>WBNO01003401.1:153636-408900 GCA_013400575.1 Peucedramus taeniatus | reverse complement strand
TGCAGGCAGGAAGGACTCCTGGACTTCTGTACCACCAGTTCAGGAATGCTTGGTAGTCTGGCCTTATTCCCCGAGCTGCTATTTAGTGATTGATGACTGTGTAAATGTTATGAAAATTCTGAAGATAGATATATAATTAAAGGGCAGTTCTGATGGAAAGGGAAAACTGTCTCCACCTCCTCCTCTTCCGGCCTCTGGACCTGCAGGGCTGGCTTGGCTGATGCTCCATCTCCATCTCATTGACCACGCTAAACCTCCTGCGTGAAGGGACAATGGCAAGGAGGGACTGGCTGACTCCCCACATAAACATATGCTTGCAGCAACACCAAAAGTTAACTGAGCCTTTAGAGTCTAAAGTCCTAAAAGGACTGCATGGCCACGCTGATTTCCTGCTGCATGGGAAGAGACTTTAGGAAGAAACTCCACTTGTACTGCATCTCAGGTGTTTGCCCATCTTTCGGCTGCTGCTGCCTGTGCCTGTTCCCATTACTCGTGGGCCCGTGTCAAACACAGGAGTTGTATCCTGGGCCTCAGCAGTGCCCCTGAGGGCTGCTCCCCTTGGCTGGCAGTTGGTACAGCCAGCTCTGAGATGTTCTGTCATCCTGTTGAAACAACTTCTGCACATTAAGCAAGATGGAAAGCTAGTAAGTCGCAGAATCACAGGTTGGAAAAGACCTCTGAGATCACAGAGTCCAACCTGTGACCAAACACCACCTTGTCAACTAGACCATGGTGAAGTGCCATGTCCAGTCTTTCCTTAAACACCTCCAGGGATGGTGATTTCACCACCTCCCTGGGCAGCCCATTCCAGTATCTAGTCACTCTTTCTCTGAAGAATTTCTTCCTAATGTCTAACCAGAATCTCCCCTAGTGCAGCTTAATACTGTGACCTCTCCTGCTCTCTACCTGCCTGCCACAAGAGGCTGAACCCCTCCCCTGGCTATAGATTTCTTTCAGGGAGTCGTGGAAAGCAGTAAGGTCACCCTTGTGCCTCCTTTTTCCAGGCTAAATACTCCCAGCTTCCTCAGCCCCTGCTCACTGGACTCGTGCTCCAGACCCTTCGCCAGTTCCGTTTCCTTTCTCCGGCCCGGCTCCCGCGCCCCAGTGTCGCTCCGAGCTGCGGTCCCCGCCGCTCGCACACCGTCGCGGTTGTGCCGCGGTTGNGGGCCGGGCGGGGCCGGGCGGGGCGGGCGCGGCGGGTGCGCAGCGGGGCGGCAGCACTAGATGGCAGCATGGACGTGCCGATGGCCGGGAGGCGGCGGGGAACGGGGAACGGGAGCCGGGAACGAGGGAGGGAGGAAGGGAAGGAGACAGGGAGCGAGAGCGCGGGCAGCCCGCCCGGGGATGCTGGCACCGCAGCCCCCGACGCCTTCCCGGCTGGGGTGCGAGGCTGTAGATGTCTTCCCATCTTTGACTCTTTTGGATTTTTTTTTTTTTTTTGTTTTTTTCTTTTAAATGCATTNATTCTTTCACTTTTCTGCCGAACTTTTTGTGGTTTTTATAGACGGAACATTACACTTTCTTTGTTCTCATATGGATCTTACGCTTATGTTTCTTCAATTTTTTATTTTGTTGGGGTTTGTTTTGGTTTGGTGTTTTTTTTATTTTATTTTATTTTATTTTATTTTAGAAAAACTCCTGGAAGTGAATTTTGTCTCTAAATAAAGATCGCTGTTTATTTTTTACTATTAATTTATTCATAACTGAATATAAAACACTACAGACGATCTTAATGAGCCATGAAATGGAATGGATAGTGGGTTTTGTATGTCTGTGTGTAAATATCTGCAGATTTATGCTCTGTGTGCCACCTGCTTGAGTGACAGAAGTCCTGAGCTGATCTACCTGACAGCAGTACAGGATAAGTTAATCCTAGTTTTATCCCAAATATAACACAAATCAGGATTCAGCCCAGGTTCTTTGCAAATAAATGCTCCCCTTCTAGGTCATGCTTTGGTTCCAGAGCAAGGGACATTCCTTTTGGTTCAGCCTCCAGACCCATGTTTGAGCCAGGCCCCAGGTATTGCCAGTTTGTATGTTTATAGGTTTAGTTTGCATGAACAGTCACAGAGGCTGATGGTTGGCTCTCAGACCTGCCCAGCACATGGCAAAGGCTGCTGTAACAGGTTTCCACCCAATGCCCCATCACTGTCATCACTTCTTCCTGACTTTAAACTACAGGAATGTGAGCAGTGCCTCTCTTCTTCATTTGTTCTGGTGTTTCTCATGGTGATACATGTTGGAAGAACGTCCATCTGAATGAGGAATTAGTGAGAAGCACAAAAAAGTGTTTCCTGAAAGTGGCTAAGTCTGTGTGTGTTGTTTTTTTTTTTTTTTCTTTTGGACTGTGTTGTGCCTCGTTCAGCACTGGGAGCAGGGATGGCTGCCTGGCTCCTCCCTTCCTAGAGAGTGCTGATTCCCCTGCAGGGATGGTGCTGGCACCACCACCTGGCTGCTGTGGCTGTGGGGCTGGTCCATGGGTGTGTGGAAGGTTGAATGAAGCAAAGGAGAGGTTTGCACCCTTTAGCCATGCATGTGTGTGTTAGCATACACAAAGTTAGGGCCAGATTAATGCAGCCAAAATTTGAGCTCCAAGTTTTTTTCTTTAGAAAGTGATGCCCTTCACTCTGTTTGGCTCAGCTTCTAAAAGATAGAGGAATTAACTGTGAAATTAGAGGAAACTAGTGCCACTGTTATGGAGACAATCAATACAGAAAGGGCACAAAAAGGAATTTTAGTTTAGAACCTAGAAGATCTTTTTCACAATACTCTGTATGCACTTTTATTCCAAAGGACAGAAAGCAGACACAAGTATTTTTTCCTGTTGTAGGGCCTGTTTAAAATGTATCACTGGAAGATCAGTTGACTTGGTGGGCATGGATGCATGTGTGTGTAGGAGAGAGAAATGTTGTGCGTGTTCGTTCAAGAGGCTCTTCTTGTTACCTGACTGTTTCTGAATAGACAGCAGTCTGTTTATAGACTTCCTCCTGCCACCCACAGTGCATATTCATTGCCATACCCTATGTTATATATAAGCACAATTTCATAAAATTGCCACAGGTGTGAAGGCTTTGGTATTCCAGCAGTGTGTAATACACAGGGCCCGTGGTCGTGGTTATTTCCCTCATGGGACCTTTCCAGCAGAAGTCAGCTTGGTCAGTGGCCACAGCTGCTGACCAAGAAGACCTGCCCAGAGAAATTTTAGGAATAGCTTTGTGTTATGGTCCTATCTGACCTTGTGTCAGGCTCTGGTTGTAAGTGCAGCTGAAGATGTTGGTGTAATGATGTTTGTGCCATGATTATATTCCCTTCTCACGTCTCTAGGCTATTTCCTTGAAAAGAGTCTGATAGATTAGTAGAACTGACTGCTTAAAACTAGGAGTCCCATCAGTGAAATAAAAAATAGGGATTCAATAATGCCATTTAAAAGTGGATGATGATACCAGTATTCCATAGAGAGAGAGAAGCAGTAAATGAAAGTTGTGGGTGTTACTGACTGTGCTACCAAATATTTTCATACCAATTAAAATGTAGTGCCACTAGAGATGTTTTCTTCATAATATGAGACAGAAGTACAAATACTGACTCAGAGAATGACAGTGGGGAAATGAGCTTGTGCCACAACAGATGTATAACAGGAGAGAGGCACATATAGCAGAGTGATTCAGGAAAAAAAAGGCACAGGATTGCTTGTTATGGAAATGACAGAATTTGAGGTTTCTGTTGTGGGGAAGAGAACTTCTCCTGACAGTCAGTCAGAAATGAGAATTCACTCTAGGCCCTTAGAAATGTTCCAAATGGCAAGGCCTCATGGCAAGCCTAGATGGTTGTGTTCCCGGGACTTAGGCTGAACGCAAAACTTGAGGGTTTTTTATCTTTTCATAGCAAGTCAAACATAGTTGTCATATGAAAACCTCCCAGTTTACTGTGGGGTATTTTGTCCATGATGAGGTTTGCAGTTTGAAGCTTAAGACTTGGAAAGTTTCCTGTGACTTTTGTTCATACAGTACGGACATAAGCAAAAGGAAATCTGGGGAGTCTGAATTCAATTTGGCTTCAACTGGACATGTTTCCAAGGTGCACTCATAGAGGAAAAAATATGCTCATGTCAGCCTCTGTGTTGTCCTCTTCACAGCGTACATTCAACAGTTCAGTGCACAAAGACATTAGTTCTTTGTTTTTGCCTCTTGCTGTCTTACCAGTAAGATGAAGAAGCAACAGTGGGAACTGGAAACAGGAACAAGCTATTGAAGAGAGGCATTTTGTGAATCCAGAAGCAGAATGAGCATGCTTTCATTAATATTTTAGCAAAACTGGATTCTTTCCCCAATTAAAATAATGCTACAAAATATCACAGATCCAACATCTGCTGGATCTTCATTAGTTTAATTGTTACAGTTAAATTTCATAGAATTTTAGTGGCAACATTAAAAACTGAAGTAAAGAGGGTGCTTTTTCTACAAATACCTTTGTGCAATAGAAGCTTGTGCCCATTTCCTGATGGTCTTTGTGATGTTGCTTTAGGATTAATTCTTACTTCTGCTTCTGTCTCCAGTTAGAAAAGTTCTTTGTTGTAGACAGTAAATTTTGGTTGGTGATCCCAGGGCAAAGTTCCCTGCTGTACCTGTGTGACTTAGGGAAGTCATCCAATGTTTCATCCTATAGCTCTAAGCAAATGAAGGCATCAGTTTTCCCCCTGAGTGGTTAATGAGAGTGTTCCAGACTAGATGTAGCTGCAGAGGGAGCTGGATGCCCTGTGCCATCTCAGCTGAGGTACACACACCAAACAGGGAAACAGCAGTTGGAGAGCAAAGCCCCTTGCAGCAGTGATCCCATTAAGACCACACATATCAAAATGAGCACATACTTGTACAGCTATGCAGAACCTGCGTCAATTCCTCAGGCTTGTGCCTGAGGATTTATTAAAGGTTAATCTGCAACTTTTTTTTTTGTTTCTTCCTCAAATCCCTGCTAATTGGATCAGACCGGTCTTAATCTTCTTCTTTTCAATTGACCCTTGAGATGATTAGACACACTAGATACTTCTAGAGACTAATCTTTTTAAGAGACTGCAACACTAGCGACCTCTATAGGAAATATCCCTCTTTTATTAACCTAAATGGCTATTTAGTGTCTAACAGGGACAAGCACATGATGATCTTGGCACTGAGGAACACGAATCCCGTTGATGTGACTGTGTACCCTTCATGTTGTGAGCAGAGGAAAAGAGGGATGATCACACAGCTCTTCAGACAGATATGTAGCAGCCTCTCCCTCCTTTTTTATCACTCATGTCTTCCTTGCACTGAAAGCTCCAGAAATAGTGTTTTTATGGTATTCTTGTGAGTTAAGGTAAAACAGATGGGCTGATATCTGGAGATCAAGACCAAATCCAGGTGTCATGAGAAGTTAGGGGGAAAGGGATCCCCCTTTCCAGTGGGGATCCAGTAGCTACCAGTGGGTTGCTGAAGGAGGAAAAGTTGGTGGATCAGGATACCTTAAATAGTGTTAAAGATGACAGGATGATGTGAAGTATCTGTCAAATCCCAGCATTACTAAGTACAGGAATGCTTGGTTAACTTAATGTATAGTCAGCTGCAACTTGGAGAAAGAAGGGGTCATTAGTTGCTGTCAATTCTCTCTAGACAGCCCTAATTTCACTATCAGGATCAACTATTTTGTCATGGTTTCCTCTTTGAATAGTCTGTGAGGTTCAAGGGTGCTACTTACGGAGCATCAAAGTAAATACATGGAGAAGAACATCAAACATTGCCTAAAATAGGGACAGGAAGTTCAGCCTTCTGGAGCTGTGCAGTAGTGGTATACAAAGAAATGTCAGAAAGGACAAAAGGTGGTGCTTTAATGCATTTCTGTTCAGTGCACCACAATCTAACTGCATATCTACAAAAATTAAAATATACAAACTCCTTAAAATAATGTGGAATCAAAAGAATCTTAAACTGACCTTTGGAGATGAGGAGATGCCTGAAATGGAGGATGCGATATAACCATACAGTTGTTACTCCTTTTCCTAACTTTGTGCCTGGATGAAAGAGATCCTTCCTCAGACTACCAGAGTCTCATTAACTGCTTGCTGATAAGCTGTCTGATTGCTTGCTTCTCATTCAGCTGGGAGAAAATTCATTTCCCACTGCTTGGCTTGAAATGCTGAACAGTTGAGCTTATTAATTTTTATCAATATACCACCAGTGGCCTGAGGACCCTTTCTCTCAATACCTTCTCTTTTTAGAGTCTTGACAAATGCTGCTGCTCTGGCTTGCACAGCCACACATCACAGGGTCAGAGGTCTTGGGCTCACATAGGGACAGGATTTTAATAAGCATGGAAAGCAGCACTAGGCTGTCAGTAGGTGGTGTGCCAGCATGGAGTTAAGTCACAACACAAGCGAAACCCTTTAGGTTTAGACTCTTCATTACCCTTTGCAAAAGCAGAAATAGAACCAATATCCTCGTTGACAAGCTAGACCATGGAAATCTGTTGTACGCACGTGCATGTGGGGTTCCTAGTGTAGTAATCCAGACCTGATCTGCACACTAAAGGCTTCTCTGCAGCACACACAGATCTCATAGCTGTGCCTCTAATAGGTAGAGTGTTGGACCACTTGGTTGAAGAGTCCTGTGTATGTGTCATAATCACATAAGTTAAATTCAGCTAGCTGCTTGTAGAGCTGTCAGCCTGAATGCTCTTGAAATTAAGTTTTCACGGTTTGCCATCTGGGTCCTGTATGAAGGCAGAAATGTTTCCCATCTCTAGTACCATGTATTAAGAGACAAAAATTGAAGTTTTCTATACACCTGCCAAGCCCACATCTTGGTACCAATTATGGTTGAGAGTTTTCTTGGAAAAACATCCATATTACAAAGATGAATCTTTTTGATAGTGTATTGGATGCATTTAGTTTAGAAGTTTATGTTATGCGTGTCTGGAATTTCACACTTGCCTTCATAACCGTAGTCAAGCCTTGATCTCTTTGTTCCCCATTCAGGCAAGAATCCCACTCAACTATGTGGCTGAGGTGGCTGGTAACTGTCCTACTCTGCCATGGTGGGGCATGTCTGGAGTGCTGTGTCCAGTTCTGGGCTCCTCAGTACAAGAGACACATGGAGCTTGTGGAGCAGGTCCGGTGAAGGGCTACAAGGATGAATAAGGGTCTGGAGAATCTTTCTTATGAGGAAAGGCTGAGAGGGCTGGGCCTGTTCAGCCTTGGGAAGAAACAGCAGAGAAAGGTTGTTTTCAGTGTTATGCAAGTGTCTGAATGGGGAATGTCAAGAGGATGGATCCAGGTTCTTGGTAGTGCCAAGAAATAAGACAAGAGGCAATGAGCAGAATATGATGCACAGAAAGTTCCACTGGAATACTGGGAACCTCTTTACTATGTGGCTGACTGTGCACTGGAATACATTGCCCAGAAAAGTTGTGGAGTCTCCCTCACTGCATGTATTCAAGAACCATCTGGACATAACCCTGTGCCATGTGCTCTGGGATGACCCTGCTCGAGCAGGGAGGTTGGACCAGATGACCCACTGTGGTCCCTTCCAATCTGACCCATTCTGTGGTTCAGTGATTCAGTATTTAACCCTCCAATCATTAGGATACATTTGTTGATGAGATTTAATTCAGGATGGTTTGGCCCATAGTGATGGTTTTATATGATCTTAAGAATAGTATAAGGTGACTTTATGAGTTTTTAATCAGAATGGTTTGCATCTGGTGCAATGCTAAAATAATATAAATATAAATAAATGATAAAATAATAGCATTTTAAAAGACATGATTGGCAAGTGCTTTGTTCAAATTTTAACTGTTCTTCTACATAAGTCTCCATTTCCATCTACAGGTGAACTAATGAATAGTCCTGTGTTTAGATTGTGTCATCAACTCTAACTTGAGATTGCAGGGTCTCTTCAAAGCCCTAAGGTGAAGAGGCAGGAGGTGGCTGCAATGGAGCATGGCATAGCACCATGCAAACCTGTTGATAACTGTGTGCCTAGATGAAGAAATTCTCAGAATATTATTGTGTCATTAACATGACTACAAAAGGTAGCTAGATATGAGGGTGAACATAGTCACTGGAGAGCATTTGAGTAATACATTTCTGTTCCTAAGTTAGAAACATAGATTTAGCTCTGAAGGGTGAGGTGAAGTGTGTGTCTCCAAGCTATCCTAGTCCCTCTTTGCACACCTTGCAAGCTGGAAGTCCTATAGCCTTGGTATGGATGGATGGGAGCCAGGTAAGTGAATGGATGGTTAAAGACATTAAAGTCCTGATTTTGGTTGTCTTATGGCTGTGATGTTTATGTAGAAGTCACTTTTCTGGGTGCCAGTACACAGCACTGACACTTCTCTCTCTAACAATGGTGCCATGTCCTCTATGTGACATCAGGGCCCTTGTAAAGGCTCAATCCCTCTGTTTCAAGCAAGTGTCTAAAGATTCAGAAACCATGGCAGTTGCTGGGGTGTTGTGCACTTTATGATTGTGTATTGGAGATATTTTGATAATTTTGCAAGGGACCTCTCATTTTTAATTAGGGAGGGTTGTTTTTTTTTTTTTTTTTGCTTTATTGTAGGTTTTTTTTTTTGCTTGTTTGTTTAGTTTTTTAAATTAAAGCTTGATATTGTATACCTGAACCATAGCCCTAATAAAATAATTTGTGATATCAGCAACTGTAGTTTCATGAGAAGAGCTACAGCTCTAGAGGTCTCTAACACATCAGTGATGGTTCTTACAGATATATTTGCATCTGTGGGAGATGCATGAGTATTTAGTTGCACATTTGTGTCTTTGCTGGTGATGGCATATGAATAAGCACTTGTCTGTTTATTAACAGAATCCTGTTATAAACCTAAGAGAGAAAAAGCAACCAAGGCTTACATGCTCAAACTTTCTGTGCTTAGCAGCAAAGAAACACATAATCAGGAAAAGGAATCAGCTTGTGAATGAGTCCTTAATTTAAAAATAAGGCAACATCATTGCATAATTATATTTTTAATTATTTGACTAATTATTGACTAATTGACTATAATATGTGAAGACAGTGCTAACAAATCATGGCTTTGGGAAATGTTTACTTTCAGGATCAGTATAACATGTATTTGCACAAACAGTAATGCCAAATTGAAACATCTAGACTGCCTCAAAGCTGGATGTGGTTGGTAAAAATAGGAAGTGAATCTCAGTTGGTTTCTTTAGGTCTTTCTTCTACAGCCAGTTCTTAAAATCAAAGCATAATGACTGGGAGAAATAACAGTTTTGATTTTTCAAATGAGTATATTTTTTCAGAAATGATTAAGGTTCTTTTTTCACACTCATTTCTGTATTTTTTCTAGAATCCTTTGTGTAGATAATATAAAACACTGTGACACTGTTCTTCATCTCTTTTCTCTAGTGAAATATTTCACTGGGGTTATTATCACAACTATTTTGCTACGTTCAATGAAATTAACATTGATTCCATTTGTTGAATTCATATGGAGACTGCAACTGCACTCTGCCTTATTACCAAATGAGTACAGTTTGCCCTTCAATAATTCTCTGAACTCTCAAATGCCTGGGAAATAATATGCTGGAGTGTTACCCAACTGTGACTGAAGCACCATTTGTGCAGAGTGTGACAGTGCACGAATGATATTCCACAATAAAAGTTCAAATGACATTAATCTTCCACAGAGGTTTATTGACTGGGAAGATGCCTCAAATACAAAATAAAGACACTGTGACTTCACTTCACATTATTTCTGAGCAGTTCTTCTGAATCTGTCCTTTGCAAACTGGCACGTCAATTATTCTGTTATACACTTAAACATAACCAATGAGAAATTAAAAAAATGTAATAAATTATATAATTTCTGCAACTGAATTAATGAAAAATTTACATTTAAATTTGCTGTAGAGAAATGCTCTTGGCAGTGGTATCATTAAGAACATAGGGGCAGTGTAATCCACCCAGTTTCAGTGCTTGAAGATGATGATGCATAACTCATTTTGTGGTTTGGTTTCCTTCTGCCATTTTGTATTACAGGCATTCCTCAGCTGAAAAAGGAACAGGCTCTGACCACTGTTGTTTTCTCACTTTGTAAGATCCCAGTACAGGGAAGAGAAAACAGTGCTATCTAAATGGAGATTTAAACTTACATGGGGATTTAAGTCATATGAGTCTTGTAAATTGAAGGAATCACCTTTGAGGGATTGTGAAACTTGGTGGCAGGAGTATGGGACTGGGAGAGTTGCTTATTCAACTTTCAATTCCTTCTCTTTTACTTATTTGGTTTTTGTCCCTTGGCTGTGTCCTGTCACGTTTTACTTCCCTCCCTGGGGAACTGGAGGTAAGAAGAGCATTGCCCCTGGTGTCACACAAATATTTGAGAGTCAGTTATTCAATACCTGCACAATTTTGTAGTAAAATTTCCTGAAAACTGTCTTTCAGTGTCCAATCTTGACTTGAAGAACTAAATTAGTGGGGGAAATATAGACCAGTGAGGTTGTGATCCTGCAGCATAAATATCACTTCATTTTTTCCTTCCCTGATTTCCATTATTTGTTTAGCTGAGTATCATTGAGCATTCTGCGCTCTTTTGGAAGCCAAGACCCCATCCAAACTCATCAGTGTCTTCAGAAGCCAGAATTCACCTTTCATGGCTGTGGTTTTGCTGGAAACAGAGAGAATAAATCCAGGTCCTGGCAAGAGCACATGCTGTTTGGTCCAGCAGTCCCTTGCTCAGTTGCTCAGGGCCTGAACAGGGAAACAGCCCCTAGGGACCAGTGGAATCCCATCCTCAGGACTAAAAATTGATTTACTTTTTCATTTATCAGCAAGGAAATTGCTTTTTTTTGGGCTGTGATGAACCAACCTTCTGACATCATGTCATAGATTAATTGCAAAAGACCAGAAGGGGCTGCTATGACCATCTAATCTGCCTTCTTGCATAACATAGACCTTTGGACTTTTGCTAAATAACTCACACTTGAAGGCCAGTGTATCCCCAAGGAAAACAGCCAATCATGATTTTATTGCCAGAACCCACTGCAACTCTTAGCACATTTTCCAATGAAGGTCTCTGTTAACTATTTTGTAGTCTTTTCCACGTGTAATGTCAATGTTGTTTTTTTTTTTTTTAAATCAAAAGTTAATCAAGGACTTTTCTCTATGCCTCTATGCCACTCATGAGGAGGAGACTCTCTCAAGGTCATCTGCTTCCTGTTCCAGGAGGCTTGGTATTTTTCTCTTGAATTGATGACAATTCCACAGAATGACAGCAACCATGAATCAGACCTGGATGGTGCAGGCAGGTTCCCTGTCTGTTCTCTGGTCCTGGGAGTCCTGCACAGAAGTGTGTAGGGGAAAAAAAAGGCACAGTTTTAAGAAAGGGAACATTCTCTCCTAGTGTGGAACCTGTACAGCCAGGTATTCCCAGTGAAATGGGATTTTGATGAGGTTGATGCCCCCAGTCTGAAGCAGAATTCAGATTTTAAGTCTCCTCTTGCTGGGTTTGGGAATCTGCCACCATGCTGTTGTGCAAAGGCAGGGAATCACTGTGGCTGCTCGATCCGTCAGAAGAATGCCTGAACTTCTGAGTCCTCTCTCAGCAGGCAGTGGAGTGAAACTGCACCAAGCTCCAGTGCAGACCTGCTAGGAACCAGTGTTTCCTACCAGGTGGAGGTAGAAAGTTCCATTTTTGGGAAACCTAGAGGGCCAAGGGGAGAAAAAGACATTCGATGACCTGAATCAGATTCCCCACAGACCAGCTGAGGAGCCTTTGCTCCTGAGTCATCAGGCTAGGACAAGGCATTTGATTTTCAGGTGTTGCAACCCTCAATATTAAGTGCCTGAAATAGGTCATCAGAATATAGTCCATGTCTTCATGGGCTCCAGTGATTCTGTAGCCGTGCTGCAGCAATAGCTGTCAGATGTCTGCCAGAGCAGGACAGCTCTGGGGGCCAGATGAAGGAAATCACAGAGCAAAAACAAAAGCAAGAGGATGTAAGAGCTATAGCCAGGTTTGCCTGTGCAGCAGAGTCACTGCCCCTTTTGGGGCTTCTGCTTACCTAGGAGCCCCAGGCTGTGGTGGTGCATGTTCTGCTTTATTTATTGGTAAGGACCATCCCTGCCCACACTCCATAGTCAGCTGTATTTGCTGCAACAAAGATTAATAAGCTACCGGGTGATGAGTAAATATTTAACAACATTTTTCTTTGCTTTGCTTTACATGTAAAATAAATATATTTGCAGAATATTCATTTTCCCTAGGTCTGGCAGCTTCCTAGAGTCTTTCACTTTTGACTTTCAGCAGATATGTTCATATGCTGTATCTAAAAGGATGGTGATGCAATCTTTATGTTTTGCACATAGCAAACATTATGTTTCATCCTCCTTTGAGAAAATCCCTTTTTGAGGTTTAAACTAAATGTGTCTCATCTTCGTATTCAGTATGGCTCCACTTATGCTGCATCTTCCAAATTATGCTAACCCTTGTGTGCCTTTTTTAGTAGGATTTTTCAAGGATTTTTCAAGTTCCATTTTGTTCATAGAAAAATTTATTGATGAAACAAAAGGCATTCCTTTTAGGGATTGAAATATTTATAACTTTATCTTAATCTTTGTGCTTTAGTCTACTGCTGAATTGTTTGTTCTCTAGGTTTTTCCTTTATACCTATCTTTTTCAGGAAGAAGCACATCAAAGAAACTATTCTGACTGCGGCTTGAAAAAGACCTGGTAGGAGATATTTGTTTCAGCTTCTGAGGAAATTATTGCCCAGGACTGTATTTGGCCTTGCCACTACTAACTAGACTTTAACCTCCAGGTGTTATATTTTTTGCTTCTCTTCTTTTGAGTCTTCTTCAGCTGAATTCCATGGTGACCTGGTGACAGTTTACTGGTTCCCCACTGCAGACTGGTATTTGCTGGGACTGCAGGTGTCTATAACCTTAACTGGGTCACAAGTTTAAAATCACGTCCGGTGTATCTTTGTTAACTACATCACTTTTATAAAAAGCAATTTGAAAGTGTAACATCCATCTCATGATAATAAATAGGACACCAATAAATCATATCCTGTGCTTGACCTGCACTGGTAACATGACCATTGTGGAGGAGATGCTTCTTATTTTTCAGAAAGAAAACAGTAGTTTTGGGAGCTTGATGATTCACACTTGAATACCATTTTTCACCTGATAATCACAGTCTTTCTTAACTCTGTCATTAACAGATGAAAGCAACCTCTGTCCCCTGGATTTAATAGTATGGTGCAACTAGTTTGTGAATTCTACTCAAACACACTGTAACTTTTATTACATAGCAGAGTCATTCCTGTTAAGTTCTGCCATTCTTATCAGTTACTTCTAGCTCTTTGTTTTCTAAATCTTTCAATTACTTTATGTAATCTTCTCAGGGTCACCTCAGTAGGGAAGGGGTGGATGTGTGCCCCTTTTTGCCCTTTCCATCTCCTCACACTCTATTCAGTAAATATGATATTTTTCTTTTATTTCATTTTCCAGGGTGAACAAAGCAAAATGATTGGTGCTTTAGGTCTCTTGGTTAGCAAGCAAAACATCACAGAAAACTTCTTTGCACTAATTCAGGAGGAGAACAAAGCTTTTGAACAAAAGACTTAAATTCCATCTGTCATTTCCACCCACTATTAAATCTACCAAAGACTGAACTTTTATCCAACTGAGCTGAATGCAGTGATATCTAACTGTGGTGCCACTGATCACTGCAGTGCATAGACCTGACTTTTTTAGCTTTTTGAAACTGTTAACATAGATTTAAGTGCAGCAGAGGAGGCATGAAGCCATGAATGTTTTATTGGAGAGCTCCAGATCATCTCTCAGCAGGTGAGCCCAGTGCCATCACTTAAAAGATTAACCTCCTATCTCTACAGCAGCAATTACAAGAGGAACTGCCTTATTAGGTAAAACATATTAATTGAGACTCTATTGATAAATTCATTCAGTAAAGCTGACCTCATGGCTCCCAGGCTACATGAAAAAATCTGTAGTCTTTGTCCTTTCATGCAGAAGGATTATCAGCCTAATGGAGAATTAGTGAGTGTCCATGAGACTTAAAGAGCATATTAAGAATGTGTCTGTTTTGCACACGTCTACGTACCATACAATTTTTGTCATGTACCATACAATCTTTGGGGTCTCACTTCAACATCCAAGCTCAATAAGACATAACATGTCTCCTTTCCCTTTCCTAGGAGGAATTTGCTAAGCAATCATTCCTCTGAGGCAGCTCCTTCCAAGAGTCTTACATTATTTCGAAGCTTGATTTCAGCTTCATTGTGCCTTGGTGTGTTGAGCAAGTACAACATTTCTGCACTAGGGGAGAAAACTGAGAGGAAGGGTTGTTAATATCTGAGTTTTCAGAAGCAGTGGTGCATTTTCATGAGTTCTTTGATCTACTTGACTCTCCTCATAACCAGTGTTCATGGAAGCATGATTTGGCTGTACCTCCAGATAAAATAGTATGATTACAATGGCAATGCTGGGTTGATGGTTGGACTTGCAGATCTTAAAGGTCTCTTCCAGCCTTGATAATTCTATAATTCTATAATTCTATGAATCTGAAAGTGCTCAGTGAGTCAAAGCCTATGGTGTCTCATAGTGTAAAAAAAGATATCACCATGGAAAACACAGGCCAGCGTGACTTGGCTTGGGAAAGATGAAAAGTCTTTGCCAAAGCTGAGAACCTAAATGCTCACTACCTGTTCAACCAATAGACCCAAAAGATTACATTTTCCTCTTGTCTTCAGACAAAAACAAGACAATTAATTTTTCTCTTTTTTCTATTTAGCAGGATAGACCATATTATTCATCAGCATGAATAATCATCTCCAGTAGTCATCTCCACAGAGTATTAAAAGTTAGCATGATGTTTTAGAAGCAGCTTAACAATGTGACTGGTTTGTGGGTTTCCCCAGAAATAGAATCATAGAAAGGCTTGAGTTGGAAGGGACTTCAATGATCATCTAGTTCCAACCCTGTTTCCATGGGCAGCTAGGTTACTACTTGGCAGTCTGCTAGACCAGCCTCATCCTGCCCCTCCACTTCCCATCAGGAGGCTGAACACTACAACAAGTTCTCCCCTCAGTCTCCTCTTCTCCACACTGAACAAATCAAGTGACCTCATCAGTTCCTCACAAGGTTTCCTCTCCAGGCCCTTCATCATCTTCATTGCCTTCCTTTGGACACTCCTTCATAGCTTAATGTCTTTTTTATACCGTGGCACCCAAAACTGCCCCAGCACTCAAGGTGAGGCCACAGCAGAGTGACACAGAGTGGGACCATCCCCTGCCTTGCCAAACTGGTGATGCTGTCTCTGATGCCCCCCAAGATGCAGGTGGCTCTCCTGGCTGTCAGGGCACTGCTGACTCACATTCAACTTGCCATTGACCAGGATCCCCAGGGCCTTTTCTGCAACACTGCTCTTCAGGTCACACCTAAGCTGTTTGTCATGAGTGGAAACTTCAGAGGATAAGTTTTTTAGGGAAAAAGAAAAATTTAGATGATTCAGATGGGGTTGGGAGTCTTCTGGGTGGTGGTGGCAGGGATAGAAAGTCTGGGACATTGATCAGCATAATGATGGGGAAAAGGCACATGTGGAAATAGTGGCAAGAGGACTCGGAGTGAAGATGCCTATAGTGCAAGGAGTCTTTTACAATCATATAACTGATCCCTGCCCCCTTAAGAGAAAACAGCCAGTATGACAGCAGGACAAGGGTCATAAAGGGTAAAGGGTCACCCTTTATCTCTGCATCTGATGGAAGGGATCATTTGTCTTTGTCTTCCCGTGGACTCCAGCTTTATTCCATCAGCTCTGGTGAAACTGATATACAAGCAGGTTTTAAATGAACTTTCAGAATATCTTTCTGGGTCTGACAGTGTCTTGCTCTGCCTGTAGGGGCAGGAAGCCCTATCTGGCAACTGTTTCTAATTGTGGCATTGGGTTGTTTGTCTCTTGGTTGATGTGACACAGAAAGTGTTAGGCAGATATTATGGCTCTAGCGCCGTGTGTTATTACAGCAACTTTTCACTGGCTTATTGTTACCAAGTGCTGGAAGGGTTTGAGTTACACAATCTTTAAATGACTTGCTGAAGACCAGGCATGAAACCTGTGCTTGTGGAGGTATTTAGGTATCCAAGGTCTGCTGCAATTAGTGGCACAGGACACCCAAACATGAATGTGGGGATGGCCCATGAGTTTTGATAGAAGTGAAAACCAAACCCAATGCCACCTGACTGGAGTTTCTGCTGTGACTGCTGCTGTGACTGCAGTAATCTTGTCCACCTGTTTAGCAGCTTGGATTGCTGGCATTCTGAGATGGCTGCACATAACTGCACAGGGGTTTGGAGTACCTTCACAAATGTTGCTCTTTCTCTCAGGAAACACTCCGTATGTCTCTGGTTTATGGGTTGAAGCTATACTCCTAGTGCCTTGCTGGATTTGTGCTAGCATAAATGCCTTTTATAGAGCAGTGAACTGAAAAACTAGAGACATAACAAGTTATAGACCAGTCAAGCACCAGGCTTCTCCCTATAATTAATTCATGAGGTATGAGAATTGCTGTTTGTGTAGGAAGATGTGTGACAGCCTCCATGTACCATGTGTCTAGTCAAGCCTGTCCATGGTTAGTTTTTCTGGCTATCAGAACATCTGAAAGTTTTTCTTGGTACTCATTCCCATTGCATGAATATGTGTCTCTGCTTCATCAACTCTACCTCTTTTCAAACCTGATCTTGAAACATATCTTTCCTCCTTTGCCTATGTCTCTTAATTTTTCTTTCCTTTGGTCATTGGCCTTACGACTGAATGGTTGAATTTATTCACCGTGCAATATCTTTATGATGCTGTTTTCTGTAATTTATAGCAGATGCAAGAGAGTGGACAGCTCTATTTAATTCCATAAGGGGCTTTAGGATGCCATTTCTACAAAAGGTACTTAAGAAATAAAGTAATGAGTCTGCAAAATACTTACTCATGCAAATAGTTACATTAAAGTTGATGGCGCTGCCTGTGTGAAGTTTTTTCCAGGTGGGACCCTCTTGTTTTGTATCTGAATACCTAAGCATCCAAAATGGACTGTCTTCTAAAAGTCCTCTTGGGAAGATAAATTTTCTAGCAGCTGCTTGATTTATAGCATAGTTTGACTCCAGGAAGCTTCTATTTTATGGTCCCACTGGGCAATATTTACCCCAGGTGTGTGGTGTGGAGGTTGGTCACTGCACAGACAGGTGCCTTCAGGAGGCAAACCAGAGCATGCACATTCAAAGCTTGCTTTTTCCCCATGTACTTTAAAGCAGAATTTTCCTGAAGCCTGATCTCTTTGATGGCCAGAAAGAAGCACTTTCTGGAGGCTTACTGAGTCTTGGGAGGCCTGCTTTATCTTGGAAGAATTTTTCTGTTATGTCACTATAAAAACCACATGTTTTAAATTTATTTTAGAACCAATGCTTTTGAAATTTACTGTTCTTTTGTCTAATGTTAGTGGTTGTTTTTTTTTTTTAATTTTTTTTTTAATTTTTTTTTTATTTTTTTTATTTTTTGTATTTTTTTGAGAGTGGCTTTATCTCCTATTAGGTGCCCAGTGTGTATATAGCAGACTGGAATTACAGGAAAAAATAATTACTCAGAATTAAACAGGAGAAGAAAACTCAAAAATTCTGGGTTTTTTTTCTGAGTGTCCTTTCCATGTTAGACCAATCTCGGCTGTGTTAAAATATTCTGTGCTGGCATGTTTCTTCTCCCAGAATATCTCCAGTTCACTAGGCTCGAATTATGACATGTATCCCTGAATATGAAAGCTTTTGGCTGAGCCTGAATAAGCTTTCTGGTAAGACAGATGTTCACTCTTTGGATATGTAATAGAAAACCCATCCAATGTCTCATCAGTACAAAACTGATGATGTGATCCAACTTCAGGTGCTTTGTCTCCTACAGAAACTTTTATATCTATTACCTGGAAAATGGCATGATGATTTCAAATTGGATTCTAGATGCCGACGGAGGCTGGACCCTGATTCACTGTCAACACCAAGTCTTTCAATTTGTTCTCTCTCTGTTGGTGGTGAGGGAGCAGGAAAGCAAAAGGAAGATGAAAACCCACCAGTTGTACTTTTTCCTTTTTTATACCTTTCTTTTTCTTAATGTTTCCCTTGTCCTAAAGCAGGCACCTGTTTTTTCACTCTGCTGCATGATGGAGGGGCAACTCCATCCAAGCCCCAATGCAGCTCCTTTTCCTGACCCTTGCTTTTATGTATCTGTTGTCTCACAGGTGACTTGCACTGTCTTAGATCATCTTCTTAATCACACTGATTGTGCTAGCTTAAATGCATCAGGGATGGAAAGGTAGGAAGAATAATTTAGCAGCTCAGAATAATAGATCACGTACTGCACAGACTTCCCATTTCCCTGACCAATGAGCCAGATATTTTGTGAACCAGGTTTTGGGGATGGCATCAGGTAATCTGTTCAGTTGCTGGGCTGTTGTCTGAAATTATTTTTTTCCCCCATATCTCCCTATTTTAAGATAACTGCAAAAAATTTAAAGTAATTCTTTACATTTTGAAGTAAAAATATTGGGCAAAATACTGTTTGCTAAGGTTTAAGAGATCTTACAATGTCCTTTAAAAAATGAGACCTCTCCTTCAGTAAGCAACAGTGATCATCGTGGCACTCAAAAGGGTGCTTTAAATGGGTGGACATTTTTGTAGTCTATGTTATTCCTCACACAAGGATTATATCCAGCCATGACATATAGGTGTTCTTTAGATAACTTTTAATGAGTTCTGCTTTCAGAATGACTTGGCTATGAAAGCTGGTGGAAAGGCCAATTTTTACAATCTAGGTGCATGTCAGGAAAACTTATTTTGGAACTGCATATTTTGCTCTCTGAAAAAAAATTTCTCTGTTTCGAGCAATATTTTGTGTGTCTTCTGACACAATCTCATTCAGCTACTCCTTAAAATAGTTCACTGAGGAAAGGAAAATAAGAACTATTTCAATTAAGAGATAAAAATTACAGTCATGGAACAGAGTAAAATTTATGGTGAATACTGTATTATCCATTCAAACTTGGTTTCAGGGGATAAAGAGGTTGGCCAGAATGTAAGCTTGTAATTTGATTAAACAATGAAGCATTTGAGTGCACAAAGTGGGCAGAAAGCAGCTCTTCTTCGCTGGGGCAGACAAGAAGACAACCCATGAGAGAAGAAGGTGTCCTGATCCCTTGTGCAGGGAAGTGTGTGCCTTGGCAGCAGGGATGCTGAGCAGTGTGGGTTTGGGAGGAGTGCAGCTCGGTGTAAATGAGTGCTAGCAGGACCAATACACCACATGTTACCCACACCAAAGTACTGCTGCCTGCTGCTCCGAGGAGAAAAGCAAAGTGGAAGAGAACAAAAGGGTGGGAGTGACAGGGAGAAGAAAAGAGGGTTGCTGCTGTAATCAACATTTCACTCAACTGTGAATTTTAACAGTTTGTCTGCAGTTCAGATTATTATTTTGTCCACTAGGCACCTGAACAAGATAATGATGATGGCTGATAGAATATTGCAGTGCAGTCAAACTCTCATGAACTTTGCAAACAGGTCTCTTGTCCAATATGCTTCAACTTATATGATCACAGCTTAGTCATATTGCCACATTGTTTTTGATGCTACATTTAATTTTATGAATAAACTGGTTTCTAAATTGCTAACCAGTTGTCTGATTAGCTGCTATAGATACAATTTATTCTAAGTGCTCAAGTAAAGTGTAACTGCTGCTTTTATGACGTTTTCAGTACCCTTGTCATGTCTGTCTAACTGGCATTTGTGAAACCTATGGTCATATGATAAAATTCCTTTAGAAATCAGTAAAGAAAAGTATGAGGATTTGTGAGTAAAACCGTTATATTTAGGTTGTTGTAAATAGTACATGTTATCCTATGACTTAATGGTTGGTTGAATTTCAGTACAGAATCTGGCAAACTACAAAGTATAGGAATAGATCACATATCTTTCATTCTTTCTCTTCAAATATCTACTCTTGATTCTCTGAGAAATCGAGGGTATATTTTTTTCAAGGTTTATTTTCCAGCCCCCAGGAAGTGCTTATTTTAGTGTTTGTGGGGTACAATCTGAAAACATAGGACTTAGCTTGCATTCAAAATGAGTTTCTGCAACAAATTTAGATGCTGATTTTCTAGAGATCTGCAATTTGTTCTGTGAAAGCAAGCATTATGACCATGAGCCCTGCCTGTAAAGGCAAAGCTGATCACCTGATAACTTGCTGGAATACTTGCAGCTGGTGGAGCAGGTCTTGCCACCCCATTCTGTAAGTAGAGACACAGAAAAATAAAGTCGTGTCGTGCATGGGAGTGTGAACAAAGCACTGTAACACAGTGATGATGAGCAGGTCCTCACACTGCCCGGTTTAGGTGCCTGTGAGGTGAATTATTTACAGTAATGGAAAGAGAGAGAAGCTCCTTAGAGGATCATTCAGACTCAGCCCTGTGAACCCTGGTAGAATGAAAACTTCCTGATCTCATACTCTGTTGGCAGCTTTTTCATAGTTTAGAGTTAAGGGACACTAGAACAAGACACAAGAACCCAGCAGAAGCCAGAGACTTTAATAAATACTACAGGCTGGCCAGGGAGGATGCAGCCTTGATGGATGTTGAACAGCATTGCAGCAGGGCAGCTGCTCCCCATCCCGGGATGGGGAGTGTGAGGTGAACCAGCAAGAGCTAACGTGAAGGACATCCCCTCCCTGTCCTGTGTTAAATCTGTGCCTACCAGCTATTTCATTTCTCAGTTTACCATATGCACCTTTTGCATGCTCAAGGTCAAAATATTGTCAACACGTGGCAGTGAACAATGTGTGTTAGCTTGTACTGGTTTTTTCTTGCAGGGGTGTTTCCTTTTTTCACTGAGTAAAATGGTTAAATGTGGTATTTTGCCTACTTATGACTAGAGCTCTTGTGCTTGCTTTCTATGGTTACCTGAGTTATTTTCCATCTGTTTCCTCACATCACTTTCAACTGGCTTAAACCTACTGCCTGATTGTGGCACCTTCCACGATGCAGTGTAATTAACCACAGGCAACTATTCAACATATTAGACATGAAAGCAACATAGCGTGGTCTTTTCTGGCTTCATGACGTGTGAAGGCCAAAAGAACAGCTTTATTCTCTCCAAAGCTTCTCTACCTTTCTTTGATGTGTGATCAGGATATTTTTAGATGGCCTTGCAAGTGCACAGATATACCTAGGACACCTTGCAATAATATTGCTTTGGCCTCATAAATACCCCCTCCACACCAAGAAGAGGGGAATGTTGGCAACTGCTTAATATGTAGCAGAAGAAATTAAATGCCTCTGACAGTAATTGCCTGAAGAAAATTCAGAAGATGAGATAGCAACAACACAGCAGACACAAAATAACTACATTAAGAGCACAATAGCCATATGTCAACATTATATTAAGAAAACAGTGCTTAAAATGTTCAGGTCAGATCCTTTGCCAAGAGCCTGACATGTGGTTGCCAAACTAGTTTTGTCGTAGAAAATAGTATATGGAAAAGATGCAAAAGCCATCTACCCCCTCCAGACCCTACAATTTGAAGTCTCAGTGGGTCAAACTGAAATTGATTACTGCAACTGACTAGGAGTATTAATGGGAGAAGGAAATGTTAAAAATGAAAGCCAATTCTTTTTTCATTGCTCAGTCTTCTTCAAAATAATGATTCTAATAAAACAAGATGTAGTTGGTTAAGAATTAATTTTTCCTCACGTAAATCTTGACTCTAAAAGCATTTGATTTACATTATGGTATCTTCCTATCTACAACTAACATGAGAAATAAACTGAGAGGGCATATGAAAATTAAGCTCATTTTTGATTGTGCCTTTCTGACGTCTCACTTTGCTGATATCCAAGAAGGGGATTTAGTTTCAGACTCCTGACCTTTCAATTAAATGTGGTGAATTGTCCTATTCAGTATAAACACTGATTTTTAGAATGTGTGAATAATGAGGCCACTGCATTGGCACCATTTTTAGAACATAGACTCATTTCTGGTAACACTGGGTGTTATATATATTAGTTAACCTCTCTAAAATTCTGGTATATTTGGTAGATTTTTAAACTATCTGTACCCAAAAAGTTTGTTCGTCTCGTAAAGATTCAGTCTGAATTTTGGGAAACACTTTTTCAATGTGAGGATGACTGAGCACTGGCTGCCCAGGTAGTTTGTGAACTTTCTGTCTTTGAGGACCTTCAAAAGCTGTTTGGACATGGTCCTGTACAACCATCTTTGGGTGGTCCTGCTTGAGCAGGGCCTTTGGACCAGATGACTTCTGGAGATCCCTTCCAGCCTTAGCTGCTCTGTGATTCTGTAAAGAGATGACTGGTGCAAGGGGCCTATAATGATCCTCCCTTTTTTGGAGGGGAGCTTCTGGTACACGTCATTTGGACATGTCATCAGGTCTGGACTTATGTGTCATCTGTATTATTTTGAGAAGAACAGATAAATATGCAGCCTGCTATAAGGTGCCATAGTTATATAGTTTAGCCCGTTTATTCTAGCTGAAAACCAGGAAAAAACCACCAACCCAACAAAGAACCTCAGTGAGTATAAGGTATCTCGGCACAGATTTCACCACATTTACTTTAGGTCTTTTAAAGGTAAAACTGTCAGCAAAATATCACACCCCAAACTGACACAGTTTTACCAGTGTGAATTTTTATATGTAGGCCAACTCTTGCTCTACTATATGTAAAATGAATCACAGGCTGCAGTCCAATTCCCTTAACAAAAAATAATTGGCAGAAACCTCTGCTGCCAGATTTGGCAGTGCAGAAGCTGTACAGGCATGTAGGCTGATTTAGTCTTGTTTTCAGAGGCACTTCTTCAGGACAAAGTTACCCTGTGTGAGTGAGGCATCATTAGAATCTTGCCCTGCTTTTGCCCATTTATTTAGGTTGTGTACACTTGACCACTCTCATGGGGGCTATACACCCCAATGCTGGATATTATTCTGGATATTATCCTGGATGTTAGTCTGTGAAGAGCTCAGTAGCACAAATTATATTCCCAGTCTGCCTCATCTTTTTTGCAGGTGCTAAAGCAATGGTACCACCTGGACTCCCAGTATCTACATCCTGGTGTGGATACTTTGAATATATGTATAATCATGAGCTCTTCCCACTGTACAACACACAACCTGCATAGTTTTGAACACTGTGTTCTTTTTTCCTTTACTGTCTGTTTTCTAAGGTGTCTCCTTCATATCAATATATCAATTTTTTTTTTTTTTGTTAAATACAACCCTTAGAATTGTACCTTTTTGTGCATTCCCCCAAATAAAAAATTAAATTACTGACTAATTAACTGACTATAAGAGCTGAGGTTTTATGAGAAAAACAGAGGATTCATTAGAATTCAAAGCTTGGCATTATTGCAATGTATGCAAAACCATTTCTGTCATTGGTTAAATTATCACTTACTCAATTTCATCTATCTTATTAAAAGCTACATTGGAACAGCCTGTTGCTTAAATGAACATACCTCCCCATGAATATGTTGTTTTGATTCCATGATTCTTTTTTTATTAAATCTGTTTATGAGCTGAAGGAAGTGAAAGACAAGTGGAAAAAAATTAGCAGCTGATATCCCTGGTTCTGACTAGATACTGCTATGTGTTTAATATTTAGTTGATTTTAGATTTACAAATAATCTTGGTATGTATGCAGTACTGAAATGGTAAATATTCCTTCACTGGGTGTTTCTCAATAAAAATAACAGTGAATGTAATGTTTAGTGGTTACTGGTTTTTTTAAAGGTTTTCTTGCCTTTGAAATACACAGATGACTACTTGGTTTAATAAAGGATCACTGTAATTAGTGGCACACACTTAGAAGACGTTGAAGTGCTCAAATTCAAGCCATGTTAAGGTTTTCTTATGTTTAAATTCCATCCATTAGATTAGGTGGAAGGGTCATAAAACATTCTGTGAAATCCGGCGCTGATATATCAGTCTTGAAGGGTGTTAATTTGGTTCTCCAGTTCTGATTTGTTTGGAAGAACATATTAATTGCTTGTTAGGCAGAATTAAACCATTTTGTGCTAAAAAAGAAAAGATGGAATTTCTGAGAATAAAAAGCTGTATCTTTGCAGAGCATTTTCATTCTGATTACAGCAGCTTGTTTAGCAAAAGGCAGAACAGGAGGATTCTGTCTTTTTGGATCTTTGAACAGCTCTGAAAAACAAAGGCTGATAGAGCTGAGAGATGCAGAAGAGGGAGCACTTTATCCCTGCCACAAAAGGAAAAGAAAAATCCTTAAGGTCATAATATTATGTGGTCTGCCTCAGCATCTTTCCTGGCTCACAACTCAAGCAGTCAGGAAAATGATTAAAGAGAAGCTTTTTCACTCGAAAGCAAAAGTTCTTGGTTCTATTGCAGCCACAGATTGTACCTGGGGCCTGGTCCTGAGCCATGGCAGAGTCCCATTAAAGTTAAGGCAAAATAACTTGGGCATCAGGAATGTGCACAGATTAAGTCAGGACCAATGTCATAACCATCAGAAATCCAAGCAGAGGGGTCTCTTAAAAATGATATTCTGACATGACTGTGTCTAGTTTAGAATATCAGCCACTTCAAGCTGGTGCATAGGTCTGTGTTCTGTGTGTGACATGACTGTAGAGAAGACACTGCTGGGACAGGCAACAAAGTGAAGGGTAAATGTCCTCATGCTCTTATAAATGTTTCCTTTTTAGAAAAATCATGGTACTAAATGAATTTTCTAGATATGGATTTCATGCAAAACCACACAGAACATAGCAAACCCATACTCCCACAGTAGGATTGTAAGTATTCATTCAGAAATGGCAAGGCTGTCCCTCTGCTACATTGCCTGATGTATTCTCATGAGGGCTACCCTTTCCATCATGTATTAAGTTGATTTTTGCATAAGAACTGTATGGAGAAAGTAACTACCCATTCACATGAGCCCATGCTCATCCCTCACTGTGTGTGAACATAAATTCCCAGAGTGATCAGTGCAATGAAGGACAAAAATTTTGACAGGAATCCTTAGAGAGTAGGATACTTCTCTGAGGAGGACCACATGAACATGAGAAGTGGCCTTGATTGTTTCCTACAGTAGCAGCTGATTTCTAGTGTGCTGTGTCAATAATATATTGATCTCTTAACAGTAGGTAGATGAAAAGGAAACAATTTTCTGTATCTACCTGGAAATGTACCAAATACCTAGCTGTTTCTGGGACTTGACTGTTGAATGAACTGTGATTCCCAAACTTTGCTATTCCATATTTTGAAAGGTTTCCTATTTGCTTCTGTATAAGGAGATTCTCCTGTGTAGATTTTAATTTTTCCTTTTGTTTAGTTTGAATCTCCAGCTTCTTAGAACACATTGTATTTAAAGCTGAAAGGATACTGATCAGCTTTTCATGATAATTTCACTTTGCACTTGTGCTCTCAAATGGGTGTGAAGAATGTACGTGGGAATATTTTTAATGCAGTATTTGTATTCAATAGATGTTACAGAGTTTAAATACCCGTTCCAAATCTGTAATATATATGGGCATAGTTACAAAACTTACTTGTTACAGTGGCCTTGCCACATCTTTGCTCTCTGCCCGGATCACCTCAATTCTTATGGTTTCAGCAAAGAGCAATATTGGATATTTCACAAACATCAGTGGAAGGCTTCCTTTATGTAATTCCCTTTTGCATACCTTAAAACCACTGATGTGAACCTTGTGCTTTGTTGCTAACAAGGGTGTGTTTTTCTCTTTCCTCTTTAGCTCTTTAGCAGTCTACCAGAACTCTTGTTTGTCTGCCTGTTGTATTTCCATCTTATCATCACCCCCGAGCTGCCAGAGTCAGGATCTCTCACCCAAGCTTGACATTGTCCCTGCAAGCCACTTGAACTTGGCTGTGAGTCAATGCCACCGAGTGCCAAAAACCAACCAAAAAACCAAATCCATATATCTCCTTCATTAGGTCTGATCTCACCCTTAGCTAAGACAATGAAAAGTATTTTGGGGAATGGAGTGGCACTTTTTAAAAAACATTTGAGATATTTGTGCTTTAGGAATGATGTTGTATTGGCCATAAGGGCTAGCTACTAACTTATATAATCAGGTTTAAATTCAAGTAGTTGGCTCTAGTACAAATACTGGAATTTCTTCATTGAAGGCAATAAAATAGTGTTTAGCTTTTTCTGAATTTCTGTAACTTTGTTTGTGAAATAAAGGTCATCCAATTTTTCAGATTCAGTTGTCTAAACTTGTTTTGTCCATCTGTTTTTGTCCTGGCATGCAAACCAGTAAATCCTTCTTGTAAGTGTTGTTTCATTGTTCTTCCAGAACAGTGAGGATGAACAATCAAGAATATTATTGTTCTCTAAATAAAACAGAATTGTTCTCATTTTCTCTAAATATCTATTAGCAAGACAGATAGTGTTGGGAAGTACATAGCAAAATAGTGATAATATATTTGTTAGTAATCAAGATAAAATATCACTTCATTTTTAAAATTACATCTAAGATACAATGAAACAACAGGCATGTAAATAATTAAAATATTTTAACATGAATGTTTGTTCTTTTTTTTTTTTAATTTCTGAGGGACCCATTCATAGCCATCTTCAGATTTGGCCACAATTTAGCAGGCATGTATTGGCACAATTTAGTGCACTTTGCAGTGAAGTAATTTGCTTAAGCTTTTAGGTATTTATAAAGTAAATTTGAATTAGAAATATTGAATAGTTTTAACACTATAAAAAACTAATAGTCCTTGTTTTTGTCATTGCAATGGCTAGGTGAAAATAGTGTAAATTTTATAAAGTGTCTGCTGATTCAATTTTTTGGAGTGAGATTCTGATCTATATTTAGATTTTCTAAATTACAGAAGAATATCAGTGAGATATAACTGTCAGAGGCTTACATGCTGCTTCAGAGAAAGCTGAAAACAGGAATGCCTTAAATTGTTAGAAACTAATGACAGAGTCAGTGTGGGTTAGCACTGAACAAAGACAGAGACAAAGCACAACTAAATGCCTCAGAAATGTTGCTGTTTTCTGGCAGTAATGCTTTTTGTACCTTTGATGGGGAAGGATGGCAGCCCTGTTGTCACATGAAGCTGTCACCACGGAGCAGTGAATATGACTTTCAAGCAGCATGGGCTAGGTCGGGGTTTTACCTGAGGTGGTGCATGAGGAT
This sequence comes from Peucedramus taeniatus, assembly GCA_013400575.1. Classification (NCBI taxonomy): domain Eukaryota; kingdom Metazoa; phylum Chordata; class Aves; order Passeriformes; family Fringillidae; genus Peucedramus; species Peucedramus taeniatus. The sequence continues at coordinate 381,655 of WBNO01003401.1, read as the reverse complement.
GATGATGACAGGTAAAAATAGTTTAGCAGGGCAAGGCAGAGCTGCCACAAAGGACTTAACCTTCACCTGGCAGCAGCCCTGCTGCACTGCAGAGCTTCAGCTTGTGCCATGGCACAAGGCACAGCAGAGCCTGACTGCAGTCAGTATTGTCAATCCTTCAGAGAAATGCTGCTTGGCTTGATAAAGTATTGCTCCTTTTTAGAGAAATAATTGTATTGTTGAATAACTGGTGCTCTATATCAGCATTTGAAGTGATGCAAAGGAAGCTGCTCTCTAGGATGCCTTTGTGAGTTCTCCAGAAACCAGTCAATTAAGAACTAAAAAGGCTATGTAAAAAAAACCACAGTATTTGGGTGAGATCGAGGTAAAGACAAGCAAAAGACAAGTTAATGCATCAAAATTATTTGTGTAATGCAGCAGCAACAATTTAACATAATTTCCACAGGAGAAAACATGGCCTGCAAATTTTCCTTTTCCATGTCAATTAGCTTTCCTCATGCTTCACCAAATGCCTTTAGCAGCACCTAGAATTATTGTGATAATGGAAGTTTAACTTGGCAAGAGGCAGAGGAACTCAGTCAAAGCCAGAATAATGAAACAAACCCTTCACACTGACAAGGGAGTGAACACCCCTCTCTCTCAGATGTCCCCCCCATGCAGCACGGTGGTGATTTGAAGTGCTCAGTGGGCCATTTACAGGCTACACTGGCCTGAACAGACTGCCCTGATGCCAGACTTAAATCCAGACTAATCTGGATTCTTTATTATGTGGACACCACTACCATATATCCAGTTTTCCTTGAAAATAATTTGTTTTCTCCTTTGTTTGGAAAGAAAAGAACACTTTGCCATTTGCTCAGTGTTTCAGGCTCTCTGATGCCTGCTCAGGCTACTGGGTCTGACCAGGCTCTGCGTGCACTGGAGGGCAGCTGGGCGTGACAGATGAACTCTAAAGGTACAGTAAGCCTCAAGTTCTGGGATATAATGATCTGCCTATATTTGCATACCAGATTTGTTAAGATCCATATACATTCTCTGCATTATGGAAGACTCGGGTGCAGAAGTACGGCATCCCTAGACACAGGCACCAGTTTGCATGCAGTTAATATGCCATTGCTACTCTGAGTGGAAAAACACCAATGTGTGCTGCTCCTAGGATTACCTTCAGACAGAGGTCACACCAAAAAAAATGCCTAGGCAAATCTTTTTGCTTTGCCATATTCAGGTCTTGCTATGCCCATGGATTGTTGCATACCAGGATGAATTTTAGGGATGTTCCACTGGCAAGAACCACCCCAAAAAAATGAAACAAAAGTGATACTGCCTCTCATTTTGCTTATAATGGAACACAGCCCTCTAACCTCATCCTGTTAAGTGCTTTGAATTGAATCCTCAGGTGGTTCAAATTGTCTGCACTCCACAGAGGAGCAGTGTTTCTGTGTGCCAGTGTTCCTGGGGATGTCAACAGGAGCTCTTCATACTGAGCATTCACAAATGCAAACCTGTAGCAAATGAGCCTGTCTGGAATGTGTTTGTGAGCATAGATTGATTTTGCCATGAAGCAGAGAACAAATTTTATTTGAACTCTGTCCCCCTTGTAACTTTTTCTTTGCAGTCCTCAATATGTTTTTGCATTTAGAGACTGCAGAGACCTTCTGTAGCTGTGCTAACACATGCCAGTTCCCCTGGGTTAGACTAAAAAGCTGTTTAGCCTAGTAAAACTCCTCACAGCTGTTAACCAAAGATTGTGTTGGATGAGGGGCCTGCCCCATATGTCAGAGGGTGCAGAGTTCACATGTTGATAGGGTTTCACATTTTAATTTTGCTTTCCAAACTCACAAATAATGAAGACAGAACCACAAGGCTCCTGTGGCAGAATGGTTGCAGATAAAGCAAACTATGATTGATCTGAATTTGACAGTGAAGCACTGTTTTGTCTACCTAACCCAGGGCACATAAGTATCCACCAGAGAAATGAGTGACCTGCCTCATCTTTTGCATTGTAAAGTCATTTTGGCCACAGTTCTGCAAAGACAAGTACACGCTCACCTTTTAATATGAAGACTGTAATTAGAAGTAGCTTTGTCTGTTCCTGAACAAACCTGGTTACATGCACTTGGATATGAACACACATTTAAACACACCATCCAGTTTCAACACCTCTGCAAGAAATGGCCCATCCTCTGCATATTGTAAGAGTGTGTGAGATCTCCAGTTGCCCACCTGCTTACAAAGTAAAATGCATTATTAAGACTGTTTTAATAAGATTTGAGTTGCATTTGTGCTTTTTTCCCAAAGTTGATAGCATGGTTTACAAAAATTTATACTTTTTTTCCCAGGATGACAATATATGTTATAAAATGTTTATGTTTTAATTGAAGAGATTTTCTCCCCTTTTTAGGAGACCTTTCCTCTTGCAAGTAATTCAGAATGCTACTTACTATAGAATGATAACAGCAAATCTGAACTACTGATTTATACCAAGCCAAGTGCTCTTTAATTATTAAAAAGAAACATTATTCAGGGTAAAAAAAATTATAAATATGTCTGTGGAGCAGTATACGAGTTAATTCAGACTGATTTGGAAATGAAAACTTCCTTGTGTGAACGAGAAAGGCAAAAGAAAGCCTGAGGCTTTCCATAAAGTAGACAGCAGCTGCACTGAACAAGCCCTCTTTCAAAAGGCTTCTCTCTCCAGTGTGGTGGCTGAACAACAGACTGACAACACAGGTAGGTGTCCTATTGCCTTAGGTTTAAAAGAAAAGTGTGAACACACCCAGTATATCAGAAGCAAATATTCTGAAAGTTTCACACAAGCTTTGTTGGAACACGTCAGGTTCTCTGCAGCATGTAAACACCAACAGAGGGGTTGATTCTAAACTTGCCAAACTTCCAGCCAAGAGTGGGTTTTCTGAGAAATGTCACATATGTCATTACCCTACACTGACTTACAGCTTGGGGCCCTTCTCTTAGTTCCACTGAAAAATGAGAGTAGTGGAGTCACTCCACTGGCCAGGACTCCTAGCAAGTTTTCAAGACTGGTCTTTTAGATTTGGTATTGTAAAATTTTGTGTGCAATATTTAAAATTAAGTAAGTGGTTGTAGACACAGCAGAGTGCTATACGTTCTTTTTCTTAATTCCCTTAAACTTCACCATGAATGGTAGTGGTGGTTTCACAAGGACGAATAGTTAAAAATGAATAAGGTGGAAGGGGAAAAAATGATCATTTTTTCTTCCCTAACTTTCTCTTCAAGCCTAAGAAGACTTATTTGTGTAGTTTAATTTAATTTATGTATCTGACTGTGATCTCATGGAGTCATCTAAATGAATCCTATGAGTAAAAATAAGAGGTTTTATTTCAATTTTTCTTTTTTCCTAAAACCAAAATTATGTCTAATAAAAAGCAAACAAGATTTTAAATATTTAGGAGTTTAGTTTAGACTGGCTATATACACAAAGTTTATAGGCCAAAGTTTTCAAATATTTTGCTTAATTTTACATTCCAGATTTGTCTCTTCCATAAAAAAGCCACAGTAGCTTTTGGCATTAGTGGGACATACAGGCACTTAGTGGTTTTAAGTCAAACCAAATGTGAGTCTGGTCATTTATTATTTCTGAGTTTTGCTTTAAATGTCCAACATTATACCCCTAAAGATTTCTGCTGAGAACATTATTCCAGAGCACCTAGCTTTTGGGGTTTACTGACTCCCTAAAACCTGCAGCTCTTCCCTGGCTGCTGAGAGTGATCTCCTTCCTGGCACTGCCAGTAGAGCTGCTCCATTCCCAGCCCATACCTTGGCACAACACAGATCCAGCAAGACTTGTTTGTGGCAGTGCTTGGCTCCTTCTCTGCAAAAACAGCAGGTGCCTACTGAAATGCTGTAAGGCTTCTTCACACAGGGCTTAACCCCCTTTTTTTGGATGGAAGCTGTAAGATTAATGTGAGCTTGGGAGCCTAACATGGACTTGGAAGCCTGCCACCAGGAACTGCATTTGGAAACTTTGGTCCAACCTTTATGAGGTCATTCTTGGATTGCAGATTTCTGTTTCTGTTTTCAAAATGAGTATTCATGTCTGCATGATACATAAACCATGAAAGTTTTCATTAAATTGGATTTTTACTTGTAAGTACGGCATAAAATCCAGGATATTTAACAAATTAAATTCACCAGAGGTAGAAGTGGCTGGAATTTAGCAGGTTGTGTTGCATTCCCTGCATGGACGTGAGGTCACCAATGCAAAAGTAAAAAGTGCTCTTACTCTTGTACATTGCATCCTTAACCTTTTAGCATGGCGAGAATAAAAGATACAATACATTACAGGAGGGCAAAGGGGGAAGGAAAAATCTTTCCACGAGTTACTACAAGGAACAAATTGATGGCTGAAGCTCAGTCATGATAACTATGAAGTATTGAATTCTTACCTTGGATTTAAGGATAAAGCTTTAAACAGATTGCTGAGAGCCAGATTAAAAAAAAAATCCCGAGTCTTTTGTTTGTTTGTTTGTTTGTTTTTTGTTTTTCTTAATTGTTGTTGGCTCATTTAGATGACTAAATGCGCCTATAAGCTGAGATGGTAAATGCTGATGCACTGTATTTGGTGGCTGCCATGTTACACTGAAGCTCATCATCAGGACTCAGATGGAAGTCAAGTTCTGTTTTAAGAAGTACTGGGAAGAATCTGTCACGCTTGATTTTGTAAAAAATAGAAGGCTGAGTCTGTACACATTCTAAAGTTAATGAAGAACTTAAGTTTATTTTAGTGCAAATCCGCTGTGTTGCCATTAAAGATAACAAAAATGCTGATGTTATAAGCTAAAACACTCTTTAGACTGTAATACAAAGGACCTGGCTCTTAGGGCAAATAAATAAGCTAAGTTTGTACTAAGGCAATGTAATATGCAGTAAACAAGAAGCAATAATCACTACAAGATTTTAGCAACATGCTAACATATGCTGAAATCCCTGAAAAATATAAGGAGTCTGATCTGAGTCAGATCAATTAACAACATTGTTTCACTTTAGTGGATGTTGTGGAATTTGACCCCAAATGATTCTGACCATTCTGGAACTGATTGTCTGGAAGTATTATCAGGATCCAATTAAGTAATTATATCTGTTGTGTAACTTCCTTGCAGTCAGGTTCTCTTGTGTTCTGCTAAACAAAAAAACACCACTTAAACACCAAAAGATGCTTGAAATGCAGGTGGTTTTGACTTTATTCGCATATTTTCCAATGAATTTTTATTCACAATAATGTGGAATTCAAAACTATCTTAAAGGAAGATACAGTATGAAGTCTGTACCCTTGTGTGTTTGCATGAATGTGTTTGAAGAGCTTCTCATTGACCTGAAGAATGGCAACTTTCATGTTTCCTTTTTTTATTGCATTGCATTTTTAATTTCTTACTAAAGCACATGAACGAATTGCAGCTTTTCAAGAGTTAAAAAGATTTTTTTATCAAGTCTATCTAGATAAACTGATAATAAAGTGGTGACTGGAATTTAAAACTGATTTAAAAAAGGGATTTAACAGTCATTTAGGAAAACATTTGTCTTAAAGGGAATAAAAATGTTTATAAAATAAATAAAATAAGGGACATTGAAAGCAGTGACAGGTTGTAGAGTGGGAGTGGGAGAACTCCACTGCCTGGGTTCCCTCTTAATTTTTTCTAATTAATTGTTGTAATTTAAATTTTTTTTTACATTAAAGTTTTGCAGTAATTTGAAGGAAATTTTGTGCCTTCCCACCTGTTCTCAAAAAGAAGCCACCTGGCACAGCCAGCACACTTCTGACTTTGGTTCAGTTGCTCCTTGTGCTTAGCTGTGATGGAGGAAAGCACAGAGTTTGGATTCAAGGTAGAGAAAAAGCTGCAAATATCCAGAAAATTCCAGCCCGGGTTTCAGATGCTTTTAGATCCTCCTGGCTGAGCTGTCTCTCTTTGGTTTTATGCTAAATGTCTTCACTTGTGATTGACTTGTGATAGCCACAGCCAATGTGAAGCTCATGTTAAAGTACCTACAAAGTGCAGTGACTTAAAAAAGTTGTTTTCTGAAGTGCTGCAGGCAAAGAGAGGAGGAGGGGGATGATTCTTGCCTTTTTTAGCAAGTCACCCATGGGAGATTTGGAGACTTTAGCTCCAAGTTACCCATGTGCCAGCCCTTGCAGAGCAGGGGGCATGATGACCCTCAAGGCAATAGAGCAACCTTTGCTGTGCATGTCAGTGCCTTGAGCTGATGCTCTCCTGTGCAAACCTCAGTTGCCTGCTCTGGAGCTGTGCTCCAGCTCTCACTCCATAGCTGCACACCACAAGCACGGATTGGCAGAGCCAGGCCCTCAGAGGAGTGAATTACTGCCTTACCACACAAAGAGAGACCAACATGGGCCATGAGAAACTATTCTCTTCTTTGTTTAGGGATGAGTGGATTTAGCTTCTCCTTCTAGTCATACTCAAAGATTTCAACAGCCACGAGGACCAGCCTTGATCCTGCTAAGCCTTTCTTGAAAGAGGAATCTTAATTCATGCGCGTCCCAGTGACTTTGATGGAACTGCTCACATGTGTAAGAGTCTGTAGGGTCAGCAACCCTTAACTAACAAGGGAGTTATGTAGAACTGCATGGCATCTGTAAATAAACACAACACTACAGACCCTGGTGTGCTGCTCTGCTCCTTTTTGGACACACTATCCTATCTTTGCTGAGGCAAAGTCTTCCCTGCTCTCTTCACATCACACAGATGGGATCAAAAAGCTGAAGAGCTGCGTTTTCGTGACGGGAGTCCATCACAGGAGCATTGCTATTAGTCTTTGCTAGCCATCAATGTCTGGAAATTTCACAGTCAAGTTGCTAGTGATTGTATTGAAAGGGTTTATGTGTGGGTGGCTGAAAATATGGTGCCTGGCCCCTGGTGCCAAACTCTCAGGCAATATCAGCTGTCTTTACACAAGTGATGAGGCAGAATATGTTACTTTAAGTTTAATATTCAGAACTTTGTCTCTCTTGCTGTCAAAGAAACTATACATGTGGAGGAGATGGCTGAATACAGAAAGTGCATAATTAAATACCTCAGCACAGAAGACATCATGTAGTTTTTATGGGGAAAGGTGGTGTGAAGTAGTTTTTTTATTGTTTACACTTAAATTTTTCTCTTCAAATTATTATTTTATTTAATGTAGCAGCAAATTCTGTCTGTGTCAGTAGTAACTTAGTTTTAGATTCTCTGCATGTGTGGTTGACTTTCCAGTGTTTTATCATGTGTACACAGATAGCCAGGAGCTTGGCTGTGCTCCTCACCCTTACTAGAAAGTTTCCTATTTTTTTTTACTCATCGCATTACATACCATTACTAAAAAGCATGGAAATTGATGAATTCTATCCCTGTTTTTGCTGGTGTTTCTTTTTGTATTATGAAATTAAGTAATTTGTAGCTTAAACATTGAGAAGGAGTGGGTTTGAAAAAGAGAAAGGAAGCTGAGGAAAAGGAATTCCTGAAGAGAAAGAGAGTCATCTCACATTTTGTCATATTCTTTTGTTTTATAATGCTTGTGCAAGCTGGTGATACCCTCCAAAGGATTTTCAACACATGGTAGACAGGACAAGGTCTTTTGGGCTACCATTTATCCTTAGATGTAAGAAAGAAGTAAAATGGTGATTGTTGATGCTTTCTCTGGGAAGGTCCCTGTTCTTAGAATCAGAGAATCATCAAAGGTGAAAGAAACTTTTAAGAGCACCAAGTCCAACCATCAACCCAGCACTACCATTGTAACCCCTACACCACTAAAGCATCACCCAGATTCAGACAGCTCATGAGCACCTCCAGGGATGGTGGCTCCACGGGGAAACCTATTCCAATGCTTGACCACCCAAACAGCGAAAAGGTTTTTCCTATATCTCATCTGAATCTCCTCTATCTCAGCTTAAGGCCATTCCCTCTGGTCCTCTCACTGCAGGCATGGTGCAAGGGACCAGCCCCCACCTCACCACAACCTCTGACAGGGAGTTGAGAGTGATGAGGTCCCCACTGAGCCTCCTCTTCTCGAGATTAAACAAACGCAGCTCCCTCAGCTGTTCCTCATAGGACATGGTGTGTTCTACCAGTGAATATCCATTTTTAAATTCTTATAATTTTTTATTGATTTTTTAGATGAGATTACTCATCCTCTCCCCTTTCTCTCCAACATGCTTGCTTGCATACCTGTATTTTGCAATAATGGCCACTAAGCTGCTTAGGCAAAAAAACCAGGCATATGCACTAAACTATTTTAGAGGTTTTTTTATGAAGAGGCAGAAAAAAGTTCACTAAAAGCCACAGATCTGTCCCTTCAAGATTTAGTGTTAGCCTTCAAAAAAGTTTAGCAGTGGGTAGTTTGGAAAAGGATAATATATATGTATTTAAAGATAAACTGTTCTTTATTTCTCTCTGCAGCAAACCATATTGCTGATTAACCACTGCTTTCATAAACTACAAGTGGGCCATTTAAGCTGTTTCACTGCTGGTTAATGTACTGTATTGTGCTCCCTCTTTCTACAGTACCTCGCTAGTGTTTTGTTTTTATTAGAAATTCACCTATCCTTGTCTACTGAGGAGAAAAGAAATTACACTACAGAGCCCTGCAACCCATAAAATGGCAGAGATTCCTAAATAAGAGCGGCCCGAAACTGAAACCTCTGTCTGCCTGCCCTGTAATGAAATGCATGACTACAAGAGATAATAATAATTGCAGCAATAGCTCGTTACAGCTCCCAGATGATTTGGTGCTGTCAGGAGTGCACTGTCCTCTGACATCCCAGGAGGCGAACAGCATCACCGACTGCAGGCCCTGATTGGTGTAGTGAAATATTGCTGGCAAAAATTAAAAGGTCTTGGTGTCAAAATAATTCATGATATGCATATCTTCCATTCTGATGAAATGGCTGATATCTGGATTAGCAAGATAATAAAACTGATCAGGCTACAGTTAAACAATTTAAGCTGGAGAGCTGTTCATTTTGTAGGTGTCACTTGTCAGATCAAGGGGTCAGAGCGGGATGAAAGGCTCTCCCCAGTAACCTTCCGATGATTTGGATCTGGAATGTTCTTCATGATTTGTCCAAAGTTTTCATCACTGTGCTGCCGGGTAGCATTACCACGGCAGGCTCTGTTCTGACATTCAAATCCTGGGAATGACAGGTTATTAGGAGGAGAGAACTGGCTGTACATACATTAAGCCCCATATCTTTGACCTGTAATTTGAACTGATAGTGATATTGTAATTGAGTGAGTAAAAAACGGAATTCTTTATTAAAACACAGGAAGATGAAGAAAACGCTGATTTTCAGACGATTTATGGGTTCATAAAATAAGCTTTTTTGATGATGGCTTATTTTATGGCTCTTGAAATGCTGAGCTGTGTGCTTACTATTTATTTTATGGAACAGTTATTTAAAATATCGTTGCTTCCCATATATTTCCAGCCTGTTCATCAGTAACGGGGCTTGTGCAGATGGAGAGATACCCGTTTCATATGGGAGTTCATGTATTTGAATAGTTCAGGGATTATCCCAATAAAATGGACCCAGGAAAATATTGTACCCAGTTAATGCTCATTGCTTCAGAGACCCCTAATGTCCTTTCTTGACACCTTATTGCAGGATATTATTATACAATGGGTCTTCAGTCATATGGTGATAGGGAGTGGGGCAGAGCAGGGCTATCAGGGTAATTGACTCCTGTGCACAGCAGTGCTACACACTTGAGTAACTAATTTAATGGAATGTGTTTTCATGTTCTCCCACACAGCTCTGCCAGAGCATAATTCTCTTCTTGAGGTGCCAGCAATTTGGGACAGGTAAAGAGTGGCTCAAAAGCTCTTGATTTCCCAAAAATGGGACCACAGCTTCTGTGGTAAATATGCTGCCAGTGAAACAACTGAGCTTCAGCCCAGTGAATTAATTGGAGTTACCAGGAATTCTCTGCTCCTGATGAAACTGGACTTCCAGTGCTTGCATGACAATTTTTTTGTTGCTGATTGTTACTCTATGTGACCATTGGGTTTTGTTGCACAGGACAGAGATAATGGTTTGGCATGGGTGAAGTGCTTAAATGATCCATCAATAGCAGGAACTGGGCTGGATGTTGGCAGAATTCTGCATCTGTGTGAGAAACACCACTCCCTTGAAACTTGGAGGAATTTTGTGCTATTTCATCATGAGCTGGTCCTCACATTGGTTCAGGCAAAGGTTTGAATTTTTTTTTCTTGCAGAATTCAGAGAAAAATAAATGACCAGTTCTAAACAAGGCAGCTGGATTATTAAAAATCAGTCACAGAGGACACTGGTGGTTTGTTGATGCCATTTTTTTGCTTCTGAATTGTTCCTAGAGATGCAGTGAAGTGAGGATCAAAAATCACTGTCAACAAGTCTTTTTGTTTCCCTTTTACTATGGCACAATCTTTATCTAAATGCTTGGTCATATCATAAATGTTAATAGAGTATATATAATAGAATAGACTTGATTGCTGTGGGTTTCGTCTCTGTTAATTTTCACAAGAAAGATTACTGATCCCTGAGAAACTCTGGGTTCACTGCATTTGCATGACAGGTCCTTCTTCAAAAAAAGTACCAAGTCTGATATTCACAAACCAATCTTCTTTAAATCAGAAGGCAAGTCCTGCAGACAATATTTTTGTAATAGAATAATTCTCCTGACTTTGTTTAATATTCAGGTATTTGAGTAGTATTTTTAAAAGGAAATACTCCACAGAATACTTTTACTTTGTTAGCCCCCACCCAGCATAACTACCTCTTCTTTTGCTTGTAATTACATCACAGTTGTCAAGTGAATATTGATGCTTATATAATTAAAGAACTGATCCTTAAAGCATAATAACATGATAGTGATATTTGCATAATTGTATTAAAAAAGTTTCCAGAATGTAAATTTTATGTCCTCTCTTTCAGAGGGATTTGTATATGCTTGCCCTTACAGTTGGGTCAAGTACAACTGAAATTTGTGAGCTTACCCTCACGAGTAAAGTTAAATAAGTAAGCATATATTTCCAGATCTAAACCTACAAATTCTCCCTAATGCAGTCTCCCCAGGCTCCAGTGAATGACACAGTGGTCTTTAGCCATAAACTGTATTGTAGCTTTGGAAGGACACAGAGTTTAGCCCTTGTAAGTAGTTTTGCTTTGCTCTGTGCCATTAAGATATATGCACAGTTTGCTTTTATGGTGTTTGCTGTCATTTAATTACTGATGCATCAAGATATCTTCCCAATTCAATTATGTTAAAATTAATGATTATCTTGGTGATTTTTTTTTTTTTTCAAGTCAACTGAAGATTTTGGGATGTTGCCTTTTCCATGCACCAAGAATGTTCATCATCTAAAATGAATGATTGTGTGCTTGAGGACTGTTTGATGGGCTTCCAGATGTAGCCTTTCTTTACTGGTCAGTTAACAATTGGAACTCATGGAGATTAGTGCAGAATCTGGTTTCTGACATAAAAACTAGAATAGTTGAGGAAGGTTTTTGATAAAACTTGAGGGCAATTTCATCTGCTTTTTCTCTCATGCAGAAAATCATCATTGCACAGGTCAATGTTGGTAGGCCATCTACTTTTGGGGGAGAAAGTCAGAGTAACTATTGTGAGTGTCTTTCTAAGTGTGGTATAATGGCAGTATCAGCCTTTTTTCTCTTAGTTTTTCTCCTTGTGTGGACATGGAGAATTAAAATTTTTCATTATGCATTACAGTTATGTTTAAAAACGTATGGTATGAAAAATTCTGATTTTTTTCACTTTTATGGGTATAGCCTGGTGGCTGACTTTCCATAACTGTAAACACAATCAATAAAGCACAAATTGTATCTGGGGAAAGGTTGTTGAAAATCTTTGAATTTGTGCAATAATCAGTGCAATATTTCCCCTCTTAGCTTATCACAAATTTTCACAGAAGCTCAAGTGCATTCCTTATGGAAGACAGGTGAAAGGAGAGGCTAAGAAGGAGTTGGAATTTTTTAAAATACGCACAAGCTGGATTAAAACTCTTAAATTCCGATTAAATCCAAACAGCCGGATTTCAATATGCACGCGTTTGATTTAAATTTATTTCTTATATACAGTATGTAAAAATAGGTATCAATGTAGTTAGAAAACTGTAGATAGTGAATTTTATATCTAATAGATATTGTTTGGGAATAGATGTTTATATTTTACTTACTTTGCTATGCAATTCAACCAGTTGTAATGAAGCCAAATAATTTTTTTTGCCCTTTTATTTTCTTTTCTATGTCTCGGGCATGTATTTGAGTCTACATTTACCAACAATAAAGATGCAAGAAGATATGAAAAAAGGGGGAGATCAGTTGATTACAGACATAAAAAGCAATGAATTTATTGTTTCCACATCAGCTGTACATTTTGGAGATACCTAAGAAATGACTCAGTAGCTAAGCTTATTTGATTCCCTTACAGGTTTTATGTCTTTACTCCATTTTAATTTTTCATTAGAATATAATAATAGCCACAGGAAAAAATGATTTGGTCTGTGATCTATTTCATTATGTTCTCATCATAAGGAGAGAATCTGAAGTGGGAGAGCATCACTAATTTTTCGGCACAGTAATTTATTCTACAGTATTTAAATGTTGTAATTTTCACACTGAGGCACATGCTGCCACATCTATCGTCCCCTGGACTAGTCTCTGTCTTGCTCTTTCCTTTTCATCTGTTTTGTTTTTGCATTTTTTTTCATAAATTCGACAGATGGCCTCTTGATGAATCCTTGATAATACTGTCATGTAAAGCAGCTAAGACTAGAAATCATCTCACAACAATTTTTCATTGCAAAGAGAAAATTGAAGGCAGACAAACATCGCTAAGTCCATAACAACAGCAACAAAATATCCACTTCATGTAAATAAAGAGGACAAGCTTTCCTTATAATGCTCAAACACTAATGCCAGTATCCTTTAAAGCCTCTGGATTTTTTTATGCTACGTTTAATTCATCTTCCAAGCCTTGGATTTGTTTAATATTTTGTTGGTTTCATATTCAGAAACATTTTCTCGGCTCTTAATGTGTTCTCTCTCCTCCTTAGTCCCCCTCCTTTTAGGTCTTTATAATTGTGGATCAGGTGAAGTTTGCTTCCCCTCATTTCAAGGTCATGCACCACTAGGACCATTTTCCTGACTCAGAGGGCACGTAATTTCACAGCCGTGTACTCCTCATTAATCCACCCTGAGTGGGTGCTCAGGAAGTTCCAGATCACAGATTTGTTTTTGTCTTGTTCTCTGACTCAGTGCTTCACAAAAGGATTAGATTAACCCCTTTTGATTGTATTTATATCTTAGTGCATCGTGATAGAAATAAAGTGATTTCTTCTTCTCCCCACGTAACCTTTCCACCCCTTCCACTTTTGCACTGGGGACCAACAGCATTTCTTTTCCAATAGCGTTCAGTTAAAGTGAAGCCTGTGGCAGGCAGAGAATTGTTTTCTCTTTGCTCTCTTAATGCGGTTTTAATGCATGAATCTATTTCTTCCCATTTGCAGAGACTTGTTTATTAACTTTGAATGGTTTTTGTTTAACTGGAAACTGCTTCAGTCCCCTGGCTCTGAACGTGGTCTCATCTGGACCTGAATTGCCCTGGATCCAAACAAAGAAGAAAACAAAAAAAAAGACAGCACAGTGACTACTGGAGAGGATGCATTCTTTCCCCCTTGAGAACGTGCCCCAGCTGACTGCTTCAGCCAGACCCCTTCACCTGGGAGCTCTTTTCTACCTCCATTTGTTAGAAAGTTCTCATGGGAACCTGCTGGTGGAAGGGATCCCCACTCACTGCCCCAGGTGGGATTGACTCCCCAGGTGGAGTCTGTGTTCACTGATGTGCCCTCAGGAATGGGGAGCCTGGTGTGCTGGAGGCCTCTGGAGGGTCTTGCATCCCTGTGTCACAGCTGGCCTGTAGCAAAATCAAAGCATGTGGGAGCTCTGAGAAATATTTTTAAATGGAGCTGATCTGCTGCATTTAACATCTTAAGGGAGCAAGGTTTGTTATTCGGAGCAAGCCACAGGGAGACCTGAGCTAGCACAAAAAGTGTAATTATTTAACTTGGTCCTTCTTTCCTGTGTCTGTAGTAGGAAAAGAAAACTCTAAGTTATGTAAAGCCTTTTTTTAGTTCTTCAGGTAGGATTTGCTTTGAGATAAAAATAGCCTGCAGGGTATGTGGGAAAACCAGCTGGCAGGATATGTGGGAAGCTCACAACCTTAACTATTTCAACTATCCACTTTTTGTAAAGGGAGTTTAGGTCCATGCTGCAGCTGTAAACACCTAACTTCAGGTCCCTCAATCTGAATAGGAATCCACCCTTAGCATCCCTGTACTGGACCTGTCTTAAAGATACAACCATAGTAATACATATACTTAATTTGTGACATCTCCTGTTATTATAAATAACTGTGTTTCCTATGGAGAAAACCAAGAAGCCCCCTAACTCTAGACATTGGTCAAAGCTGGAGTGGGTAGTGGTCCCATAGCCACTGGGACTACCACCAAAATGGACTAGATCCAAACCACATGTTGGGGTAAGGGGGTGCTGACAATTGCTGTAGGAATTACCACAGAGTTTCAGAAAGGAAGATGGCAGAGGAAGGAGGAAGAAAAGGTTTGGGCAGCTTAGAGGAATAAAGAGCTGAAAGGCAATGCAGGAAAGGAGACAGGGAGACAATACTGAAATTAATTTGCACTTGTTGGTCAGATAAACCAGACTGAGCAGATAAACTAAACGTGAAGGCTAATGGGCTTTGCCCATCAGCTAACTGGTGAGAACTGCTGTGTGCTGGTTCCTAAATGGCTACAACTAGGATATACTGGGAAAGGATGTGTACATTCTGTTGGTTCCTGGTTTCCTGTTAGCCAGAAGGGGATAAGATTGCATCCCAAGTGTGATTTATTTATGATTTCATGTTGAAACATATCAAACAGGGCGGGGAAATGCCCAGTCAAAACCGTAGAAGGTTCTCAGAACATCTCCCACCTTTGGCTCCTTTGATCTTCCTAGTGACTTAATAACTGAACCCAATTTTGGGCTTGCCAACATTAGTAAGACATCAATAAACTGAAGTGAATTCTGCAGGGGGCCATTGAGGTTGTCAGGGGCTGGAGCCCCTGTCCTGTGAAGAGAGGCTGAGGAGACTGGGTTTATTCAGCCTTGAGAAGATGTGGCTTCTAGGGGACCTATCAAAAGTGTACCAGAATCAATGAGGAGTTTATCAAGAAGATGACAGGAATTTACAGCAGTGTGTGCTGAAAGGACAAGAGACATTGGAAGGAGAGAAAATAAAACAAGGAAAAATGTATCCTAGTGGATAGGAGGAAAAACTGTTTCTGCATGAGAACCGTGAAGCCATGGAAGAGGGTGCTCTACCTGTTCACTCCATGTTTACAGAATTAGAATTTGTGTGTGATGAGTAACATCACCTGATCCCATAGCTGTGCCTGCTTTAAGAAGGATGACCTGTCCAAGTTGTACTGCCCTCTGATTCACATGGGGTGGAGGGGAATCCCTACCTAATTCTGATCTCCCTAAAGCAGTGGAGAGGAGCTTTCTCTTTCTGCAACTCTGAGTCCAAGGTGATAGAAAATACAACCCCAATTGGACCTTCTTTTTCCTTTTTACCTTTGGCATCATTGACAGGATGACGATGAAGGAGCCACAGCAGAGTTTGTCCCTGGGGGCTCTTGCCAAACTGACTGAATTTCTGTAGGCTCTACCCGAAAAGGGAAATATCCCCATATATTGCAAGCTGCTCTACACAGAGAGTACAAAAGAAGCTTTATATGGATATAAAGCTATGGAAATTTCAGAGTACTTTTTGATGGCTTCTCTGGGTTTTGTTAAGGGAAGAGGGAAAGTCTCAGATGAGAATGAGAGGAAGACTTGCTCCCAGCTGGGACCTCTCTCATGCTGAGTGCCATTCACTCTGGTGCAGATGGCTGATGACTTCTTTCCATGAAGCAGGATAATTTTGGACTATCTGTGAGGTATGCAAGCTTATAGAAAATTAACAACATAGAGTCACTTGTTTTACATGGGAGGAGAGACTACACTGCAGTTGCTCTGCAGCTGAGCTGACTGCAGCACGGAAATCCTAGCTAGATTTAAACTGGCTTGCCTGGATGCTCCTGGTGACATAAAAGAGAGCTCCATGCAGGCTGCAAAGCCCTTCTGAGGAACTCAACAAACACTGAGACATTTAGTCCCACCAATTTCTGTGCAACAAGAGCTATCACTCCCAGGATCCATACAGTGAATATAGTTCTCTTTGCCCAAACTGCAACAACAACAAAAAAAATAGAGGTATACCTATGAAATACGTATACATATAATATTATCTTTATTTTAAAATGTGTTTTGACAGGATTCCCTTTGTTAGAGGAATGATTTTTTTTCTCTTTGCTTCTGCATCCTGATCAGAAGCCCCAGATTCATTCTTTGAAAACAGAGAGAGAAAAAGCCATGACAAGAACATCTCCAGAATTTAAATGATGTAATGAGAAAAAGGAGCAGAGCAGAGAAGAGCAGAGCCATATGAAGCAACCAGCCCTGTGTTCCATAAGGCAGCTACTCTTAAACTTGTTTGGAGACACTGAAATTTGGATTGTTGATTACATTGCCACTTCTGGGTGCTTTTAGTGCTACAGCATTTAATATGCTTTTTCCCTATGAAAGAGAGTTTTCTTTTCCAATGGTATGAAATACCAGGAATTGTAGGTAGATAGTGCCCTGTAGAGGGTCATATCTGTGACTCAGGAGTTTTTTCCTTAGCCAATATGCCAAAATTTTAGAGGTAAGAGGAAGGTACAAGATTTTCTAGGAAGTCTTTCTATTACATTAGCCCAAGTACCAAGGGCATAAAAGATTTGCAGAAGTGTTGGTGTGAAGGAAAAAGGCAAGAAAAAATCCAAAGTGATTGTTTCCACAGTAAATATGATCATTATTAAACACGTTTCTCAGAGTTTCACAGAGCATATAAACTTGCAGCAGACAGGACTCATACTGGACTAGGCAATGTGCAAACAGAAGGCCAAACTCACAGTTGACGCCACCTTCAAACAAAGAACTTAAAATCAAACCTGGGTCTCCAGCTCCTTGCTCACTTGCCACTCACATATCCAATGCCCTTAATCTCCTGTATCCTCTGATTCTATGGCTTAAGATTTCTTGTGTAGTCATTTTCTGTTAGACTGGACCTGGATTCAGATCTGTGGTCCAAACCAGGCCGAGAGATCTGTGCCACCTCAGGGGAATGCTTGCACCAGGTCAGTACTCTGAGAGCCCATGGGTATAAGAGGTGCATTAACAGTCATTCAGTGTGCTGATTCTTGTGAGCTCCTTTCACAAGCATCAAATTATTCTTCTGCCTTGCAAGGGGGCCATAGCCATCTCTCACAGAGCTCTGGATTCATAATAGGACAGCTAGGATAATACAGTGCCTAATTCTCCTTCAGTGAGTTTGGTCCATGAGCAATTAACAAATCCAGCCTTTCTTCCTTGGTCAATGAAAGTGGGATTAAAGATGGAGGTGGGGTTACCATGTAGCTGAAGTTGGGAGGTTAGTAAGAATAGTATGCTTGTTAATAATTGGGATTCAATAACAGAGCCAGAATGGGTAATGTCTGGTGTGGATTTTGTAAATGATACATGTATATAGGATACCACTGAGTGTACAAGAAATGTATCTGTGCCACTGGATAGGCTCTTGCACATATACCTTTTTACACATTTTGTATATACTTTGAGTTCTTGTACATTAATTAAGATAATTGAGCTTTTGAGATATTTTTTAATAGTATGATGTGGCCAAATAGAAAATCCAAGGAAAGAGTAATCAGTTAGAGAACTCCTGTCTCACAAAAGTGGATATTGAAAGTGCAAGAGGAAAGCTCTTTGGCCAGTGGTGAAGAGGTCTCAGCTTGATTTCTTGCTATGCAGGGCACTAGGGAGCTCAGCAGAGGGTGATGTTGATTGGCAGAGCTCAATCAACTTAAAGGCAGGGAGATGGGAGCTGGGAAGATCTTGTGACTCAGCCTGTTGGTGTTAGTGGCTGTAGGTGCCTGTCTTGTGATGCACCTGAGAGCTGTGAGTCCCCTCACCATCATCAGCATTTGCTTCTTGTTAGTCTCCTTTTGTACAAGGCCTCAGCAAAGAGGAGAAATAAAAGAGTACCATGCCCCCAAATGTAATTTTTGTTATCAGTTGTCATAAAATAAAAGTTGACAAAAAATCCTGCCCATAGAAAGATGAAGTTGGTTTGTATTTTCTTCCTTGTGGTCCTTCTCATTTTACTGTGGTATTTGTTCATGCAGGCATGTTCTTTATATGAGATTTCTTCGCAGGCTTTTATGCTACAAACAGGAATGAACAGACACCATCATGGGCATTGGTTGCACCTTGGAAAAAACCCCACATTTTTGGGAAATTCTTTCTCCCCATGGAACAGAAGCAAAGTAGGTAGCATTGCTCGGAGCAGTTTGGAGGTGAAATGGATGTGTGCTTTGCAGGCTCCCCAGGGGTCACACTCATTCTGCTGTGGGAGTGAGTGAGCTGCAGGTGCTGCTGCAGTGCAAATCTCAGCCACGACTTGGATCTAGGGCTTCTCCAGCAGTGCTCAGAGCTCAGCCAGGGCATGTATGGAGCAGAGCACTCCTGGACCCTGCTCTGTGGCCACAGCCACACACAATGGGTGGCGCAGTCGCATTCTGGAACCCTGAAAAGTTATCTTTCATCCTTTTTTTTTTTTAAGCACTTAAGCCCAACTGCTAATGGAATTTCATGATTTTAAATAATTTACATTTCCATCTGGTTTGAAAAACACCAGGTGGAGATTGCAGATTAGGATGAGTCTAAGTGGAAGGAAATGTTTGTTTAAAATATTAAAGCTAAAACCAAACATTTATGTGAACCACATTTTTGCTGTCCGTTGTGCTGTGTTCTTCTCTATCATCACTTTAAATTTTGCTTTCAATTGGATGTTTTGCACATGTTGCTTAACATTATGATCGGGGGAGATGAGGCCAGAGTGGGGTGCAGGAGAGTCCATACCAAGGGGTGAAAGAGTCAGGGATTGAAGGATTCTTCAGTGTGAGCTTTTGATCATTGCATCTGTTTCTCTATGCTTTCTACAGACCTTGCTAACTTGCTTTCTTGGAGGTGGAAACAAATTTGAACCTAAATAAAATAGGTTACACAAGGGTGATTTTAAGGGAAAACATGCAACTTCCAAAGACCGATGAGAGTTTTGTTAGGGTAAAGACTGATGGTTTACTGGTGCACAGTCCAAACCACCCACAAGGACAAGAAATTTCCTTCTCTCCCACTTGCCAGCTGGCAAGCTTTTATTTAAAATGGGGGGTACTGAGCTGTACTAAAACTAAAACTGCTTCTGATACTGGAAGCTTAGCTGCCAGTTCCTTGATGCACTTTCCCAAGTACAGCATGAAACCATGAACTCAGAGCGAGGAGCTATTGTAACAGCACCTTTTCCTCTCTACTTCAAAACAGTTCATTTTATGAAGCCACGTCTGATATTCATCTTCTCCCCCAGCTAAAATCCTTGTATTTCAGTTCTCTGGAAATGGGATGTCTTTAATTTTGTGAAATGCACTAGAAGCTATAGAGACGTTATGGTTGGTGCGTGCCTTAGCACGACATTATTCAAAATCACACCTACAATTTTAGTGGGAGCATGAAAGGCTAAAGCTTGCTTTTGCTGAACAAAACTCCAGATATCAATCAATGAAAAGCACAAGTAACACAGAATTAAGATTGCATAAGGAAAGCTGTATTTAAATAAAATAAACAAATTTAGACCAGTATTACTCATACTTGCAAATTCCCCATTCAGAGGTGCCAAAGGCTCAGATCTACCTCTACCAGCCTGTAATCTGATTTACTTACCACAAGTAAAACAACTACTCCAGATGCTCCAATCTCTGTCCAAAGATGGTAATATTGCTTTTTACTGTACATAGATAGTTCACATTTTCACTGTTTCGAGTTCTATTAGGACAAGAAAACTCTTTGCTGCTTTGATGAATTTTAAAAAATAAAATAGAACATTTGCTTTTCAGCTGTGTACTGTGAACCCTATTGCCCACAGACACTGCCAGAGAAGTGAAGAGTGAAGCAGACACTGAAAGTTATAATATCTTTTGGTAGATCCTGAGTGTATTTTGGTAGGTCTAAATTGAATTGTGATCCAAAAGACCAGTAAATGTTTTTTATTGTATAGAAAACGCCAGATTTTTTTTGGCGAGAATTCGGCTCGAGAACCAATTAGTCTGAAAGTCTCATGAGCAATTAATTGGTTTATACTAGGAGAGATGAATACTGGAGTAGACCAAAATTGTCTGCAAAAAATGTGCACAGATTTACCAAAGAAGAGTATGTATGGCAAAAGCTGATTTTAATTTTGGTAAGTTTGTTGCAGAGCAAGCTGACAAGCAGTGGATGTAATTTATTGAGACTGAAAGATTTACTGTTTGGAGAAGACTTGCTTTGTATGAGAAAAACAGTCAGATGCTGCTTATCAAGATTCAATAAAATAGTTTGGTAGGTGAAAGATAGATGAGGAAGTTATTGGTTGTTTTTCACATCATAAGGTACTTGCAAAGGGGTGTATGTTTGAGTAATTAGTGTTGAGTCTCTCTCTCTATTGGTGAGTCTAAAGGAGTATCAGTGAAAATTTGCCCGTTACAATAAAGTGAAATTTCATCCTAACACCAGAAGGAGATGGAGATTATATTTAAGCTGGAGCAAGAGTTTTAAGTGGCTTTGGCCATTTAATACACTGTAATGCTGGAAGCACAATGAGGATTGTTGTTTTCAGGGATCAGTAGGTGCTAATCATAAACCAGGAAAAGGAATTGATTGTAAGAATTAAGGAAAGTTAGCACTCAAACCTTAAAAGACAGGTGACAACCCACACCTGTAGATAGCTGGGGGTGGGGGTTGGCTCTTTTTGTCCTGAAGTGCTATTTGGATATTGTGTGTTATAGTCAGGGCTAGATTCTTTTAATCATTTAGTTACCTGACCCAACGACTCTGCCCCTTGACTGTGAGGGGCTATGGAGGTTATCTGTAAAGATGTGTGTTTTTCTCCCACATCCATTATTTTCATAAACAGCTTTCATCATACTTCATTAATAGTAATCACCTGTGCAGTCTTTGCAATTGGAGACATAGCTGAGAGCTCTTCATCTGCACACATGAAAGAACTTGTATTCTGTTGATTTGCATCTTGAGTTTCTCCAATATTGGAATGTGCAGTAGGTGACTTTAAATTACTTTCTTTTTGTTTCTATCCCGTTTGGGAAAAAATAGTAATATCAGAAAAATATCCTCTAAACAATATCATTAAAGGTAAGTAAACTAATAACATGTAGATTTTAGTGTTTGCTGGTTTGTGTCACTGTCTGGTAATACAATGAATAATTCATATCAAACTAGTAGAATGTAACATTTACATAAAATAATACTTTGCAAATTTATGGTAAGTACTAATTACTTGCCTTATTTGCCATGACTATGATATTAAATATTCATAAAAATGTGATTATTTCTTTGATTTGGCAGGCATTTAGATTTCTCTACAGCTTTTCACACTGCTAATTTTAATCCAGTAAATTATCTGGAAGAAAACAGTATGCAGCCGAAAAACTGTTCAAAATTCACTCCAACATTGAGCACATTATGGACGTAATGATCCATTACAACCAAACTTCAAGAAGATCTTGAAAGAAAACTGAGAATTAAACAAAGAAATATGGAGAATATCATCATTATTTATCAGATGTATTTATTAATAGTTTAGAATTTTATATACATCAAGACACTTTCAAATAATTGTATCCACTTTTATATATTTTATTTTTGTGAAGTTAAGTTTTGTTTTAATTCTTCCTGTGTTAAATCTGTTGTTCATCTTTACTTTTCAGTGTATTTACATTTTAACTCATTAGAGGAACTGAATTCTGTCTTTTGAATGTGACAGACATATACTTATTTTTCACTGCCACTTAGAAAACAATATCCAGTATTAACATCACTTTGCACTTAAGTGTATGTACGATTATGTGTATACGTCTCTGTGTGTGTGTCTGTGTATACATTGATTCCAAGACTTCAAAACTACTTGTATAATTAAATCTTCCTATCTGTCTGTGAATGTTTAATACCTGCTCTTGTCTCTCTAGCTGTGTAATGTGTATGCATCGAAATCTACAACCTTTTAATAATAAGAATAAAGTCTCTAAGGCTGTGTATGGCATGTATATTATATATGTGACCCAAAATAGAGAGAAGTAACAGGAATCAGAAATGCTGGTCCTTAGACCCCCAGGCTTAGATTATTTCCCTGCACTATTTACATCCTTTTCTGTTGTTTCTAGCAGTAGAGGAATAATCAGTCAACTCAAATGAAGTAATACAATCAAAGACAATCATCAGAAAGTGGCAGTAGCAAAACAAAAAAAACCCAGGAAACTTGAATGTATGAAGATTTCTGTAATAGAATAGAAAACAATTTATGCAGTATGTGCAATATGTAATGGTAGCTGTAGATTTATCTTTGTAACTTTATAATCATCAAAGCCTGCCCTTGTTTCCTGTTTGCTTTTTTTTGTATTAGAGATTTTGTACTAAATAAGGTGTGTTGTCAGCACACCTATCTCAGCTTCCTGTACTCTCAGCCACTCAGTGTCTTGCTACCCAGGGACAGCCCCAAGGAGGGCTATCAGGAAGTGTGCATCCATCCCTGAACACCTGCTCAATTAAAACTTTGGTACTCATCAAGCTTCACTTAAATATGTGTGAAACTTTCAAAGATACACAAATGTTTTAAACCCTTTGATTAAAAGTTAAACTGATGACTGATAACTTGCAAACAGCACCACTAACCATATGTAAAAATACAGAGTTCCTGTATCACTGCTTAAAATAAACATTTGGAAAAGGTTTTGAAATATCAATCTGCTTCTTTGCTGTACAAATAAGGAATGTGAAATGAAATGTAGCTCTGTTAAGTCTAAACAAAAGAAAACAAATTTTGTCTTTGGTCTTAAACAGCTCAGTCCTGTGTTAGACTTGCAGGATTTCAGCAAGCCACACAGGTTATTGGAGCAAAATTTGGGTTCCAAACCTGCATCTGATGTCATATCCTGCTCAGTGATGCCCTGAGCACAGGATACTAAAGTGTCACTTGAGCACTTTGGCACTGAAACCTCCTGGGGCATTTTCCCCAATGGCAGAAGGTGGGACAGAGCTGGGGCATGTGGCATTTTCCTGAACTGACATAAAGTGTCCACAAGGAAATCCATTGCTCCTAATTCCAGCTGTACCCAGGGCCATGGCTTGGTAACGCTCCCCAGAACAGCTCTTTGCTCTATTCCTGTGGCTTCATGCTGCTTCTTTCTCTACAAGAGGAATTTAAAGGGCAGAAGTTTCTGATGAAATTTCTGCCTAGCAGACCACTTGGTGTTTGAGGCATATTGTGTAAAGATTACTTTACTTCCTAACTGTATCAGTCAGATATTAAAAAGATAAAATGAACATTAAAAAAAAAAAAAAGAGTGTCAAAACCCAGCATGGTGGTGTCCAGGAGGAAAAAGGGAATGTAAAACTCAAGGGGAACATTCTGCATTTATTCTGCTGCCGCTTCAGTCAGCCCAGGGTTCTATGTGCTCATCTGACTGGAGTTCTTGACCTTAAATAAATGTGAGACATGGTAGACCTAATTTCCTTGTGTTGAAGGAAAAATTCTTCTGAAAGCTTGGTGGTTTCATATATACAAAGTCATATATGAAAGTCATATATATCATTCACTTGTCACCTGTGAATTCATCATGCAATTAAACTTCTTCTGAAGCTGAAACACTTACTGACATGTCTTTTGTAAGTGAAATGAAATCCTTTGTTTTTACATGTTTTGACAATGTGAAGTGGGTGCAAGTGAAGCAGAGTCTTAAAATCCCCCATGCATCTGTAACGTAGCCTCTTCTTGTTGCTTTGTACTGGTCTCAGGGGTGAAAACAGAGTTCATTGAAAAAAAAAGCATTTCCCTTATGTCAAAATGAGAAACTATTGATTTGTATATGTATTCTCCAAGAAAAATCACGAGTCCCTTCAAATGGGAAAAAAAATCTTTTGCCTTGCAATCCTGTGAGCTGTGCAAAAGAGGCCGCATGCTCAAAGTCAAAGGGAAGCCAGAGGAAAATGGCATGCAGGAGGTCAAAGCAGTTCACATGGCTCATCGACAGCTGTTTGCACCATATGACAGATCTAAAGGCAACTTCAGAGCTGTCTGTACAATATGTGGAGCTTACCAGAGATATAGAAGCGGCTGCTTTAATGTCATTTCCCATAAAAAAAGTTGGTAAATTTGGCACTGTGTTTTATGGACTGCAGTACCAATGATAGCCTTAATTTATGGTGTTGACTAACCTAATCTCTGTCTATTACAAGGTGCCTCATTTTGTGAATGGGGGAAGGGCTGTAGACATTTTCCACCTTGACTTCAGGAAAGTCTTTGACATCATTTCCCACATTCTGTGGGAGAAACTGGCTGATCATGGCTTGGATATGTGCATGGTTCACTGGGCAAGAAACTTGCTGGATGTCCAGGCCAGAGAGTGGTGGCAAATGGGGTTATAGTCAGTTGCTGGCCAGTCACAAGTGGTGCTCTCCAGGGCTCAGCAATGGGGCCAGTCCTGTTTAGTATCTTTATCTATAATCTGGATGAGGGGATAGAGGGCACACTCACTTTGCAGACAACGCAAAGCTGGTCAAGAGTGGTGATCTGCTGGAGGGCAGGAATGGTCTGCAAAGGGATCTGGACAAGCTGGATCCATTGGCCAAGGCCAACAGTATGAGCTTTAACGAAGCCAAGTGCCAGGTCCTGCACTCTGGTGTCAACAACCCCCTGAGGGCTTGGGGCACAGTGGCTGTAAAATTTCTTGGTGGAAAGGACTTGGGAGTGCTGGTTGACAACTGGGTAAATATGAGCTACCAGTGTGCCCAGGTGGCCAAGAAGGCCAGTGGCCTCCTGGCTTGTATGAAGAATAGTGTGGCCAGCAGGACCAGTGATTTTCTCTCTGTACTCAGCACTGGTGAGGCTGCACCTGAATCCTGTGTTCAGTTCTGGGTCCCCCACTGCAAGAAAGGCACTGAGGTGCTGGAGTGAGTCCAGGGAAGGGCAACAGAGCTGGGGAAGGGTCTGGAGCACAAGTCTATGAGGAGCAGCTGAGGAAATTGGGGTTGTTCATCCTGGAGAAAAGGAAACTTGGTGGGGATGAGTCTCCCACTACAACTGCCTGAAAGGAGGTTGTAGTAAGGTGGAGTTCTCTTGTCATAGGTAATAAGTGATAGAACAAGAGGATGTGGCCTCAAGTTGTATCAGGAGAGGTTTAGACTGGATATTAGGAAAAATTTCTTCATGGAAAGGGTGTCAATTGCTGGGACAGGCTGCCCAGGGAAGTGGTTGAGTCACCACCCCTGAAGTAATTTCAAAGTGTAGGTGTGGCACTTAGGGACGTGGTTAAGTGGTAGACTTGGTTGGCAGTGTTAGGTTAATAATAGGACCCAATGATCTACAAAGTCTTCCCCAACCTTTTATATGATTTTATGATTAATAATAACAAAATAAAAAAAACCAAGGAAGAATTGGAACTGGATGTTCATTGTATAGGATGTTCTCTGAGAGTAGAACTCCTGGCTGCTCAGCACCAAGTGTGTATCTTAGCTTGGGGGATTTTTTTTTTTTGTTTGTGATTTTTTTTTTTTAATTTGATTTTTTAAAATATTGGAAACACAGGAATTAAAAAGAAATGTCACATGCAATTGCCCTGACTTGCATTTCTCTAAGGGTCACTTCGGTTCAGCTGGCTGGAGTTTTGCAAGAAACAAGTCTGGTTACATCCTAATGTTGGTTGGTAAGTGTGAGAGAAGGTAGGTGAAAAAACCCCAAAATTATGTCCATTAACCATTAAGTGTGGATTGTAAATGTCACAATATAACCAAAATGTTAAAATATTTTCACTTGATGTCATTCTATAGAATTGCTAGGCAGATGTTTTTCATAACTTTGCCAGAGCAGACAGTAAGACTGATGGAGGGAAAGAAATTACTTAGGAGAACTTAGAGAACTTTTCTCTTTCTGATTAATTCTGTCAATGACTGTTGAAATACAGGGTGGTTAAAACTGTTGGTCCTTAACAAACAAAAGCAGAACATTCCAGCCATGCCTAAAGGTCATTCTGCTAAGGTATAAAAGTATAAAAGTATAGGGTATAAAGTTGCTTTTCATTGCCTAAATTTAACCATTAATTCCTGATCCTGGAAACTTTTTTACACATCATTTAGTGATCCAAATAACATCACTGTTATACTCAGAACCACCCAAGTTCATGAGGTTTCCTTAGCACGGTGTATTGTTAGTACCTAAGATCCTGACCTGCATAAACCCCCTTTTCTCATCCTGGAGGCAGCTACTTTTATGCATGGTTTGTGAGGTAGATAGCTCATACAATTCTTAAGATATAATGCTCTGTATAAATAGTTAATTTATTTCAACGTGCATTACCACTACATCTCAAGACACATACCAGAGCCCATCTTGTGCTGTCCTGCTGGAAAGACAATCTGCCACAAGTCTGGACTTTAAGGGATCGTTTTGAGAAGTGTTGGATTTGCTATATGCAGAAATAGATGTGTTGCAAACTTCAATCACTATAGGAAACCTGCTAGGAAATGTGGCTGCTCAGTTAATGAATCTGGAGTGTCAGATGGGCATAGTGAAAGAAGATTGGAATGCATAGAAACTGAATTTTCACCTGAGAAGCTCAGCATGACATTTTCCAAAGTTCATGAAACATTATTTAAATGTCTAACTCTTAAGTTTTGCCCCCATCTCTTCAACTGAAATATCTTCTTCATCTAGAGGGACAAGGTAAAATCAAGGGAGTATAGCACTAGCTCCTTCTTGACAATGGTTTTAGAAGCAAGGATAAAAGTTGCAGGAACTTTCATTGTAGAAATAATTATTATTATATTGAATCTACATTGCAGAGTCATTATTATTCCTATTTAGCAAAAAAATAGCTTTCAAAACTGCAGTGGGCATCTATGTCTAGGTTGACCAGAACTGTCTTTACAATGGAATCTCTCTTTTACTCATGAGGATCTGAGAAGATTGAGATGGGACTTTCCAGCTCCAACAACCAGGTCTAGCAGATAGAGACAATTTTTCTTTGTACCCTGAAGTCTTCTGCTGGTGAAAATCCTCTGCAACTATAGAGTGGTTGAAACTCACCCTGGGGGCTATGCTGGTAGTCTATGGCTTTATGAGATGTAACAGTAGTCATTCTTGCACCACTCACATGGAGTTCCTCTAAAGGGAAGCATGAAGCAGCATTTTCAGAGACAGAAGAATTATGTCTTACTGTAATTTCTGGCTTTGCTTAAGAGGAGATGTATTGCTGAGAGAGATTTCTGCAATATTAAATACATTTTAAAGGACAATTAGCTGAGAAGGACTTCAAAAATATTTATTCAATATTCATTATGATGAAAATGGGGACACTGGTGCAAAGGTATGAATCAGAGTCTTTGTCCATATGGATTCCCTTAAGAGCAGTAAATACAAAGAGAATAGTTCAGTAAGGTGGACACTCTTCTATGCAGGCATCTAACATCTAAACACAGTGGAAATTGATTATGAACATACCTATTTATAAATCAGTACAATTGTAATTCAAATTATTTAAACAACAGCCTATAGGTAAGAAAAACCTTTATTGCGTGAGAGAAAATGATACAGAAACATCATGTAACATGTAGATGAATATAATCTTAGAGGTCACTTGTATATTTTTTGCTTATACCAGTAGAACCAAATTAGATCCCTCAAAACACTGAAAATAAGAATATTAAATTAGTGATAATCAAAAGATTAAATAAATTGCATAAGAGGACATAATCCCATCTATTGAAAAAGGCAAAAGGGAGTGAAACCTTATATGTATAAATGAAGATTCTTTCTGACCTTATTTTGGTTCCTCTGCTAAGTGTAAGGTTGCAGTAGGAAATGCTGCACAGTAATTGCAATTGATATTCTTTTCTAGTTTCTGCTAGAAGCAGCTCTGGTATACTCAGTTTTCTATTTTTCCCTGCTTGTCCTAAGTTATATGGAAAAGACATATATACTGTAAGCCATTTGAATGACTGGAGGACTCCGATGATAAAGACATAGAGTACATATTCTGCTGCAGAGCTCTTTATACTGCAGAATTGATGGCTGATTACAAAGCAGCCCGAAGATCTAATTACAATTGGCAACCAGGAGATGAGGGAAGACTGCAGACAATTTTCCTCTATTTTTATACACAGTCCTTGTGGCATTCACATTGCTTTCAATAAGTGTGCTTCTGGCAAAAACTGTCAATGATGGTAATCGTCTGGATGACTGGCTTCGGAGAGGCTGCAAGCCTGACCTTTGCTACTGCAATCATCGCCGTCATCAGCGTGGGGATGCACGCCGCCCCAAAGCCAGAACAAGTGCTGTAACTAGACTGTAATTGCAGATTGTTAATGATGATGCTATTGATGATGCTTTTTTTTGTTGTTGTTTTAATTGAAAAGACATTATTCTGGGCTAAAGTCTGCGGTGGTGAATGATTAACGCTAAAACGAGGAGGAAATGTGTGGAAGTAAGGAAGCCAAACATTTCCTGTGTATTGTTCTGCTACATCTACCTCATCTAGTACACAATCAAAGGAGATAACACCCTTCTGTTTGAGAAGGTGGGCATGAAATTCAAAGTTTGATTTAAAATCAGTTAAAATCTCACAGACAAACTGTGCTCTTAAGTCTACTGCACTATCCAGTGAGTACTGAGTACTGGATATGAGTACTTAGCAGTCTAATTCTTTCAGCTCACCAGTGATGGATATCACAGATGCTGAATAGGGCTGAAATACCAGTTTAGATACTTGCAAATGTTTTCTGTGTAACTAGAGTGAGAGCATAGACCAAGTATGATATAGAGGATTCTCTAGAAATTCTGAGGTCTGGAATTCTCTGCCAAAGTTGTAATAATTTCAGATTGAGTACTTAATTTTCCTAATGATCACAAGGCAGTATATCCTATCTCATGTTTTCAATCTGTAGGAAAGGTTAAAATTTACATAATTGACTTTGTCCTCTGGATAGATATTACTAAACATCATGAAAGTTAGTGTAAAACTAACACTTCTGTGTCTCTTTAGTGTTCTCGTTCTTTCCGAAAATTTGAAAACACAAAGAAAAAATGGGTTGTACTGTTCAGCACTTGTCTGGAGGAATTTCACAACTCCTGGACCTGAATACTGAGAAAAATGGTTTACAGAAACCAGAAATTCCCATGGAAACACAAATTTTGGGCCTTGAGTGGAGAATTGTCCCTCATGGTAGAAAAAGGAGTGGCTGGAAGACTTATCTGGCACATGGGAGTTTCCTTCCCTCTGTTCTGAGTGCAAAAAAGTTTGCTGAACTTCATACTCAAATGTCATGGCAGGGTGTTTGACTTCCTGCTTCTAGCTTTTGATTTGTCTGTCTGATCTTGGATGAATTAGCACTAAGCCAAACACATGCACATTTTTCTGTTGCACTGTATCATGGGTATAGACACCAAACACACTCGGTGTCAACTCTGTAGACTTGTCTGTGACAGAGTGTGTGGTAATTGAAAATGCATATTTCCTTAAAGAGATATCTGCTAAAAAATAAATCTAAAGAATTCAATAGGTTTCTTCCAAAAGTTGCACTGAAGACTGATGGAATGTAATTGGAAATGAAATTTCTGCTACAAAGTGATATTAATTAAAACCTAATTGTTAATGTTGTTGAAGGGCCAGCCAGGGCATTCTGGTTGAAGGGAACACCTGGTTCCAACCAACTTTCTACAAGTTTGGGATATTCTTCAGAAACTTGCAGCTACATTGTTGCTCTCACTAATGGCAAGATGAAGTGAGTAGAGACATGCATGCAGCTGAAAGTGGTAGCCTGTGGAGAAATGTGCCTCTACTGTGCTCATGATTTAGTTTAGCTCTGAGATTTTGTGATCTCTTACAAGGGACAGACTTTATCATCTAGCAGTGTTCCAGCAGCCTTTAAAAAAACAGTTGATCTCATCTCTTTTCTGTGAGTCTAACTCCCCACTGTGTGAAAAATGCTGACCAAATGATGATGGCTTTGCTGATAAGACCTGGAAGCCCAAAGATGGCAGTGAACATGATGAAGAAGATGCAAACACTTTCCCTGAAGCCTCTGTGTCACTCACGTTGTACTCTTTAGGATAAATAAAGTGCTATCATAAATGCAGTGTCTTTCAAGAGCACTAAATGTACATTAAAATAATTGGGCCAAATTAGTTTCTCCTTTAACTCTGCTGCCCTATACAGCAGGCAGAAGATTTGAGTTTACTCCAATTTATTTAAATCTTGAATCTGCATGATCAATTTCAAATATATCAATTCTGGTAGCACAAACTTATATTTTGGTCTCAACACATGTAGGAGGATGATTGTTCTGCCNATCTTTGCCTGAGAGCCTCCAATTGCAAAATTATAATAATCTGAGGGAGGGGGTTTACATTCCCTATTCAAAGGGAGATTCCAGCTTTTGCTGGCAGGTACCTGTCTTTCAAACCAAGACATGGGCCTATCAAGATAGTTACTAAAAAATTCCTTATGTGTTAGGTAATCTACGGAAATGAAATTAAAGGTATGTGGTCATATATATCCATAGTCAGTCTCTTGGCCAGGCCTGTGCAGGTAAGCCTGAATGGGAGGTCATCTTTGCATGGAAGGTAAGAATAGGAATAGTGATGGTATACAAAACATATAAAAGGCTATTGCCTCTCACCTTGTACATATATTCATGTTAATTACTTATTGCCAAGTCACACACAGCCTGATTTTCTACAGAAAACAATGGCACATGATGAGCACTCTTCCCTGGCAAAAACTGCATCCTCAGGGTCAGAGCTTAACTCCACTTTTTAAACTGACATAGTGTTTTCCTCTTCTCTGTGAAAACTGTTTAATTACAACAGCACTTAGTGGTGCTGAAATATCTGCTTTTGCCAGCAGTTCCCAAAACCCTTTCCAGATGTAAGACAGGGTAAGTGGAAGTCAGACAATACAATGCTGTGGACATTCTTAAAAACCTTGGCTTGCACTTTCCACATACCAAAGTCCAAAATTCAGCACTCATCCACTGTTCTTACTACAGAAAATGTAAATTATTGCAGAACACCTCACCTATCTCTTGAAATAACGGTTGGTAAATACTTTCTGTTGGGGCCACTACTTAAAATGGAATAAGACCCTATAAAATATTCCATATACATCCTATGCTAATGAGGCCTTAAGACTTAAGGAGAAGAGCAAGGTACCGCACTAAGTTAAACCATTGATTAAATTAAGCCATGAAATTACTGCCTATTATGAAAGATGCATGCTCATTTTACTGTTATCTCCTTTCCTCTCTTCCTCTGTGTTTGTGTATTACATCTGTATGTTGTCTGGTCATAAACCTGGCTTGTAAAATCTCTGTGGAGGAATCCATCTTTATTACAGTGTGTGTGTGCAGCCCCAGACGTAGCGACAGTCCCTGTTCTGGACAGGCATCTCTTTGCTCCAAGGTGATCAGTAATGTACTTCAGAAATTACCCTTCACCACCATACAACTCTCCTGCCCTTCTCATTCAAATGCTAAACTGCATTTGCTCTCAGAAGTTGCTCCCTCATCTGGCCCCAGCACCTTTGAGCTGATCATACAGGAATCATCCTGCTGTTTTGCCAGTTGCAGCCCCACCAGGGCTAATGAGTGACGCTTCAGGATATGGCAAATACCTCCCACTGTGCTGCACATGGGAAATACTTATTTTCTGTGGGTCACCAGTGCTATTTCAGAGACACCAGAACAGTAATAAGGCTCTTTTTGTTTGTTTTCCAGAAGAGCGTGTTTGTATGAGCGCATAGCAGAGGTGTAAAATGTACAGCCAGGTCCTTCCTGCAGTGTTGCCCAAGGGGTGTTAGGAACAGAAGTGTGTTCCTCACATTTTGCTTTATGGTGAAGTTTATTCTTTGCAATTTTTTTCAATATTCAGCCAACACTTCAGTGCTCCCTACCTTCCTCTGGGTGTTTGGGAAGGCAGGCTCCTCACAAGCAGCTGTTCATGGTGGTGCCGCCGAGGTCCTTTGCTGCATTTCCAGTGCTGGAATTCAGTGCTACCAATAATTTATGTATGTATATCTTCAAAAATGTCAAAAATAAACCTTTAAAAACAGAACCTGCCCTCTGAAGGTTTAAATAATTCAAAGTAGCATTTCAATGACTTTCTGTTGTACTAAATTCCTTAGTATTTTACAAAAGTGCAGGTTTAGTCAATAAGCATAAGCATTTGAAACATAGACATCATATGAGTTTTGCTGGGAATAAAGAAAAGAATTTTTGGCAACAGAAAAAAAATATTTCCTACAAAGCATTTAAGTAAAATAGAACGTTTAAGCACAAAAAACAGTGGTGTATCCCCAGCCAAGCAATGTGCTGCTCTGAGGGAGGACTACAATGAAAAAAAAAGTGCTAAATTATTTCCTAACACAATCTGTGAATAAGTAGGAAGAGCCTATCATTGAGATGATTCAGCTCTGTCTTTAGATGATATAAATTCACAGACTTATCTAATAACTGCTTTTGAAGGTGGCTACTTTTTAAATTTCTTTTGTCATGCATTGGAAGATATGGAAGTGATGTAAGACAAATGATGCAATGCTTTGGTTTCCCAGCTTTGCCAGTTTCTGGATTGAAACTTTTGTATTCTTTCATAAATAGTCTTCATTTGTTTTTAAAAATATTTCCCCTGAAATGTTTAGCACAAGGCTAGCTTTCATCTAAAAAGCCATATTCAAATGCCTTGTGAAGAGCTGAGTTAATGGAGCAGTGGGGGCTGACAGCCAGGTCTGGCATGATCCTGGTGTCATCTTGTGACTCACAGCATACACTTTGCTTTTGAGGATTTCACTTGCTTGGGTATTTGCCTTCCCAGAGCTGATGGGGAAAACCTCGTGCCCTGAACTCAGCTGGTCAGAAAGGGACACGGAGCAGAGAGTGGTGGTGGCCATTGGGCAACCTGGGCTTGCATGGGGTGGCAACCAGCACACCAGAGCTGGGACACAGAGGAATGTCCTCATCAGTGTGAGCGCCTGGTCCCGTGGTCCTCACTGTGCTCTGTGGCATCATCTGGGAAGCCACCCATAAAATATCTGCCTGATTTTCTTCAATAAGCACGAGCTAGAGGTTAATAATGTAGGGATGTTTGATTCCCTGCTGTTTTAAATAATTTCATGGGGAAACTAATATGATAGGACACCAGTTAGAGAGGTTATTATCCTCATCAAACTAGAGCACTTCTTTCCTATTATTTCCCACCAGTTTCTTGGCCTTACTCCTCCTCTCCTTACGTGCACTGCAAATGAGTATTTGAAAGGACAGTCTGTGGTGGGGTAGAGGCAGAAAGCCTGATCCCCAGCTGCTGTCCAGTCAGCATTCCTAGGATTGTTAGTGCCCTCTCCTCACCCTGCTGGAAAGTGGCAGCATCCTGACTGCGCTTCCTGGTGGGGCTGGATGATGTTCTCACCTCTCCCTATGAAAGACTTGCCTGGCAACTCATCAGCTTGAGATCAATCTTACATTGTCAAACACAGAATGGTGGTCCACCACATCCCTTGAATAATCTGCTGATCTTATGTCTTTCCTTTGTTTCTTTGCTTTTAAACCCACATAGCGTTTTTTCCCCAGACTATTTAGGTGATGTAACACCCTTGCTTGTATATTTTTTTCTTTCTCTTCTTAAACTAAGTTTCTGCTGATTTCTCTTTGACACACTATTTTTCTTCTTAGCCCTTTTCTCTCTCTTCCCATTCCTTTCTCTTCTTTGTGCGCTCTGCCTCATCTTATGCCTTTCATCACTTTCTCTGTCCAAAAAAAAGAGATTTAATAGCCAGGTTGGCTTTGCAATACAAGTCTTGGGAATGTTTTGTTGTGGTTGATAATGGGAGAAGGTGTTTAAAATGGTGCAGGGGGCTGCAGTGCCTTGACATAGGAGTTTGGCCAAGGATAAAAGAGTCTTTTCCAGTAAAACCACAGGCTGCAATTAACAATTGATTGGTGAAGAAATTTGTCTATATATCTCCCCCCCACATTTTAATAAATTCCCTAAAGTTCCTCTTTTTAGTGTCAAAGGGGTGGTGGGAGAGACTATTGAAACAGGACTCGATTGCAAAAGTATTTTTGAAAACCAGTAAAATATTTTTACAATTATTTTCTAAAATGAAAAGTGGTGTTTGTGAAAGCAGCAGAGGAAAAAATATTTTGAAGTCTTTAAATAGAACTAGAAATTGCCCTTTTAACTATAGTAACCATGTGTTAGAATTCTAAGATGCCAGTAATACTCAAGACAATGCTGCGATTAAATGTTAAAGAAAATAAAGTTCTCTGTAGTTGAGAAATGTGATCTAAAGCTTGGCATCATGGTGTTTCATGGACTTTGAGCACCTGAGGTAAGTCTCTGATTATAGCACTTCATATTGAGAGATGTTGGTTACATTGACCCAAACAAAAACAAAGACGGATAATGGTTTCAATTTAATAGAATCCTACTAACTGGATTTGAAGGCATATATATATTTCTGGACAGTCCCCCTTCGAGCTCTGGGTAAACATTCAGTTTATCAAAACCTGTGCCTTAAATGTATCCTTGCAAATTTTGAAAATTTGCGGAGATTTTTTCAGTCAAATTCAAATGTATTTTAGTTTTCTTTTTTCCAACCAGCTCAAGCTCATATAACAGGTAAAATTTATAAATATAGTATGTACCAAAAAAAAAAAACAACAACCAAATGTTTTAGGAAGATACATTATTTTCAAGCCCATTTTTTCCCTTTTTCTTTTGCATTTGTGAAGCTGAATACACTGCAGTTGAAACATGCAGGGTCTCCGTGATCTGAGTGTGAGCTTGAAATCTGGTTACAATTAAATGGCTTGAAGTTATTATGAGCTTCTAGTTGGAGGGGGACGGGTAGGAGTGGGGCCAATATAAACAACCATTCCCAAGTGATATTAGTGGTAGGAAAGTGGGTGAAACTCCCCCAGAACATTCTGCCTAAAGGCACTTATGTACAGAACATCACACGCGTTATTCGGCAGCTCCCCCGGTGTAGTTTGAATTCACACTTGCAGGTTTCACTGGTTCTCAGGCACATTATTACCTATGAACCATATTTTAAAATGCATTCTGAGATTTGAGCTAATAATGTGAATGACATTCAGTGAGATTGCCAAATGCTGGTAATTTACTTTCATTTTCACATTAATGTGGGCCCACCTGTGATGAATTGGAAACTAAATAAGCACATCAGTTTTAATTAGATATTTCAGTGGCTGGATCTAGTTAAACAGCAGCATTCATTCCTATCTATTAAACACTCAAAGAGAGTTCTGCATTCTTCGCAGTAAGTTCTGTCTCCTTCCAACTCCCCTTCTTTTCATTGCTTTCCTTTCTTTCTTACTGGAATATTTTAGAGGACATTATCTAAGCAGGTGACATCCTACTGACTTAATGATACAGCTATCAGAGAATTGGCTAATATAGATGATCTTCCAAATTATACAGAAATTTTAAAAGCTCTCAGTATTGTTTTATTCTGTGAGGAAAACAAACTAAAAGCCAAAGAAATCAGAAGAAGTTCACAGGTTTAACAAAATGGAAATGGCTTTCTATTGACAGTCATGGACTTCTACCACTGCACCTTTGGGACCGTTTCAGTTAGCTGGTGAAAATTGGGGTACCAGCTGGAACAATTCCCGGTCCTGTGGGGCAGGAACATGCAAGAGGGATGGAAATATTCAGTGTTGTGTTGGAAGGAGTCAGGCCAGCAGACTGGTAAAAGCTTTTTTCCTCCTGGCCTAGGTGCCGATTATAAAAACTGCCTTGTGCCTCAGTTTCCCCACCAATGAGTCACCAGTAAGGCTGAAAGGCAGCTTAAATATGCTGAATTATCAGTGTTTTTACTGAGGCTAGCAGCAAGCTGTTGTTTTCTGTTTCAGTTGCGAGTCATTAGCTGAAATGGTAATGCTTCTGTCTGATGACTTTGTATCTCTTTGATGCTCAGGTGAATGTAGAGCTTTTTTCTGTCTCTATTCCACCTTTTTTCCAAGAGCTTTGCAGTATGACCCTCATTTCCAAAGCAGTTTTCAATAGAAACTTGAGATCTAGGCTGCTGTTGTATAGAAAAAGCCCACTTCAAGGCAGCTTTGTAAGAGAGAAAGGGCGCCAGGTTGAATCTTAATCTATTTTTCATTCTTCTGTAACATCTCGACATATTGAATGCCAACTTAAAAAAAAAGTCTATGCAATTATATTCCTCTTTGCAAATAAAACTAATTTAGGTAACTACTTATAGAGATATTAATTAACGATTTACAGACACAGCAGATGTAGGTGTAACCTAACAGGAATAAATTTTGAACTAGATCCTTCCTTGTACTTCTAACTTCCTACTCACTATTCATTTAAGGGGTGACATACTTGGAAATCCTTTTAGGAGAGCAGCTGATATTGGTAAAGATGATGTTTCAACTTACAACTGGCTTTGTGTTTTTACTACCTCTGGCTCTATTTTCTGATTTGTATAATCAAGAAAGGTCAAACAAGTTCATAAATGCAGCAGATACAGTGCTGATGAAAAGCAGCCTTATTTGGAGCCAGAAAACACATGAAAACCTTGAAAAATACTTGCCCAAGTCCTTCTTTTTTGCACTGACGTTTCAATCTACTAGCTAAGAAATATTTTTGGGTGCATTTTGTGAATAACCATGTTATTTAGAAACAACACGAGAAAGAGGAGGGAGAACCTGAAACTAAATTAATATCCAATTCAGATTTTGGGTAGTTTCATTAAAAAATATGTATGTTCTTATCCAAAAGTATTTGGCATTAGAGCTCAAGACCAATGGTCTAGAACTGACCGTGCTCTCTGAGCATAACCCACAATGTTATCTCAACACATACCCAGGCTATTGTGGTCTACAAGATGGTGTGTGAGATTCCCAGGAGAAGATCCTCCCAGGCTTTCCCTCCCCAAACCCTCTCTGAAAGGGGAAAGCAGTTCTCTAAATAATCCTAACCTGCTGAAAATAAAACTGGGCTGACAGCTTCACAAACCCAAGTGTATTGCTTTAAGCACATTCCAGAGCATTTAAACAGACAAACATATTTTGATGAAAATGTTTCATATAGTAGCTTTAAAGAAACAGAAAAAATGCACTAAATGAACACAGTAGTAAGGAAAATATAATTTAGCATCCCTGGTTTTGGATGGCCTCCCTGCTCCTAGAGCAGCAGAGGTTTATAATAAAGCCTGACTGAAACAGAATTTAAAGAATATAGTTTAGGGAGATTTAGTGCTATGTTGGTGTATCTTTTTCTGGCATGAGTAGTCATTGTCTTCAGCTAGCTCTTTTCATACTTAGAACATATGAGTTTCAAAAAACACCTGTCCTAGGTCCTAGTCTTGCAAAGCACTGTACATAACAATATATACCAATTGCTAGATGAACTGAATCCTCCAGCAAGTCAGCTCCTTTAATTCAGTAATTAAATTGCACAGAAACTGTGCAATGAGAAAGAAAAGGTGGTCCAGGAACAGGAGCACAGCAAGAGGGGTCTGGCCTGCCTGTGCATGCCAGCAGCTGCCCACTCAGAGAGCCTGAGCCCACAGCCATCCAGCAGAAGTCAGTGAGATATCACAGCTCTCTCCCTTTTACTGAAATTAGGGGTGGGAGGATAATGCTTAGTTGTCTAAAATAAAAAATACAATTAAAGCTAAATCTGGAGAGTACCTTGAATCCTGTGTAGAGCTACTTCATGGAAATGATGGAGAATAAGGCACGAGCCTGTGCAAGTGCTCTGTAAATAATAAGGCATCAAAGGGTATTTTATGACTCAGATGAAATGCTTTTCAGAAAGGCATTTCCAGGAGCTTGTTCAAAATGTGTGTGTGAGAGAAAAATGGGTTAAATTTTCTAGGCAGATATTGACTCATCATATCATAACAAAACCTGCTAGAGCTGGTTAATGATGTGTCTGATACTTCAGCAAGTGACATAATGTTGAAATTTGGAATCAAAGCTGTCAGGAAATTGCTCCTTGCTCAAACACACAATATTCATGATGAAAACCTGTTGTAATCTCCCTCTCCTGAGCCATTATGCTAAAGGGGCAAGAGGGAGTATTGCCTGGTGACATTTCTTTCTGATCCTTCTTGAAGTGCTGCAGCTTTCAGAGAAGTTTCTAGGCATGGTTTCCTCTGATGACTGCTAATATGATACGGCAGTCCTTCAAAGGAGCAGAATGCATAGGGCTGCAGCTTTGGGGCTTATTTATGCAATCAGCAAATATGACTTTTTTCCTCCCAGCTAAATAGCTCCACATGCAAGCAGTAAACTGAAGGGCACAGTCCTTTCCACACTATTTCCCCCCTCTTTTTAAGCTGGCAGCATTGCTCCTTGGAATTCTGGTTCTCTCAGCTTGCTTCTTGGAGGTAGAGTGGGATAATGTCAGGATAGAATCCATTCCGGTTTCTCTCTTCCTGAAGATAAAATTGTAAGTGCTCTATTGTGAATTAATGTCTGCTAGTCAGCCCTGCCAATGAATTTATGCTATAGGAGTGGTGTGGAAGAAAAGTCATACCTCTACTATGCAATTAGTAAGGAGGAAATGTGCTAAAATCTTTAAAGATGTTTGCATGGTCAAGTTGCTAAATGCTTTCTGCCTGGGATGTAAATAGAGGTAGGTGGAAGTTTTATCTTTGACACTGACTCCCTTCACTTCTTTAGATCAGCAAAGCTGTCTACCTTTTATTTTGCTTTTTTTGTTTTGTTCCAAGTTTAACTGAATGGTTTAACACAGCCAGTAAATGTGTAGTGTCTGGGATGGAATTCAGCCTCTCCACTAAGGGCTGAATTCTGGGTACTGATATGTCTGTGATGGGAAATTGAAGTGAATGAGTTTGTTCCTGCCTGTGTTCCATTACTGGAAATTGCTATGGCTAAATCAAGGATGTCTGGTCCACCCATGAATCAGTTCCTGAGCTGCCACTCCTGGCTGGGTTTGGGGTTCGTATGAAGCATCCCCAGGAAGCACAGCATGATGGCATGGGGCACCTCCACATGTGAGCAGTCAAGCCTCTAAATCCCAGAGTAATTACTGTCATAATTAAGCATAAATCTGACAATGTTTGGACTTTGGGAAGGTTTAGGTGGAGCTCGGGTAGAATGACAACTTAAACCTGGCTCATGATGAGATACCTGGGTTGTGGTCATGTGTGTTGGATTAGATTTAAGTGCCCAAGGATTCTCAGGCTCTACATTGGAGTGCCTGATGACTTAAAACATCTAGAGTTTTGGTTTTATTGCTCCAGCTTGATGCTCACAACACACATAGAAAGGTCTATGATGAAAATATCTGTTTAGATTAAAACAACATTCAGGTTCTCAGAACAGTCTTAAAATCATGCTCCCAGGCTAAATCACTGCAGTGGTTTGTCTGAACTTGGAGGTAGGCATCCTCAGATCCCTGAACCAGACAAAAAGGTAACAGAGACCTAGAGCTGAGGGCTGGGCTACAGGGTGGAGGTGGCCAGAGTCTTCATGTTTCCATTCTCTGCATGGTCCTTGCTCCAGCTGTCAGCATGCTGATAAGCAGTGCTGTGCAGTCCCGTGGCATTGCCCCCTCGGTGTGAGACTGGATCCTGCCTTGCTACAACCACCACCAGCTCAGACCAGGCACTGCCTACCTCAGGCCATCTCACTGGTACCAGCAGTATCAAGCCTGTGTTTAAAATGTCACGTTCTCTTAATCCAGCTCTACATGTCTCTAACCCATACATGTATTGTGAATTAATACTTTTTTTTTTTGGAAGAAGAAAGCAGTATTATGTCTGCAACATTTATTTATAGTAGCTGACAAGTAGTACTTTGGGGAATTTCCTTTTTTGAAATCAGCTAAGAAGAGAACAAATCCTCTCTCAAAACTGTGAAACAACTTCATGGTTCTATAAACATTTTGGTGACACTACAACTCCCTTCTGCCCAGGTCAGACCATTTCTTTCTTTCTTTCTTTCTTTCTTTCTTTCTTTCTTTCTTTCTTTCTTTCTTTCTTTCTTTCTTTCTTTCTTTCTTTCGACTTGTATTTCAGGGAAGCACTGGTAGTAGGGAGACTTTTCTGACTGTAGTTTTGACACAGGATCATTTTTCAGCCCAACATTTGATGCCCCACTCCTGGAAAGGGGACTGATTTGACCTTCCCAATCTGCAATGTTTCCTTCTCTCAGCCTGAGGTGTTTGTTCCTGGGGCTGCTGCCTCTTGTGGATCACTCTCTGTGCTGACATTTGGCTGTTCCACCTAAGCCATTGACTATGGGCAGCTGTTGACAGAGGCATTTGCCTCTCTTTCCCCCAAAGATAAATTGTCTGCCAGATCAGCTTGCTGAAATCAATTGCCCTGCTGCCATGGGATGTTTAGATCCAATGAAAAGCTGGGAGAAGTGAAGAGAAAAAGAGGCCAGGATAACTGTGTGAGGAGGGCTGCCATTTCAG
This sequence comes from Peucedramus taeniatus, assembly GCA_013400575.1. Lineage (NCBI taxonomy): Eukaryota > Metazoa > Chordata > Aves > Passeriformes > Fringillidae > Peucedramus > Peucedramus taeniatus. The sequence goes on along the minus strand of WBNO01003401.1, from coordinate 340,919 downwards.
AGGTAGGCTGCCTTCACACAAAAGAACAATATCAAACTGTTCCCAGTGTCACAAGATTACCTCTCCTTGCAGCCTAAGAATCTAGATGGAGGGTTCTCAGTCCTTGTGCAGCCATCCTCATGGTGGTGCCCAGCCTGCAGGACTAATGGCTCAGCTGCATCCCTGCATCTCCCTGGCATCTGTGGAGAGCTGTCTCTGCTGCCATTTGTGGTGGTCCAGCAGCTGCTCTGGGAGCAGCCCAGCCTTCTGGTTAGCAGTGGTGTGGCAGATGTGGTCACTTGTAAACCTTGCCACTGCCCCAGAGTCCTGGCCACTGGTGGAAAGATGAACTGTAGCTCCTGGTTCCTGGCACACATCCCTATGGCTCTGGGGAACAGCATCCCCTCACATGGCACAGTGCTGCCTGTGCCATCAGGTGTACAGATGCAATGTGAGATTTTTTGGTAGGAGAGGTGCTGGTCTACTCGTGTGGTCCTCAACGCAGGCTTGAGGAAGGCAGGAGTAGCATGTTGGTGAGAGATGTGTCTGTGAGAAGACGTTGCAGGGCTACTTAATTCAATAAATGCTTCGCTGAGATCCTTAGAGCAGCTTCAGATCTATAAAGCCACTTCAGTGAGTTTATATCCTGAATAAATATTATGCAGTTAGCTTCTCCCCAGTGTATTAAAGTAAAACAGTGTGATGCCATGTTGACAGGGAACAACACGGGATGTAACACAGGAGGATTAAACAGATTTCAAACAAGATCAGAAAGACTACCCTATTTTTTTTCAAGTTGGTTATCAAGGTATTTTCAGATTCCTGTGTCTGAGGGTAAAAAGCCTCCTGTGAAGGAGATGAATGTTATTTTCTGGCCATCTTAAATGTCAAAATGAATTTTACTTTGAAGTGTTTCCTATAAAAAATAAATGCCTGTTCTCTCTGCAGAAGTATATCATATTTTAGTGCACGTTGCTCTCAGGTTTTCAATTAGAACTTTGAATCACATTCCTGATTAGTAACAAGCAATCAATCATAATTAATTAGTTAAAATGTTCAACCGTTAAAATCATTACCATTAATTAAAATAATTATCTCTATTTTGGCTGCACTTCATTGCCATTTCAGGGAAATGTGTTGCTTAACTCTACCTTTAGCACTCAGTATGGGATTGTGGTGACTAAAACACTTGTGAGAGGTGGGGGCATGACTTTCAAAAAGCTGGGTTTTGTAGTGTAGTTGTAGCTAGCTTCAAGTAGATGCAAGCATATCAATCACTTAAATTTTCAGTAAAGAGATTTCTCCTTAATAATATACCTAATATCTGCAGAGATACACTGTCATCAGAGTTATTTTCTAAGGAATATGTTCCTTATAACTATATTCTTCATAAGTCTCTTCAAATATAAAATAAAACATTGATGGGATTTATGCAGTATCATATAGGATATGCTCATTCATGGGTAAAGTCCACTTTTTTTAAGCTGTATGCCGATGAAAGTAAACTTAGGTCAGACACTGCAGGAAAGGAAAGATTCTGCTTCTACTGAACAAATATGTTTGATTCAGGAGGGAAAGGATTAGGATACATCTAAGAAAAGGACTTAATCTTTGACTACAAACTGCTTTGTCACTACAGAAGCTCCACAGTTTCATGAAAGACATTTGTATCCCCAAATGAATGAACTGATTCTGTCTCTAAAGAACAAGAACTAGACAAGTTTCAGAAATAAAGTATGAACTTGTCTAGGTTCCTGGTACCTAGTTAAACTAAATTAAAATATTTTCAATAAAGGGAACGCATGCTACGAGGAAAGATTTTTTTCTGAAATATACAATATAAGAAGCAAGATACACAGGAAGATAAAAGCCATTTAAAAGCAAGTCTTTCAGAATTTGTAAAGGGAAAGACAAACCTTTCCAGTTAAAGTGTAGGCAGATTAAATATAAGGTATTTCCTTCTCCTAATCCCTCACCATTTCTTTACCTTAAATGGTTATTTGAAAAAGTCTTTTTCATTTTGAATGTTATGAAAAATGGTTGAGCAGAGAGTAATTTCACTGCATATGAGCAATACATTTGTCACCCCAGGTGTGGTGGATCTCTAAACTGCAGCGTTGCTCAATTACAGTGCTGCCGTACCCCTGGATGCTCCCTGCTCCCCAGCAGTCACTGCAGGGTCATGGCCACTGGTGTGAGACCTGGAGACCCAGTGCAAGGTGCACAGAGAGCTCAGAGGTCAGCAGAGGAGGAAGCATCTTCTTCAAAACTACTTATTGTGGTTGTAAACTGGTCGCAAGGATTTCTGCAACTGCACACCACGCTTAAACTTTGAGCAGCTCGGGACGATTTGTTCTGCCTTAGGTACCATTGAATTTTTTAATCGTAATGTTAGTTCAGGAGGTCATTTAGTCCAACTATTCTGAATGAGTGTGGTCACTGCAAGTTGTTCAGAGCTCTGTCCAGTTATTTTTTAATTAACTCAAAGGATGGAGACCCCAGAGCCTCCTGAGGCAAATTGAGCCAGTGTTTGACTACTCTGACAGTAAAAAAATAAATTCATGTGGTTAAACAGAATTTATTGCATTTCAATCTGTGTTCATTGCCTCTTGTTCTGTCACTAGAAATTTCTAAGAAATGCCTGGCTATCCTGCCTTTACCCCCTCCCATCAGATTATTATTCTCCTCTTATTTCTCCATGCTTCAGTAGGTGAAGATTTCCTCTACTTATAAAAGTGGTCAGCACACACTTGGGTCACTTTGCTCTGAAATATGGCCTTAATTTCCTGGAACTGTGATTTGGATAGCTGTTCATTGAGAGACCCCTCTTTGCCCACCTGGGACCTTCTGCTGTGTAGCTATTTTTTTAATAGGTGTAATATCACCTTACAGGTTTGACACTGCTATGACAGCCACAAATCTGCCCTTTGAAAAATCTTTTTTTATATGGAAGGTGGAAGATGTCTACCTAAGACACATGAATCGGAATAAGGACACTTGAGTTCTGCTCTCTGTCACAAATTTTTTGTATGACCTGAGATGTCTCATTAACAACTGACCAAAAGCCTGTTGGGAGTCTTTTCATTTACCTTAATGGGCTTTGAATTAGGTGCTTAACTTTCTCAGACTCACTGACCAATTTATATAAAGGAGATGGTGTTATTTGCCTATCTCGTTGGGCTGTCACAAAGTGAAATACGCTACGACAAAGGATTTTGGGATCACTGAGTAGAGAGCGCTATTCAAGTGCAAAGTATTATATAAACCTTTAGAAGCAGTAATAAAAGTGCTAGTGTTTCCTTGAAAAAATATGATTTCTTTTCACCTTTATATTACTAGAAAGGCTTGTCTTTTCATGTTTCTCCAAGGAATACGGCATCCTCTGAAGCATACAGGGTCCAGCCTAGCATCATATCTCAATGGCCTATGCCAGAAGACAGGGTGAAGAAAGGACAAATTTATTTAAAATTTTGTGAATTTAAACTTGTAGACACTAGTGTAGGAGCAGAGCCTCATCATATGCTATGGGAATATGATGTGGTCTGCAAAGGGAATAGAGAGAAATGTCATACTTATTCTGTGTTATTTTGCAGGAGTGATCAAGCCAGGAGGAGCTTCTGAATATTTGTGGAATTTAGCAGATGCAAAAATTTCAGCTAATCAGAGAAAAGAAATTGAGTGGTTCTATTTGTACCTGCTAGATATGATAGAAAAAGATATAAACATTAACACATAATTGTAAATTATGCTGTAAATGCAGTGGATTTCACTCCCATGCTTTCGTCTTTCTTTTTTTTTTTTTTTCTTTGTGTGTTTGCAATAAGATGACTTGGTATAAAAAAATCATAAATGTCTTTTGTGCATTAGCTGCTGCTTCTGTCTGCGGCTAAATGTGATCATAAAAGGAATGAAAATATTTTCATGCATATTTTCTCTGGCCAAGTGTACCTCCTCCAGGTACAAGTCTGACGTAAGTTTTAAATACCAACAAAATGCTATTCAATATTCAGATATTTACTCTTATTTCTAGAACAGGCAAATTTTAAGTAAAGCTCTATACCATGTTAAGTTTAGACATTGCCTCATTGTTTCCATTTGGTTTGACTTCCTGAAACAGTGATTCCAGGCTTCACATGGGAAAAGAGGGGCCAAGAAGATTGTGTCATCTTTTTATAGTGAAGCACTCATCAGTACCTGTGTCCAGTCCAGAGCAAGATTTAAACTTGCACCAGAGTCCAGAACATCAGAACTTTCTTGTTCTGTTTTGGTTCTGTAAGACCTTAATAATTTAAACAAAAGTGGCAAAACTAAGAACCTCATTAGGCATTTCTTCTTTACAAGGAGGAAAAAAAGATTGATTCACTACAGCTTATAGACTCTCCCAAATCTTCATGGTTCTTAATATCTTTCTTAAGTTCATTGCCATGTTCCCCTGCTAGCCTGTGTGCTTCAGTATCTTAAATGCTAGCATTATAAATTATGTCATAGCCAAAAAAGTATAATGTATTTAAATCCTGCTTGAAGGACCCAATATGTTGGCAGTAATAAAGAAAGCTACTTGAAGAATATAAGAACTTGCTAATCAGATTGTTGAGTACATGAGCTTCACATAATAGAAAGGCAAACTGAGAAGGTGACAATGATAGCCAGGCTTCATCTGTTGAGTTGGAATTAACGATGAACAAAATCAAGATCCCTTTGTGGTTGATTCTTGTACAGCTGCAGCCAAATATAAAAGACCCATCAAAGAAATAAACTCATTAGTAATTCTGTACAACTTCAAATAGAAATTCTTAACCCCTCATCAGCCTTTCTCTGACAAACCCTTAAAAGCTGTGTTAAAAAAGCCAAAAAAAACCATTATTTGCTTCATCAACTCAAAGAAATGGCCTGCAGAAACATAGCATAAACGGAAGCTTTTGAAAACAGATCTATCTATAGGTAGAACAGTCAAAGCACAAATATATTGTGACATGCAAAACCTCCCCCAGTCACCCATGTCACACAGTGTCAAAAGCCTGTCTGCTTTACAAAAAAACCAAACCCAGATTTAAATAATTTTAATATTGTAACAAAAACTGACAAAACCCAGTGAAATCAGAAATAAAGCTGCCACTGTGTCCTTATTGCGCTGTCATTTTGTCTATAACTCTCCCCACTGGGGGAAGTTGCCAAACCAAGGGTGAATTAAAGATTCTGTCTCTATAATGTTGGAAAATGATGTGTTTTCAGGGCAAGCCTTCATAAGACTTGAACAATCCATTCCATTGTCTCATTGCCACTGCAACATTATTTTAGCTCAGTGGGTCTGTCCTGTTAAAGAATTGCAGGTCTGGACATTTAGTTTGTATTTTTAAAGTTTTATTTTATAAGATGATATGCAATCCGGAAAGGGAATTTTATTACACAGGCAAAAGTGCCTAATAAAGCTCTTAAAACTTCTGTCTTGTAGGCTTTTAAACAATCTAAAAAATGACTGAGTATGTGAGTGAGAGATTAGCTCCTAGGAAACCTTATTTTTGGATAGTCTCATGTGAATTATGTGTGATTATACAGATATATTAACAGAAGTTTGTTAATGGAAGGTCTATTATATCTGTTTTAAGACTCTGTAATTTAAATTTTTTGTATTTTAAGTTTTTGCTGCAGTAGGGTATACAGCATCTTAGAAAAAAAAAACCAACTATATAAAATTTAATGGTAGAGAACTATCCCAAAGATGTTATTTTGATCAGCAGTAAACTATGTATTGAATAGTATGCAGAAATTTTAAAATACTTTTTCAGTTTTATTTATCTCCTTTTCCACTGTTGCAATTTGCCTTCCAAACAGGTATTTTACCATAGGCACTAGCACGGGTTTGTGAATTAATTAAAAAACTCAGAAACACTCTTGGCTAGAATCTGCAGCAGTTGGAAAGATCTTTGTAAGAGAATGATATTGATGTTTATTCTGCAAGTAGTTGTGGCTTTTACCAATGTGTCTGCTGAATGGAGTGGACAAGTGGACTTCTTGTTGGCATGCCTGAAATTTTTGAAATAAACTGTTTCTGGTTTATCTTTGAGGACCAGCCTTCAGGCTGAAGTCTGAGGAGCTCTTGAGTTTTGTGAAGTCTCTCTGAGCTGCCTGATTGCTTCCCAGCAATCTCTTGGAGAACTCTTGGGGAGCTCAATGTGGTGTTTTCGTCTGGAGGCCTTGTTCTGCCACCCGACTAGCCCTGATTCCTTGGCAAACACAAAGGAGAAGTGGCAACACTGAGAGGCAAGTGGAAAGTAATTCAAATGGAAGGAAAATAGGTGGGTGGGTGCTTGTTGGTGCGAGAGGAACATTTTGTACTGCAACGTGTTCCTTCCTGCTGGATTCACAGTCCGTGAACGAGTCTCCTATAATTAACACATTGCTATTATCAATAAATGCTATGAAGCAGGACTGGGGAAGAATTGGCAAAGTTGCTGCTGCTCCCAGAAAGGCCTCCCCAATCAAAACCAGCTCCCACCACGCTAAGGGGAGCTCAGAAAAAGGATGCCAGGAGTTGGTATTCCGGGTGTGAGCCATTCCATCCTGCAGCCCTGTCGTTTCAGCTGGCTCCCGTTCAACCCATGTTGGCATGTGCTGTCTCTTAGCAACTGCCAGACGGATGGTCCCGGCTGGCCACTGGCAACGTGCCAGTCGGCCACCCAGCTTTGGTGCTGGTGGAGCCCTGCCTGGCTTCCACAACTCCTGGAAATTACCTGCTGGAAACGAGCTCTGTTTTCCAGAGAAAAAGGATTTGTTAGCTTGGACTGACAAGTCTGACCTGTTCATGGTAAGAGCAGATCCTGGCTGTGGCTGGAAAGGTGAAGCTCTGAAGATGACACAATATCTTTATAACTCAGCTGGCTGCTCCTACCTGAGAAGAGCTTCAGCTGAGCCTTACAGCAGCTTAGTGCATGAGCTAACATACGTCAGTGCATTGTTCGCACATGCTGAACAAGAACATCTATAAATGTTACATATGCTATTAAAAATATTCAAAAAAGTATTTTGTTTTAATTTTTGTTAATTGTTTGAGGTTTTTGGTTTGGTTTGGGTTTTCAGGATTTTTTTTTTTCATTCCTACATAGGCAGAATTTTCTTCTTTTTCAGTTACTCTATGAGAGTAACTGAATGCTCTTACAATGCTCTATTCGGTGATTTTTTGGTGGGGTTTTTTGGTCTCTTAGTTTCTCCCCAAACCCTTTATTTTTAAAATATTAGGTTCAGCTTCATAGCTCCCCATGCAAGCTGCTAGGTTAAATCTCAAAGCAGTGTTCTCAAATGGTGGGGCTGGGTCCTTGCCTTTTTCTGGGCTTGATCTTCACTGTGCTACTCTGTATCAGCCATCAAAAATTAATGCAGTCATGCTTATATAAATGAATTCCTCTAGTTTAATTTTCCAACCTTGGCTAGTTTTTCATAATTGTAATGATGGAACAATTCAGATATATTCTATTTTGCTGTGCAATATCTTAGAGATTGAGTGCTTTTGCACATAACATACTAAACGTCATTTTAGCAGTGAGACCAATGATAGAAATTACTTTTTTTTTGTTCTAGAAAGTGCAAGTTGTTGGGGAAATAAATGCCTTTGCACCATGCTGTGACTCAATTCTAAAAAAAAAAAATCTAGAAAGTTCATAGTCCCTAAGGAGAGCCTCTAAGCATCTGTTTTGTTCTACAATATCTGTATTATTTCAAGTTCCTGAATGAGGAAAAATTATGATTGAGATTATTGCAGTGATCTAGAATTGACTCCATGGACTGTAGTTTCCCCTAAGTCATGCTGATTACCATACCATCTTCCTGAAAACACAAATAAGAATATTTTCTGGCATCAGTCAAGGAAACCTCATTTCTGTTCCCACTGGACCTCTTTACATTTTGATGTGGAAGCTGAAAAGGCTCCCAAAAGCTCTTAGGCTCTTTTTTGCCTGTTGGTGGAAGCTAAATCACTTAACTCACTGTTAACACTCTTGAAAATAGATTAGTGATTTTCTTATCTGAAGTCCTTGTGGAAAGTAAGGAGTATTTAACAGCACTTGCTATGGCAAGCAGAGGTGAGATAGGTGCAGACTGGGCACAGGAGACAGGACTGAAGAATCCTGTTTATATCAGGGAAGGGAAAAAAGAAGCCAGTTATTTATAAAGCCCTCAATGAGTCACCAAGGTTTTCCTTTATGGGTAGGATAAAGCAAACATCTGTTCTACTACATTCCATTTGCTTGAGTCAACAGGCCCATTCTAATAGTTTGTTGATTATCTTACATTTTGTCAATATTGTGGTATGATTTCATTGTTTGTTTTATCGTTACTCAGATTGACAATGTTTTATTTTGTGAGCTATGATGAGATAGCTCATAGGGTACAATGGTAAGAATGATTTATCTTGATTTCCATTTTTAGCAGATTGTTTTACTGTAGTTACCATCCTGCACTAGCTATTTAATGATTTTTGCTTTATGTTCTTCTCTTGTAACCCCCAATCAAAACAATGTTTTTCTTGGCAGTCAGTGATTTAAGCCATTGTTCCTATTGCACATGGTTGGCTTTTCTTTTTAAGGGACAAACCATATCATCTCCTCTTGAGAGAACTCCCTCCTGTGCCCTTGATATTATGTCTGCAATATCCTCACATGGAAGTGACGATGTGGCTCTCTGGGCTGCAACTGTTGCTCTCCTCTATGCCCTGATTTTAAAGATGCTGAAGAAGAAATGAGTGGTGATGTCCAAGTGGGGAGGATCACCATCACACCCAGATTCTCAACAGGAGGCTCAGGTGGTGTCCATCCTTGACATCTCCAATGGGCAAAGCAATAAGTTTGTTACTCTTAAGCAATTATGATATCTTTTGCAACACATGTCAATAAGAATAATAACAATAATTCCATTTACCTACTCTGGGAATGTGAACTGCTTAATAAGTTCTAGAAGACCAGCTATGAAGTCCCTGGCAGAAATCTAAAAGGTTGTATTGTATGAACACGCAAGGGGGCAAGTGATGCAAAAATAACTTCCCCACAAGTGAGTTTGGGTTTTACTGCTACCAATGGAAATCCAAGCTGTGGTATGGAGATCAGATTGACAGGGCCTCCAAACAAATAATTAGTAAGATTCTGGATCTGAATTGTACTGCATTATATATTCAGCCCTAACTTCATTCTAACTCCTCCCTGTAGACATACTCTATTGGAAACATATGAAAAAGTTCCAAACACAAATGCCATGTCCCTAATAAATAAATGATTATGCTGGGAGCTGCAAGAATATTTTTCTGTTTTCTTTCAGCTGGTATTTTGCAAGTGTTAGCAATTTTCAAAACAGTTCAGAATTCCCATATCCATCTGTGGTGATTTCCCTCAGACACCCATAAACCCACTTTCTGAAATTTCTTATGTATTTTTAACTGTGCTAGTAGAAATATTCAATTCATTTGATGTGCATAAAGCATCCTATGTTGTCAAACCATTTTTAAACCTCAGCAGAGAATGCAGTAGCATTAATAGTCATGTACCTTGCTCTGCTATTTCAAACTGCCCACTTTATTTATCTAAGATGTTCCAGTATCTTCTATCACTCTAGTCATTAGCAAATTTATGTTGCTCTCTTACCTTTTGAGTGCTTGCCAGGGCAGAATATGTAATAACAGTCTGTAATTAAATCTTACTCAACTTACTTTATCACTGTACATCTTCTCTATACATTTTCTTCTTTCCACCATCCATCAGATGATGGAAATGACAGAAAGGAAAGATACTGCTTGAGCTACACAAATACCTATATGCAAATTAATCTGAAATTAATCTGGAAACCTCCCCACATTAAATTAATATTTAATGAAGCTCTCAAATTTTAGGATGTTAAACCTCATTTAGCTGAGATTTGAATAAAGCTATTGAGGTTTAGGTTTTGCAGTGATAGTAAGTTTGATTAGGAAATGAAAAGTTTTTACTTTAAAGTAGCATAACAAAAAATTTGTGTGTTATGGTGAATCATTAATATTATAGCACTCACAGTGGCATCAAACTTTTCATCTTAGCTGTGATGAAAAATGCTCAAAACAGGATCAATTTATTTCACTTCTGTTTTTTTTTTCCTTTAAGCTGAAGGCAAAGCAGGTTTTTCCCTTCCATCCTTGGTCTTGCATGAATGCTTAGTAGGATCCTGAAGTGTTAAAGAACTAGTGTAACTTTCTAAAGGAGCAAAATATGTGACTGATAAAAGTAAAATATATCTAAAATTTTGCAGCAATATGTGATTAGAGTTCAGTTGTAGTTTCTGTCTGGTGTGCAAAATGAAAGTGAATGTCTTCACTCATATATTACCTGGAAGATTATAGGAAAAATGACATGGAAAAGTAGGAATTTTCCTCCTAAGTTCTAATACTTGTACTTTAAGAGAATGGTGTAAGTAGGTAAGATTTTTTACGTCTAATTTTTGGGAGATTTTTCATGATGGAAAGTGGAAGCAATTGAATGAAAATTTATTTACTAGCTAATATTGTATAAATAAATTTCATTTAGGCTTCCTTGCAGTAGCTATGAGCACATGACTGACTCTCTTTGTGGGCTGTTTCAGGCTCAGAAAACTCCTTTGGAACTTCATAAAAAGATATAACTGTATAAAATGAAGTTCCAATAAAAATCCAATTTATTTCCTTATCAAGTACAAAGAAATACAAACAGCAAAAATTGGCACTTAAAAAAAATCTGCAATAGGGTTTTTGGGGATTTGCATGAAAGCAAATTAATTAAAAAGGCAACATTACATTATAGATAAACCATTTGTCCCATTTTAGTTTCAGTTTTCACAGCCTTTCCCTATTTCTCTCTTCCTCTCTTGAGGCTCTCTGGCTTTCTAATTTTACATATGAATTTGTAAGCTCCTCTGAAAGCACCTTCCTCTTCCTGCACTTTGGGGAACCATGCATCAAAGCAGAAGCCACTTTTAGAAAAAAATATTTATTTTTTTAATCCTGAGGAGCCAGAGAGGCTGTGGCTCTGCTGAGGCTGAACTCAGCAGTATTTTCTGTTTCATAAATCCTTCTAAGTCCTCAGACTCTACAACAAGGTAAGAGACCCCTCTGGCCTGTCCTGGCTTTTGGATAACTATGAGAGATGAAGCAGAAAAAGTGGTTATCAGCTGAAGTCTGAGGCCACTGATCTGCTGGCAAATGGGATACCTGGCTGACTGAGTGAAGGCTCCATCTTTGTGTTTATTTATTGGAGACTGGGAAATTTTCATGAATGTTTGTGTTTCTCACTTTGGTCTGAATGTTTTGGTCACTTCCAGTCATTCTACAACCACCACACCAAAATATAATGGATTAATGTTTGACATCTGAAAACAAGTCAAGACCCACTGTATTCAAAAGAATCTTGATGATTTGTGATCTTGGCTGTTGTTAGAGGAAATAAATAATTACAAGATGTTTCCTTTTCTTAGTGATACCAAAATGAACTCCATTAAGTACAATTTATGATAAAATTAAAGTCTGCTGGTTTAAATCTGTTAATTCATACCAACCATTCTTTTTTCTAGTAAACTAAAGAGAAAAGGTGAGGAGGATATCTTTGGAAAATTTCCAGGAATTAAATTAGAGGATATTCATGGTATATTCATGATGTATTAGCAAATTTAAAGCAAACATCAAGGAAACTAGTCCCTGAAAGTGTTAACCTGCTTGAAAGTATAGAGAGCTGGAGTCCCTTATTAGACACTGAGTTAAGTGCAATGATATGGGAGATTTTACCTTATAGTGTCATGTTGTTATTTCACCAGAGAGGTCTAGTTTTCCTTGCCTTGTCTGTACAGCTGAACCTAGGTAGATATGTCTGTACTCTTAATAAATTTCCTACACAGCTCATTTAAGCAATATAGATGAATCATTGGGAGTGACAAGTATAATACCGAAATAAACTTCCCATTTGAGCCAGGGAAAATTGTACTGGAGACTCAAAACATCTGGAAGTGCATTCTCAACAGCAGCAAGTCACAGCTATGCTGAACAGATTCAAGGAGAGTGAGAGGGGGTGCTAAAAGAAGTGATGGTTCCTTATCTTTAACATATTGGTGCTTAATCTCTGTCTCTCTTTACCTCACACACATTCCAGTACAGATATTTCCCTGTTTAATGATTTCAGCAAATAGAATTAAACCCATAGATACACAGTGCTTAGAGAGTAAATGGATGGTTAGCAATAGAAAGGCCACTATCAGGAATGTATCTGCTTATTCAGTAGCCTGATTTCTGCAGCCTATTGGATAAAGGCTTGTGTTCACCAGACTTTTCCAAGCTCCACATTTCCATGGTGCTGTAGCTACGTGCAGCATTTTACAGGGGATGCTCATGGAGCAACATATATGTTGTGTTTCCCTCTAGTTTTAATTTAATTTAAATATCTGTATGGATATGCAAGGTAGATCCTTCTAGAAGAAGGAGAAGTCTCCCTTGAACACCATTGCCTTGAACATTTTCCACATATTTGGAAAATAAGGCTTTGAATCACTTTGTCGCTGCACAGATATGAAGCAATATTACACTGAGTTGCCATGTTCTGTGATATCTGGTCCCACTCTATTGTGTCTGTGGGCTTTGTTTTGCAGGTTCTAAGCTGTAAAGTGGCATTTTGGAATGCTTTTGAAAGTGACCACTTCGTCTTTCTTCTTTGTCACAGCAGAGAACTGCAGGGGAAAAAAAACCCTGTTAAAAGGGTGAAGGTATAGATTATAATGAATCAACAGAATGGTACTAAAGTCATAGCCAGGAACTCAGACAAGATGCTTAGAGTAGTGATGGGCTTTTCAAACAGTCTTCCACTGCAAATGAAGGAATAGGAAATGTGGTTTTCAAGTGCAGTGGGATTAGTGTTACATGTTTGTCTGTGATAGTAAAGTCTGCTCTAACTGACTGAGGTCTGTCCCAGTCCTGTTTTGTGATGGGGTGTTGATTTTCTTCCTTTTAAATACTGTTTTATACTGAAAAATTATAGGTATAGCTCTGCAGGTAAAAGACATCAGACAGCAACCTGACTGTGAAAATCCTTCTCATAACTAGGCAAATAAAACCACAATTTCTTCAAAAATTGCCATAGAACTGCTAAAACAATTGAGAACAAATAATGGCAAAATATAACAAAATATGAAGGATTTTAAGGCAGCTTGCAGCTCCCAGTGCTGCCTTTCCAGCACAGCACTAAATGGAAGAGCAAGTTTGAGGACCATTGAACAGAGTTTCTATCCCCAATGAATCACAATTAGAGTAACACCTGGATTAATAAATTTGTGCTGATCCACTAGGGAAATTCACCTTGTTTAATAGCCCTCTAATTTCTAAATAAAGTTGTTTATCTGTGGCAGGATGAACTACTTTGTCCCAGGTTGGGCTGCAGAGCTTGTAGAGAGACTTCTTCAAGACCATTTGAAGGACTTTTCAATATAACGATGGAGTTCAATGCTTTCCCTTCAAAGGCTGGTCATCTTTCCATAGTTCCGCCTTTTCATTAACTGCAAGTAACCTTGTTAGGCTTACACCATGATTCAGACCATAAAAAGTTTGAGATTTTGGACCAGCTTTTACCTCAGAAAATATTTGACATAAAGAAATATGAGAGTTACAAATGCTGAGGGATCACCAAATACCTGATTCATGCTCATTCAAGGCAATGCCTGAATCAGATGCTTAGAGTGGTTTTGGTGATAAAAACGTGTTGTTTCAATATTTGTCCATCTTTTGCTGTTCTCTGTCTGATGGGTCACCTAAGTATCATTATATATTCTCTGTTCCCAGACTGGATGATTTCACACTCACATATAAAATTGGCTGAATTTACCTGAATTTTGTCACTTTGCCAAAGCTTCATAGTCCTCTCTTGCTGTTTTTCAATATTAAGACAGATACTATTATATCTTGCATCATTTTTTCTTTAAATGCAGTTTTAAATCCCTAAGAGACAGAAGCCTGGAGCTAGATTTCCATTGCTTCTACCAGTTTGGAGACTGGAACCTAACTCCAGTAGGAGATTAAGAAACAACACACATAGAGTGTGTGACATCCTGCATCTGCTGTGATCACTGTTGGAGGGTGGAGTGGTTGCAGACACAGAGACTGAACTCAACCCTGTGCATCAGGCAGTGTGAGAGGTGGGCAGCAGCATCACTGTCCCCTTTGTCCCCATCCTGTCATCTGGAGCCTGTTTTACTTGCCTGTCACCATCTCAAAACTGTGCAAAGAATAAAAACATTTTTACACAGGCAGGCAAATATATGCAAATGATGTTACAAAAAAACCCCCACAACAAAGCATAAAAGCTAAGACTGCTTGTGTGAGAGACTTTCTTCTGAAGGGGATATTTGATGACCTACACAAGTTGTAGGAACCGCCCTGAAGGATTCATCAGCTCATTCCTGAAAGTTATAAATCAATTAAATGTGTTTTTATGATTACTGCTGAAGTTCCATTTTCCCACCTTTTCTACCCCCTTCAGACATATCTGGTACTGAGGAGGTTCAAATCTCTTGTATTTTGGTTTAAATGACACCCACCTAACATTATTTATGCAGTAAATTCTCTGCTTATTCTGCACAAATAAGACATGTCAAGAATAAACAGGCTCTGTGTTGGTGATAAATGGCACTCTACAGGATCTGGGAACATGTATCATTGGGGTTTGTTGATTATTCAAGTGGCATACGGTAGTGAGAGTGATTAACACTATACTGCTCAAATTCATCAGTGAATAAAAGCATTACATTATTGTGGTTCATGCTGAAACAAGCTACTAAATCAGACTCTTCCGAGACAGTGAACATTCACTTCTCTTAAGTACTACATAAACCTTGCATCTTTAGGTTAGAAGAAGTTGGACAGAGGAAGAAATCAGGGCCAGTGTTATCTCAGCAATTTTGAAAGGTTTCTAAAGAAAGTCCCTAAGATTGACTGAGTTTTATGGCTGACTGTTGGCATCAAAGAAGTGAAGCTGTATGTACTTTTTTGAGAAAACATTGTGAAAATTGTATTTGTTGAGGACATTCTTTCACAGCTTTTAAAAATCAGAAAGTTGATAGAGAGGGAGGGCAGAAAGATACAGGAAACTAATGCCTGCTGTTTTTTTAGTGGAAACACAAACCAAATGGAATCTTAGCAAGTGTAAAAAAAGTTGTGCAGCATATGCATGAAGGGAATAGTTTACCCTAATTATTTTCTACTTTTGTATTGGGGAAAAATCAACAGGAGCTTATCTGGCTGAAATGGACTGGAAGTGCTTTCCAACAGCAACATCTGCAAAAAAGGTCAATAGCAATTAAGCAATTCCATTCATTTGAAGATTCAGCTCTTTTCCCTAATACAGTCAAATATATATTTAGATATAAATGAAATTTATTAATTTTTAGCTGGTCTTATGACTGGGACTTGAATGCTTGGAGTTGGTGATGGTGGGAGGTACATCTGTGTTGTGAAGGTGCACATGTGTGCTCATGCACTCATGAAAGATTTCATGTGGATGAGAGTCATGTGATCCATGCAGCTTAGACATCTCATTCACCATAAATTAACCCAGATTCTGGCTCCTTCAGCAGTTGGTCTGAAAGGGTTGGCAGAGACATGTTTTTCCTTGCAGCTGGTTATATGTACTAAAAAACTGTACTGCAGCTCAGAGACAGAAATAGTAATGGGATTTTGGATGGATTTAAGGCCTATCACCATCTGAACATCCAAAGTGAAAAAATGGTCTTGCTCTGTGTTTTAGAAAGGCAGGAAATCTACTTTTCAGACATAAAAGGTTTGTGCATAGTTGTTTTGGGAGAGCTCAGGAGAGTGACTGTCACTTTCCTGATGTTTAAAGAAGGCATCTGAGACCATTCCAGAATCTTCTGAAGTATATATGTTTTCCTGTCCCTAGGAAATAGGAGAATCTGACATATTTTACAGACACACATGCATACACTGCTAATGAAAACTTCAGAACTAATAAAATCTTTCAGGACCAGCTTTTCTGTGGCATGTTGACATCTACTGAATGCGAGACAATGAGGCCATGAAAGTTTCATTGACACACATTTGGGCTGACCTACATATAATCTTTGTGTCTTTCCTGCAGACAAACTAACATACTAACAAAAATGCCACATCAGCTAATAAGGTGCTAGAAAGTGTGAGCAATGACAGGAAACTTGTAAGTATATCTCACTAGAGACCTGGCTTAAAAAGGGTGAAGAAGTAATCCTCTTCCAAAACTTAGCAGATATATGTTATCTTTTTTCTACTTTGGAACAACAAGCTGTTTTAAAAATGCATAACTTAGATTTACAAACTTACCTCAGCCCTGTCTTTGCCAAGTAGTTGGGGTAAATAAGGGATGTCTTCATCATCACTTGAAAGACTGGGGAAATACAAGGGTCTTCAAGCTGTTGCACAGCTTTGGCACATGTTGCAGAGTGAATAAACCTCTGCAATAAGAGGAATGGATAAGCATGGGATAGCTTACATATGGGAAACGTGGTAGCTCAAATTCTGAAGGCTTTTAAGACACACCACTCTTGGAAGTGTTTTTCCATAGTGCTGATCTTACTTTTATGCATGCAATGGGATGTGGCACATAGGTACCTGACTTTCAGCATCTCTGCTTGGACCAAGGCTTGAGACCCTGAGCAAAGCCTGGAATTGGTGGCTGCAGCACAGCCCCTATGCAGGACTTAGGAATTCAGGGCCTACACCCAGAACACTTCTCAAATCCACATGATTGTTCTCATGCACATTCTGAAACACCACAGGGATATATATGAGCAGTATTTGAAGTGTAAGCATGGTTTATCAGGCACAGGGGAGGCCTGAACACAGGTTTTCCACTTCCCAGGCGATTAGTCTAATCACCAGAATAGACAAATAGCTGCCTTCTCTATGATTTATATAGTTATTCACACAAAACAGCTCAATTAAGGGTTACTACCCCATTACAACCAAGCAGTTAGGATACTAACTCAGTGAAATGAATTTCCTAAGCATTCAGGGATTTGTACTGAACAAAAATCCTACCCTGAACCTGAGTAACCACACTGACAAAGCTATTTTAATGCAAAAATTGAAAAGAACACTGGTGTCAAGGACTTGAAAGATTCTCACTATTTTATTTCCTTGAAAAAAGGTCTGTACCCCTTCCATACGTCTAAATTCTGTGTTGACTAGCTTCTATCCATTTGCTACTGTTATATTTCCATCTCTCCAGAAGGCAGACTGACAAGGTTTTCCCCTTCTGGTAAATAATGGTCACCTCCCAACCGTCATGACATAGAATGTAACTCCACATTTGGGATGGAAAGAGCCCTGCTTACCAAACTGATAGCCACTTGTTACAGGGAAACAGATTCTTAAATGAAATCTTTGCACTTATTTTTCATATTTTGAGTGGAATAAAAACCCCTATTAAGCAACCCCCCACAAAGAAAATAAGATTTTTGGGCCATTATCAGACTTTCTGATATCTTTTCAGGCTTGCAATTTGTTTCACTTTGTCTAAAGGGCAGTATAGTTTTGATTTATAAATACTCCTGTCCTCCTGCTTATTCCTTCTTTCTTTTCTTTCCCTGGCAGTTTGCAGATATACCATTTAGACCACTATTGGCAGAATAAGATATGGTGGTTCTCTTTTCCAAGGTCTGAATCTCGTCCCTATCCAGTACTGGCATCTCTATGACTTGCAAAAAAAAAAGTCTGATTCTGTTTCTCTTCCTTAGTTGGACATTATACAAATTTCATCATCCCATCAGTTTTGCCCAAATGATGTTTGTCTGGTTCTGCCACCAATAACCTGACCTAAACCATCAGGTAATTTTGTCCACTTATGACTGTTAAAGGAGCTTGGGATCTGGCTTTGCCTGTGTCCATAGAAAATTTCCATTCCATTCAATGGCAGCTGGATGAGCCCATTAGTTTGCCAATCAAGGGAGGACTTTAAAGAGTGATATCTCTTCCTAATACATTGGAGATGTTTGGAAAATAATGGTGACAATTATATTTGTTAGAATAGCTGAGATGAGAGTTAGATTTGGAGCAGTTCTGTTAGCATTCAGAATAGCCAAAAATTGTGGTTCAAATGCAAAGATACAGCTCTAGCCTGCTATTAATTAATCTAGAAAAAAGTTATGACAAAAGAAGTTGCTCCTAGAAACAGCCTTTACAAATGCATAGGACTCTGCAGCTTCTCTCTTCCTCACAGGCACAAGGAAAGGAATTAAGCTCTAGGAAGTAAGGAAAGAGCTATTAAATGGTGACCTGTTGTCTCACTGCAGACTATGCCTGCCCCAGGAGGCTGAGTGAGGCTGGAGCTGACAGGTAACCAGAGACCCACCAGAAAAGGTCTTTCCTCCTTTTGCTGATCTATGATGTACGGAGGAGTAAATTACTTTCTGTAGCTGAGCCTAAAAGTTTTCAAAGCACTTTTTTTTTTCTTTTTTTTTTTCTCCCTTCATGACAGACTGAAGAACTCATTGGTGCTGTAATGAAAGGCAGACTGCGTTCCCTGTCATGTCAAGAACGCTGCATCGGGAAAGTCGACACGATTTCATGGCTAATGATTCACTCGCTAATATCAATGTGGGCTGCAGTGAGGATAACCAAGTTGAGCTGTCTTAGATCAAATGATTCAATTAGGCCAGCTGTCCCTATTTGTCATGGCTCAACTCGCTTTCAAATTACCTTTCCAAAGTGTGTACGTGCCTTAGCATAGAACTTAACAGCTCAACTGTTTTACAAAAAGGGGATATTTAGCCATGGTGATAAGGGGGAAGAAAGACGTCCCTTTTCATCTGCACTGAATGCTTTTATTTAGCAGTTAAAGTATGTATCTAATGGGCTAAACTTTAAACATCACTGTTGAGTATGAATTACTCTACTGTCCTAATGACAGTGCTCTTTTAAATTTTTGGATCATCATTTGGCAGGTTTATGAAAATAAAAAAGAAAATCTAATGGGGTGTGCTCACACAGGGACAAGCAACACAGATGGGAATAAATGGTTCACAGAAACCAAAAATAAATATGTGGTCCCTCAGATGTATCCTTTAGACTTAAGCTGAGCTGAAGTCAATAGTAGCCAGATTGTTCATGCAGAGCCTACTTGCTAGTGTTCAGGAACACACATAATCATGGAATGATTATATGCAGGTGCTTTTATTGAAGAGCTCTGGATGTCAGGGGTATAAACCCAAATCTGACTCCGATATGGGTTTGGGATGAACATGTTTTTATACCCTTATCGTTATATAACTACATATTAATTATTAAACTTATATTGTTCTATTGTATACATTGATTTCATCCAAGCATGGATTCTTGTAATTTACATCAAACCCCCCAAACATCCTTTCTCATGATTCTTGTTACGATTAAACAATAATTATATCCAATTACTAACAATCATCACATTTAACAATCATATAATTTATCATAGTGATTAAATGACTATACAGATGCAGTTTCGCATGATCCAGTAAAGCCTAACATTTTCCATTTTCCTAGGGCCTACCCTAACATTTTCCTAGGGCCTACCCTAACATTTTCCCAGGGCCTACCAGGCCCAACTCCTCTTTCCAACTCCTCTGAATATCCCATGATTTTAGAAATATCTTATCCCTATACCATCATACCGAGGAGCTCTTCTGCAGCGTGTTGGTTATCTTGGTTAAGCTCCTTGCTGCTCAACCCTTTCCTGGCAGGAGAGCGGCCCGGCCGTCCCTCGGCAGCCGCCCTCGGTGCCGCAGCGGTGCGCGCTCTGCGGAGGCAAAGGGAGATGGAGCCCGGCAGTGTCAGCGAGCAGAGCCGGGGCTGAATAGGCGAGGAAATTCAATTACCCTTGGTGGTGGTCCCTGCAGTGCCGCGCCGGGAAGCTTCTCCTGCTCCTGAGGCTGAAACAGGAAGGAGGCAGTGCCTCTGCTTGCAGAGCTTCCACCACTGGGCATGACTTTTGACTGACTTTTTAGTATTGCAGAGGTGTTAAACTGGGGGAAGAACAACCTGGATGTACACGAAACGGATGAGAGTTATCACAAACATACAATCACAGCTGTTTGTACAGTCTCACATATTTCCTGTAGTTGCATTTGGCTGATAATTTGGGCCTTCTCATTTGAAATATTTTAATAAGATTCCATAGGTGCCTAAAAAAATACTCCCCTGCTGTCTGTATGGCTTATTTTAACTTTATTTATTTATTTATTTATTTAGCTTAAGTTGTCTCTGGCAATCCTACCAAGTTGGAAAATAGCAGTAGAATTTACTAGAAAAATAAGACAGTTTAGTCCTGCCCTGGATTGATTATCTTGCAATTTTGTGATCACACTGTCAAGAAAAATATACTGTTTATTTTGAGAAATGTTGTATTAGGGAAGTATTTTTCATTTATCTGAGCAGAACAGTTAAAATTGGAACAGGCTGAGCCTCAGTTCTGAAAATTTGTCATTTGCTTTTATGTTATTTACATCTTTCACTCAAAGTAGAGACATCAACTGAAAAAAATTGATTGAAATGCTAAAATTCAGAAAAGGTCTAAAATGCCTAAATTGGCCTTCTGCTTCCTGCTCCTGTGAAACACAACCACGTGTGGGAGTAAAAGTAATAAGCCCATATACATTGCCTCACTCACACATACCCAGTGTTAAAGAGAGTCCAAGATGAAGCCGTGCCATATCAACTGGATGTGATACATTAACTTTCAAGAAATAGAGTGCAGTTTGCCTTCTCCTTAATAAACACAGGTAAACAAATTTGCCAGCCTCATTCCTGGTATTTATATTTGTTAATTAATTCACTTAATCAAAACCACAATGCATTTTGCAGCTTACAGTCTCCAGTTTTGACTGCAAAAGACACAGCTATGAATGGCAAAACCATGGCACTGAAGAAAAAGGAAAGATTTGTTGTGAGTTTTAGTATAAAAGCTTTCCAAAGGTCAGAAAAACCTGAATGATTACAGTCAGGAAATATGGCCTGACCAAGCTGATGCATTAGGGTTTTCATTTATTTCTGTCTGCTCTGTTTTCTCTCTTATTCCAGATATACAAATCTTGGCAAGGAGGTAGAATCTAAAAAAAGTGACTTTTTCCTTCCAAAGATTTTAAAATGCAAAGAGACTACTAAATAGATTTCTGATATTGAAAAATTCCCTTGAATTCTGCCTCGAAAAATACCTTTCAATGCTCATATTTCAGCCTCCTTCCATTTTCTCTTCTATTTGGTCATATCTCAGAGGGGGATGTTTCCAGTCTACAGTCTCTGCTCACTTGGAATAATGTTTGTTTGCATGAGTAAACCAGCTAAAGTGGCTATCACTGAAGTCATAACTAGAAGATGAAACCAGTTGGGACTATTCCCATGTGAAGTGAGTCAGGTTGCTGAATCAGGCCCATGTGTGAATCTTTCTGTGTCCCAAAGGGGTTTTTTTTCCATCTCATTAGAAAAAAAAACTTCTAGAGCACCAGACAACAAAAGCCTGGAAATGCAAAGTACAGGAGGAGAGAAAACATAATATCCCTCCAGTTTTTCTCTCAATTTTCTTTCCTGCAATGTGACTAAAAAGAGAAATCTCTGGTGAATTGTATCATTCTAAGCTTTTATCAGATTGCTATTTTCATTCTGTTCTTGCTTAAATATATGGTACATATACCTTTTGGTATTTTTAAAATTTAGGCAACCCCCTTGTGTCTAATTTTTTTAAAGACCACAAAGAATTGGAAAGTGTTAATGGTGTTCATTGTGCAGTGTGTATTTTAGGTTCCCTTTCTACAACAATGGAGAGCTGGACAGTGTAAAAACAGAAGAAATATGAAAACTGTAAAGACATTTAATATGTAAAAAGGACCAACTAATGTGTGTCAGCTCAGCCAGATGCCCAAGGCTAAATCTCTTGATGTGAGATGGTGATTCAGCTGTCAAGGTGCCTGAGTGGACTTGTGGTCATCATAATGATTGGCTGTGGATTTTTTATTTTTTTTTGTTGTGTTTTTTGGGTTCATGTTTTTCTTNTTTTTTTTTTTTTTTTTTTTTTTTCCAAAGACAATAAGCAGAAAAAAAGGTCAAAGTTATTCAAATGAACCAACAGCCCACTTTGCTGGAAATATAGCAGGGCTCGTTAACTCAATTCACATCTTTTGTGTCAGTTTTCTAACATACCGTACATGTGGAAAAATGTAGTTATTTGAAAAAGACATAATGTGCCTATTGCCCCAAAGGTTTTGCTTACAGTATGTAATAAAATATGATGCAGTTTTTCATGGAGATGGGATATGGGAATTTGTTTAGATATAATATGAAAGTATCAGTCTGTGAAATGAACAGAATAAAAAGTAAGCAAATGGTCAGGATATGTTAGCTAACAAAATGGCAAGTTCAAGAACACTTATTCAAGTGAAAATCAGAGGCTCCAGCAACAATATTTTTTCCCTTAAAATGGGTCCCTCCTGATAGTGTCTAATATTTTGAAGTTGATTGCCATTAATGAGGCTGTGTTTTACTGTGACAGAGACCTTCGTACTCCAGGCAAAACTTAGCTCCAGTCAGGTGAAAATTCAGGTAACGAACAGAGAAGTCAAGTTTTCAGGTATCCCAAAGCATTAGCACTCCATAAGATGCACACTGAGTCAGACCAAAGGGCCCATCCAGCTTGATGTGATAATATTGCTGCTGGCTGACACTTGAATGGAGGAAAGCATCTAAAACTTACTTAATCTCGGCAAGTGGTTAAGTCATATTTGACTCTTGATTTTAGCCTAATTAGGTTTTCCTTCACATTTCTTTGTTGCACTTCATATTAGCAGCCCTGTAGCGTGTGGTGTTAGCCTTTAATTGTGGAATATTTAGCATGCATGTCAGAAGTTTGTTATTCAACCCCCACTCTTCCCTTTTAGCTTGTGCAGGTGCTCTCAGTCCTGAAAAGCAACTGTTTGTTGGAGTGTGCTTTTGCAAACTGTCAGGAAGCAAATGACATTTGTGAAAAGCAGGTTTTTCTTTTCTGCTCGCAAATTGAACACAAATGTGTTTAAGAAGTGGTCAGAGCTATGATTTATGCCTTATCTGTGTCAAGACGTTACTTTTTGTATATATGCAAGGATACACCAAGAAAAACAATGGTAGTTGGAGTTAATCTGACTTTAAACCAAATAAATGAGGAGTTTTATTATTTTTAAGTAATCCATCTTGGAGCAAGCAGCTCCACCTTATGTTGGTCTTCTCTGCTTTATGGTCACTCTAGCCCATTTCAGAATCCTCTAAGTCTTCCCCCATACCAAACCACCTTTTCTGCGTGCAACTATCCTTGTTAGACAGCTTAATTTAATTTAGCTCAGCTTCAGGTTCCTTGTACAACACAGAAATTAGGAGCTAGTTTCTCTGGTTTCCCTGTATTTTCAGCAGAGAGAGAAAGGATCCTCAATAGAGTGATTCAGAGCCGAAATAAATTAGTTTAGGCTAATTCACACAGCCAGTTCACTACTTCCAGTGAGAAAGTGTGAATACCTTCTCTCAATGCCCTCTGCAGCCCTAAGCTTTATTACTGGGTGCCAAAAAGTCCTGTGAAAAAGCAAAGACAACTCCCTCCCCTTGTCAAACTCAAGTGAATCCTGATTGTGACCATGACAATTTTGAATGGAGCTTTCATAGTTTACCACCTGGATGGTTGGACAAGAGCTGAAAACTGGCACGAGTAAAATGAATGAATCAGCTCTGGCAAAGAGTCAAGAAAGCCCATGAGACTTCTTTGGATGCAGAACTCCTTGCAAGCATTCTACTGCAGAAAAGGCCAATGAACACCAAGACGGTTTTTGCACCAGGGTGTATCTGCCCAGAATGGGGAAAACCTGATATTGATCTGGATGCAATGATTAACAAAGAAAGTATCTTGAACTGGCACTGGAAAGTGGACACTGCTCAGTTTTATATAATCAAATTCTTAAAACCCATGTAAATGAGTCCTATCAGTGTAAAGTCACCTTTACCTGTGACTTGGCTTATGGCTCTGAAAAACACCTAAAGAAGCAGCAAGTGAATTGAGTATCAATTTATTATATCAATAAGCTTTCATATAGCTAGAGTATATTGTTTCTGGTTAAAAAGAAGGGTTGGGTAGAGTAGAAGGTAAAAAAAAGCAGATTTTCCCTGTGAAAAGTGCAAGTGGGCTGTATGTTGAAGGCATGAACTGTTCCCTGACTGTTGACTTCATTTTAACTCCATCTTTCAAATATTTGAGAGCTCAAGGGAGCCCAAGCAGCAAATGCTGTGACTACAAGGGGTTAACAGGCAATTTATGTAAAGTCTTAGTATTCTGCAAAATGAAATGTGCATGTGAAATGGAAAAAAAAAAAAGGAAAAGATTATATTTGTCAGCTGTGCTACCATATGTTGCTCTGGCGGAAGCACAGTAAAATGGTGACAATTTCTATTTTATTGAATGAGGATCTGTGTTGATTTCCATTATTTGAGAGCGTCTCTGGACAAACAGAGGTATCTTCATTATCACATAAAACTGTGCTCACCAGTAACCTAGAATATCCATGGCTACAGGGTGACCTGGGACTGCAGTCTCCTTGAAAATAAAATATCAGAGAATCAGTTCAATCCATCTGCATATTTTAATGGATTTAGCCCTTGGAGGGCATGAGGGAATAGTCTTGTGAAAAGATAAGTGGCAGATACAGGAAATACAGACAAATTTGAAGCTCTTTAAAATCTGAGGAGAACTTATCTCATCAGCATGATTAAAACAAGTGTGTGTAAAGGCTTTGGTGGTTGCAGACTACACTCAGCCATCTGGTCATACTGGGACGCAGAGCTTCATGGTTTGGGCACAGAGCTGCACAAATATGACTAAATTTCTCTTGGACATAGGCTGATGCCATTGCTTAGCTTCACTGTGTGATACAGGCTTTGTTGGGGTTTTATGGGGTGAGGGTATCTGTGCCATTCTCTTTTCCACTGTATATAGGTGTCCTAGAAGATGCTGCTTTTGTTATTCTAGGATCACAGCTTTCTTTAAAGCTTTTTCTCAGCCTGCCAGGACCCCAACATGTGAACTAGAGTGAGTTGGGTGCTAAGTGTCACTGAACACCCAGGGCTATCCTTCACTCCATGTGCAATGTGGGAGCACAGCGTCTCTCTGGGCCATATGTTCAATGCAAGGCACGTGAAAATGCTTCCATGGGGCACTCAAAACTATACACATTTGCTTTCAGGGTATCAAAAGTTAAGCTCTTGTTTTCTATCCTGATTCATATTACTCAGCTTCCCAGGAGTATCTGTCCTTTCAGTGACTGCAAAGTTTTCCTCTCCATGTCAACCCTGTCTCTGAAGTGACACCATTATTTTTGGATAATGACACCAATGGGCTTTACAATACATCCGTTTTGCCTCAGCAAACATATCATGCTAATTTTAGTTAAAATTTTGGTCTGTCAGAGCTGGCACCCAGCCCTAAGCATCCCATCCCCACATTGGTGTGCTTGATGTTATATAGTCCAGGCTCCAGGGGCTCCTGCAGGAGTGGGTGGGATGTGTCCTCTGGGTGGTGGAGTGCAGCACTCTTTTTTTACAAGGTGCTTTGTTTTACAGGTGAGATTAGCACCACTGGGTTCTTGGTCAAGCAGAAACATACTGTGGTAATGAGTACAGGTGAGGGCTTAGCTTTATGTCACACAGAGAATGAAACTGTTCAAATCAGCTCGATTTTCCTACATGCCCTAACAGAGAAGGGATTTGCTTGTATAAGCTGAGCATTCACTTCCATAATGGATGGGCTGATAGCATAATTATTTGCCAGATATTGACTGCCATTTGTTATAACAGATATAAACCACTGGATAAAGGTACTCTTCTGTTTCAAATTCAGCCTTTTGTGATTCTTGAAGGGGAAAAAGGTGCATTGGTTTGCTTCTTCTCCCCTCCCATTTTGCAGCAGACAAATTTTGGGTCACAGAATCACTCACACTTCCTGTGCTGTCGTAGGCACCAGATCAGTGCAGCTGCATGATACCAAGGTAAGCTCTGCAGCTGCTGAATAGCCACATTTTAGAAGAAGCTGAACTAAAATCTTGACTTTTTGCTGTCATGTTGCTTGTCTCCAAGGTCACTTTGCCATGGTTTTTTTTGTTAGTGGCTAAAATTTCTATTTCAACAACTTCTGAGAAGTCTCATGAGACAGTGATTGCGATTTGCTTTTAGCATGCTTGGCCCAAGAGGTGACACACTAAAGGTGCTTGCAATTGTAGTAAACAAAGGGCTCTTGTCTCAACCTGTCTCAAGCTTTGGCCATGGTTTTATGTGCTAAATCATCTGTACTGAATGGAGGAATATCTTGTACTGAGCAACCAAGGAGCAAACCCCCAAAACTTAACTTTTTTTCCCTAAATCTGATTATTTATTTCTGGGGACTCTATATAGCACTTATATAATGTGAGCAACTTTATTGCAAATAATAAATAATTTTTTCATTCCAACAGAAGCCACTCCTTCCTACTTGTCCTTTAAATTGCCTTTTATAGGACACATTTGATTTCTGCTGTTTCTTCTTAATATTGTGGGCTTGGGAAAGAATAAATTAGGACAAATCGCCTACTATTAACATGAATAGTAGTATTCATTTTTCATTTTCATTTCTTTCAGTGTTACTGTCCTAGTTTCTTTTTTGGTCTTTGTGTTTGATTCTGAGTGCTTCTGTACATCAAAAACAAGGTTCTAAATAAGAAGTCCATATAAGGCTCAAGTTTTGGAAAAAGTAACTACCTGTCCTGAAATGGAAATATCATAAAATCATTATACTTAGGTGCTAGCAGTATTAATAACTATTTCTCAGAAAATAATTTTGAGGACCTCTTAGAAAACTGGCAAGACTGCTTTGCTTTTAGTCACACTCTTTGATCTTAAAGCAAAACCTGGATAAACAGCTTATCTTTTACAGAACTAACTGAGCTGATATGTAAACTGTATATCCTCTTAAACTAAGTATGTTAGCTAGAATATTTTTAGTGTCTAGATTTTCATCAGGGAAGTTGATACACAGCTGAGGCCATCCCACTGAATGTGTGTCTTGGTAGAGGTCTTTCCATACATCACTGTGCATGCCCTACTGATTGCAATTCTGTCATAACTGCTGACTGTGGAGCAGAATAAATTAATCATTTATTTAAGATATGTGTTTTACTGCAATTTGACTGCCTTTGCATACATCTCTCCTTGCAAATATAAACATATTAAAACTTAAACTAGAAACTATGACAGCATATGTTTAGACATAACTTCCAATAATCTGTTTAAATAACTTATGATGAGTAGAACTTAAACAGCACATCTCTTAGAGTGAATCAGATTACTAAACCAGGAGAAATCATTAGTTATGTGTCTGACAAGAAACTGGAAAAAGTTGCCTGCATTGGAGAGCTGTACCCTTTTTTGGAGGTTTTACTTCAATATAGCCAGATTTAAAAAAATTCTTGAATAACTAAATGGAAACTAGAAAAGTTATTTAGAAGAGAAAAATATAATAAAAGTAATTTTGGGAAATGTTATATTTTACTACTTTTTTATAGGATTTTAAAATTGGTTTAAGAGTCTAAGAAAAGTAAGTTCTCTTGTC
Organism: Peucedramus taeniatus; assembly: GCA_013400575.1. Taxonomy (NCBI): domain Eukaryota; kingdom Metazoa; phylum Chordata; class Aves; order Passeriformes; family Fringillidae; genus Peucedramus; species Peucedramus taeniatus. Next base: position 313,311 of record WBNO01003401.1, on the reverse strand, counting down.
TTGAAAGATTTCTAACAGCAGATCATCAACACTTTTCATAAAAAATTGGTCATTTAGTAAAGCAAGTCAGAATTGATATTTTTATACTGCATATTTGAAATAATTTTATCTAACTACTATAAACCTTCAATGTTAATTTTCTGCATTGTAAATTGACTTTTGATATCCACCCAAAAGCACAAATGTGAGTAAAGACACAATCTAGGATATAGGAAAGATGGTTTAACCATCTTATTTCATAAACAAAAAAAGATAAAACATGAACATTAAGCACTATACATTATTTCACCCTGAATGCTATATTGTTCAGGAAATAATTTCCAAATATTTTCTAAAAGCTACTTTCAAACATATTTTTTTGGAACTAATTTGCCAAATGGTGAATCAGCATAATAAAAAAAAAATAGAAATTGAAAGAGGAAGCTCCCATTACAGTTCCTTTACTGTGTTTGGAGTGAGGTTCCTGAGTGTCACCATGTTTGTGTTGTAGGCAAGAATCTGTGGCACTAGAGAGGGAAGGATCTGATCCCCTGTTAGAGTGTCATCCCTGTGCTGCTGCACTTGAGGGAAGATTTTGTTGCTCTCATGTCCATCACTCCCTGGTGAGCTGCAGGTCTGTACACTGGACTGCAGCCCTTCCTGGGATCCATTTCTAAGAGCACATTGTGGCATTTGCTTCAGATATTTTGGGGCAATTGGTTGGAAGTGTTCCAGGAAAATCCCTCTGGCTTAAAAGAATTTTATTAGCACAAAAGCAAAGTAGAATGTTGAATGTCAGAACTAAAGCTGTCTGGCAAGCTGTGGCACCTCCAAGGGCAGGCATTAGTATGCAGTCTTTTATTATAGGGATCACTTTTTTCCTTGGGCTTCATCCTATGCCTAGGTCAGATCTAATCTGAGTTCTGTGGCAAGATTTGGAGAGTAAGTAGGATGAGGATATTTAGATAATCAAATACAGAAAATGGATCAAGTACAGACCAATCTCAGAAGAATTATAAAAAATACCAGTTTTAAGCCATGTTGGTAAATGTGAAGTTACATATGCCACAAAGAATGATAAGAATTTTAATTTGCATATCCAGGCTCAAATTGTAAAAGACAAATTAAAAACTATCTTTATATTAGATATTGATATATTATTATAGCAAAGGAAAATTGTGGCACATAAAAGTAACTGTAAGAGAAAAAAAAGGGAAACATTGTACTCCCACGTATAAATATCTACCACTTGATGCACCTTACCACAAAGGTAGTGGATAAATCTTGTTATAAAAAAGATCTAAGAGATAAATACTCTTGGAGTAAATGAGATAAAATAAAATGAGATAAAAGATCTTGGAATAAAATGAGATAAAAGATCTTGGAATAAATGAAGAAAATTATTAGTTGTATGTCATGTTTCTATCTGACAAGGGAATGGATGCCTGGGTTTGTGAATGGAAGCAAAAATATTATGTATCTGTAAGTCATGAAGGGTTAAGAGAGGGTGAACCAGACATTCACAATTGCCTTTCTTCATAATAGCAAAAGAGACATTTAACAGGTATGAAAAGTGAGGCATTTGAATCTGAAATAAGAGGCTTCTTTGCATCACTCCCATCAGAGTGTAGGGTATTACAAAAGTGCAGGATATTAATAAACGTATGAAATTTGGATTTTAGATGATTCATGTTTATATATGTAAACATGATAATACTTCTGTTAATACTTAATACTTCTATTAAGCATGTAAGCACTTTTTATTGAGAGATAAAGATCTCATTCTTTAAGACAAATTAGCTCTAGCACCAAATCTGATGGAGCTTGAAAACAACTTTTCCTTAAAACAGTATCTTCCTAACTTGCTTTGCTCCATTTTCTGAAACTTCTCTTCTGAAGTCTGTTTTCCAAAAACTTTGTCAGGTAAGGTATCAAATGTGTCTAATCCAGACCTTGATCCTGTTACAATCACCTACAGAATCACATCTGGAAAGAGAATTTGACTGTAGAAAATGAGTCCACATATGTCATTGCAAGGGCTGTGTCACTAGTTGATTCCTAGTCAAGAAATTTTCTGTCATTTCATTTTGTGCCTTAGAGATGGCATTTTCCAAGCTTAATAATTCATGTCAAATTAATCGGTGGTTTTTCTGGATAGTTTTTGAGTGCTGTACCTTTACACTGCTAGTTTATGACTGTTTTATTTTAATTATTTTGTACTGTAGACAAAACTCTGAGAAGATCTTCTACTCTTGAACAAAAGAAATCAAAATTCTAGTGACTTTGCTTTTTTTTGTGTAGACAAGGCACTGATTTAATAGAGTTTTCTTTCTGCAGTGTGAATGCTGCTCTAGCTGGGACCAGCAGACCTGAGGAGGCATCCGTATGGCATCTCTATGGAAACTGAGGATGGCAGATTCAATGCATCATTGTATCTGATAGTCCAAATCTTGTAACATTTATTTTGTACCAGGAATCCAGCCTAAGAGCTTGGTTGATTGCTGTGAGTCACTGAGTTGAAATGACAATCTTCTACTAGGGGCAGCAGAATAATTGAAACATGGGCCTGGAAGGTGCCTGAAGAGACCAGCTGGTACAACTGGTTGCTCTGAGGAAGGATCCAGCACAGCTTGGCAAACTCATCTCTATTGCCTGCATATCTAGAGACGAGACAGCCTTACCTGGGTACAGATGCCTGGGTACTGCAGCCATGTCAAAAGGACTGAGAGGGTAGATTAGAGGAGAAGCTTGCAGAAAACCCTCTAGAGGCTGGGAAGCCACCAAGGGACTACCTTCAGGAAGATGTTAGTCTCCAGAGAAAGTCACTGCTTTCTTTGGTCTCTCAGATCACTAGTTTAGTTAAGGATAAGTAGGCATTTTTGCTGAAGTTATTTTGGGAAGATTTTCCTTGCATGTATGAAATGTCTTTCCTTCTGTTATAACATGTGTATATAGTTCAACACTTGTTTGTGTAATTCCCTGTACATATTTAGCCTGTAGTGTTTTATGTTAGACTTCAGAATAAACTTGTTTTGTCATTTTCCGCTCACCTTCTGTCTGCTATTTATAACTCTATGCAACAGTAATTAAGGAGGGAACAAAACAGCCTAATGCAATCGTCCTTGAAACAGTACTCTGCAATGTAAGGAAGAATGAGAGAACTTGTTCAGTTTTTGGACAAAAAGAAAAATTTGCTAACAGATTTTTTCATCATATTTTCTTCCATAAGTTATATTGAATTTTTTTTCATTGCTCTTTAAAAATGTAGGGTATAAAAGGATAAAACCTGATGTTCTGAGTAGGAGTCGCTTTCAAATGAGTTGCTGTTCCTTTCTTGAGCCAAGTACCATTTGACAGCTTTTAAATAAAATGTACAAATAATTTATGGGAAAATTCACTGGTTCGTCATACCAAGAAAATTGTTGCATATTTCAGACAATGCCATAGTGACAGGAGAAAACCCTACCTGGGAATTTCATGGATCTGATGTCCTCATAATGGACCACGTAAAAATCCAAGAGGGAATGCAAGAAGGATTGTTACATCTCTATGGTAGCGAAGCAATCAGATCCCACCGAGTAATATTCTTTTTTGGGTTTTTTTTTGGCAATGCCCACCTTTACAAGGTAAATAGGATATGCTGGACCTGCTACTGCATAAAAATGTCTGGCTATGGATAAAGGTACAAGTAATTCAAATGTCTTTCAAAGCTGCTGTAGTCTGTTCAGGTTCTTTACCACACACAGCACCACAGTACCTGAGTTTTCCCCTAGAGCATTAAATAATATGAGTAGAACCTGTCACATGCAGTTTGTTCTCCTAGTATAAATGCAAGGTTAGGTCAAAATCTTCTTCAAGTTTCATAGTTAGACATGCTCCATAAATATGAGCTAATATACATATGACATTTTTTGGATTGTTCTTGGACTTTTTGTTTTGCATCATTATCCTTTCTTAAGTTTTTTCTTTTTTTGGTACATATTACAGTGCCGAATGGCAAAAGTCCAGCACTCAAAAAGTTGGTCTGAATCACAACATTGGATCAAATTTATGACTGCTTTGGAGAATCAAAACTTCCAAAGACACAACAAATGCAAAATTACTTTTTTTTCTGTATTAAAGCATTTCAAGCATCTCCTTACTTAAATGTAAAAAAGTTCAAGCTTTTACATTTTTGGAGTACGGAACATTTTTGTAGAAATTATTTGTATAAAGTATTCTGGGTTAAAACACAGATGAAAATCAAGAAATTAAGACTTCAGATGACAAATGTTAGGACTTAATCCACCTCTGTAAGAATGCAACCTTCAAGACTGGCAGAAGTCGGAAAAAAAATCTTCTGTGTAAGCAGATACCAGGAAGACATGGGAAGTTGCTCAGTTTGGTGACTTTTCCTCAGTGTGAACTACTTATGGCTTGGGTTTGGAAATCACAATATTTTTGAGTGTCAGGGTCTACTCCGTATCAGCTGTCATTATTGGCTAATGATAATATTTGATAATCAAGTTGGAATCTTATAGATTTTGACAATCTTTAACTGTTGGGTTTGTTATGGCAACATAACTGCTACTCTAGCCAATTGATGTGTGAATGTGCCCAGTAACTTCTCACTTTATCATTCACTCAAGTTCAGACTCTATCTCCTAGTACTAACAGAGCAAGCATTTTCATGGCACACTGAAATCTCTGCAACTGTGATATATTATATTCTTAGAGCCTCGCAGATTGCTAACTGCCTCATCAGATTCTTTAAGAATAGCTTTTGAACACTGATTTGTAGACAGTTGTACCACTTCTCTTCATCTTATATCTTTCAACAGATATCTTGTGCCAGTATGAGTTTGTACTTTCTATGCCCTGTCTAGTTTTTGTGATTGCTTTATGAGGAAAACTTAGGTTTTGCTTGCAGTACTGGGAGGTCAATCTTAATTTTGCATGTGCTTAGAATGATGATAATGTATTTAGCTCCAGTATCTATTTTGAAATTTACTTTGACTGGTTATTTCCATTTTCACAAAGCCAATCTGTTATAGAATTTTGCTTTGATCAACAGACCCAACAAAGACCTCTGTTTTGGTATCAACATCATCCGAGCTTTGCCTTGTTGTGGTGCACTCATGAATATGTTTCCTTTTTATGTGTCTTTGCAACTTGTGCTGAGATTGACACACTTTGGCAAAATTTTATTGGAGATATGAGACAGCCCCCCCTTACTCTGCATGCTTTTGTGTCTTGTTATGATTGCCTCCATATGGTGAACAAAGAACTTGAAACTCAGCCCAGTAATGTATAGTACTGGCTACCTAAATGTGTTCAGCCTAGTTAGATCAAAACTTATGGAGACTCAGTGATACTGTAGCATTGGAGGTTATTTTAGTCAAGCTTGGAGGTAGCATGGAAGAGAGAGCTGCTGAGATCTCAGGCAATGGTTTGACAGCTCAATCATCTGGTTCTTTTGCATTTTCTGCCATCAAATGATATCTCTTCACCACCCTCAGAGAACATGGTTGGTCCTGGAGGGTTAAATAAGTGGGAGAATGCCAGAAATCCGAGGAGTTAAGTGGACAGACAAGGGGATGATTTGGTAAAGCAATAAGAGACCTCCAGTTGGGTGGTCTTGCTTAGTTTTGATTTCTTTTGCACAGAAGTCTGCCATGATTGGTTGTTTGTGCTTCTGGCTGGTGCACATTGTGTGGTAAGTGTAAGACAGAGTTTGTGGCATCTGCTTCTCTGATATTTTGTGAATGCTGAGCTTTTTAAAATTGATACTGATAACTGAACTTTTATGCTGTAACAAACTCACTGCAGTTCCGAAACAAGAATTAAATATTTTGCCCAAACCCAAATTCTGGTGAAACTTCAAAAAACTATATGACTAATTATTTTTGATGGAAAAGATGAACAAAAATTACAATGGTTTTGGATTACAAATGTTACAGCAGTTTGCTTGGGCCAGAGGGCACAGTCACAAAATTAACAAGAAAATAATGTAAAAGAAAGTAAGCTGTTAATTAGATTTTATTATACAACATAAGTTATAAGCTATAACATAAGTTAAACAACATGTCTGACTTATTGAGTGGGATGGGATACCATGACAAATTAAAAACTTCTGACATTTTCTGAAAAGGTAAAAGCTGTAGGAGTGAATAATCCTGTTTTAGGCAGCCTCTGTAAAGAAGAACAACAGGTACCCACTAGCTGACAAGCGAAAGTGAATTTATTTACTTAAATTTTTGATAAGGTAAACTTCCCCATCTACTTAATTAGTTAAATTCAATAGTAATTAGAAAATATTTTCTTTAAATCAACAGATGCTGGTAACCTATGCATTAGTCAATGTGTTAACGCATGGCAAAACTGAGCTGCTCTGGTTTTTGTGCTTCTGTTGTATGACCTTTTTCTTCCTATGCCGCCTATTTTGTTGAGATAATAAATTCTTAAGGGCAGGGTCCTTAGTTTCGTACTGGCCTGTGAAACATTTTGCATGATTTCTCTGCAGAAGTAATGTTTAAATGTTTAAAAATAGGTAGACACGTTTTAAACATGTTTAAAAATAGGTAGAGACTTTTGTGACTTTCTTTTTACTCATTCTGAAGTCCTTCAGATTCTCAAAGCAAGCTTATACTTTGAGCCCAGTAAAATTCCTACACCAAAAGTGAAGTTGCATCCTCTTCAACAAAGCTCAGCTGAACATTTTCTGTAAGACTCTATCTTGCTAAAGCCCATCTGTTCATCTCTGTTCAACGTGTAAAGAAAAAACCCAAACCTAATACAATGGTCTTGTTCTTCCTATAAATCGATACATTTTGAAGAAATAAAAGAGACATTAAGATGTCTTTTTTTTTTCTCAGTGTTAGTGTTCTGAAAAACTTATTTCTTGCATTAGAGCTTTTTTTTTTTCTAAGTAGATTCCTCTTCAAGGATAACTTTTGATAACATCTTATGATAGGATAAAATGATATCTTATCAAAAGTTAGAAAATCCAGATTAACTGGTAATGTTGTTTTTCTTTTCCCCAATCTTTTTTGATGTTAACCTTGATATAGGCTGCAGGAATGGTAGGATGTCTAGACATCCATCTCTACTCTTTCCACTGGGATCTTTGAGTTTTAGGTTTCTTGATTCCAAATATTTGTTTTATTGTCCTAAATTTAAGTGTCAAGATCATCATTTTATAGTAGTTGGAAAGATGCTGATGCTGTTCATTTGGGAATGTACAAGCATTGCAGAAGTCTTCAGCGTTTGCAGCTGGCTTTGATGCCTTTTCCTACTGTAATGCTCTAAACCAGGAAGATCTATGTAAAGATTTCACTTAAATATAATACAAGTGGTAGTTATTGTCAATTAAACACAGTTATTAGTACCTGGTCTCTAAATGCTTTATACTTTATAAATAACATAACTATACCAGACTCTCTCTGTCTCAGAAATGTTTACTGGTATTCATTAAATGTATGATATATATATCCAGTTAAATATGTGCTAATAACATATCATATCATCTTAAAACAACCAAGGCAGTGGTTTTGTTAGAAAGAAACAGCAGATTGTCCCTTATATCCCCATGTGTGCAGCATTAAATCTGCCCTCTGCATTTTGTGCTTCTCACGTGCATAAGTGAAATGGATTTATTTGCATCTGACCAAAGCATAAACCGCAGGGTGGTGTTTTTAATAGGATTCATTGTGATTAGGAGCTGTGGAATAGCCCCATAGTCATAGCAATGTTAGAATGCCACAACTATTTGATAGGAGACATTTCAATCTGTCATCATCTTGTGTGCCCTGACCCTGATAATACACCCCATTCAACCTGAGGCACAAACAGAAATGGTGAGGTAGGGTTGCATTTTTTTATTCTGCTAGCACAGCCCCAGTCACAGCTTTTATGGGTTCCTGAGAGAAGAGAAAATGTTTTTATTTCCTGTTCTTTTTATCCCTTATCTAACCATTTGAAAATATTTTTTTTCCAGAAACACAATAAACTAGTGGAAGGGGGAGAAAAATCCTTCCTTAGGTAACCTCAGAACAGAAGAACTTTGTGCATTATGCAGCTCAGGCCATGCCAAAATGCAATTTGGAGGGTGTCCAGCACTTCATTGGAAAGTAATGGTTTTCACTGAACTGAGTTATGACCAGCTGTTTACAGACAGTCTGTGACATACTGATAGAGCAGAACACCGTATGTTGCTTTCCAAATCAAATGATACAAGAAGTGTGACAGAGTGGAGAAACATCTGTCATTAGCAATTTTCAGCACGCTTCACTAATTCTGGACAAAATACGAGTAATGAACTTACCGCAGGAAACTTCAAATACTACCACTGCTGAAACAAGGATATAAACAGCTAGTGCTCCTAATGGCGTCTAATTTAATTCATTTGCAGTAAGAAACAAACAAAGTGGGTTATTTGTTTTTGATCATGGGGTAGTAAATACTAATGCTGATAACAAACATTCATTTTAATCAAAGAAAAAGAGATCGTGGAACTCAACTTTCCTGAAGTTCAGACAGAAGGTAATTATCAAGTGTTTTTTTTTCTTAGTCTTTTTGAATGTCAGTGATAAGGGTGTTTTGTTTTTTGGGTTTTGGTGATTTTTTTTTTTTTTTTAATGTTTTCTTTTAAGCAAGGTTTTCCAGAACAAGCCAAGCATAAGTTGTTACAATACTGTGGATATTGTCCTTCTTTGCCTTGGTCTCCTCCCTCGCATGTCCTCTGCCATGTCCTCCTCCTGAATCTTCACAGAGCAAGACTGCAAGTTTTCTGCACAGTATCACTCACCACTGGGCATGAAGACAACAGTGAAAGGAGTCCAGTGCTGGCTTTTACTCCATTTTTCTGCATTATGGCACTGCTGCTGATGTTTGAAATCTCACGGTTCCAAATGTACTTTTTAAAAAAGTGCACTTCAGTGTGTATGTGCCCCCTATATATTACATACCTGAGTGTTTTCTGGTTGATTTCTCTGTTTTCATCATATCTGGAGCCCAACCACTGTAATTTTGTGATGATTTTCACTTTATGCCTTTGAAATCAAGAGAGTTGTTCTGCCATTCACATTCAGGGGCTTTAGTTTCCCCTTAGCACTGATAACACAGCAAATTCCTGAAACTGTTAGGAATAAGTGGCTGTCCTCAGGGGATAACGGGGGAAAATGAAAGGACAGGTTGTTACTCTTTATATGAACTTTCAACTAATGTTCACACAAAGCTATAATACGAAATGCAGAGGATAGATTTAGTCCAATCCATTGGTGTCCCACCTATGGGACTTCCCTTGGACTGAATCCCAGACCAAGAGAGTGAAAGCCATTCCAAACTGATGACTGTAAAATGAGTGTAGGAGGTCTTTGAGTAGCTGCGTAATTGCAAAATTATTCATGATAAAAAAGCACTAAACTAGAATTCACAGTATCTTGTAGAATTTCCTGAGGTGCCACAGAGAAAATGTGTAACTTTGTAGCACCTTGGATAAACCAAACTGATCCAAGTACAATATGGGGAAGAGGAAGAGAAAATGTATGGAAATATTTTTTATATGATGGGAGTTTATGATAGAAATATTTTTCCTGCACTTTAATGGAGAAAAGGAAAACTACTGCACAGAAAACATTTCTAGAACAGCAAACGTGAAGTTCCTCTAATTCTTATAGACATCTTCACAGGAGAGCAAAGCAAAGGGGAAATATAGGTACCACTGACATCCATCATTATGTTTGTGATCTAGATAATAAAGGAAGCAGACCCAAGCAATTCACTAACACTAACGCTATTCTTTACATAAACAGTAAATGTTTAGATTTTCCTGTTCACTGACTAACAGCACACATATCATAAACACTAAGCTGTTATAGTACGTTTCGTGTGTTGATTCACTTTAACAGTTGTTAGTGTGAAGACAGGAAAAGAAAAGTGGGTGTAATGAGACCATGTGCAGTATGCTGTGAAAACAGAGGCCCTTATTTGGCATAATGGGTTGCACCATAAGGGCCATAAAATTGTGCATGTGTTAGTATCATTTTAATTATTACGGGTGCCACATGTTAAGCAGAATAGCGGAACTACTAAAACAGCTTCAAAATCCTTACTGCTGATCGCTGCATTTAATTACAAATAGGAACATTTGGAGATAGGTCACCATAAAACCCTTCTGTTGTCAAATGAGCTCAAATCTGATTTTTGTAATTATGTTTTTATACCGCAGATCCTGTTGAATAACTATAGGGAATAAAATTTTAATAAGTACTGATTAAATGTAGGTACATCTTGCTTCCTAAGAATATTTATGTATGTTCTTTGCCACTTACATCAAGGTACCATCATTGCTTCTGTTTTGGTCAGTGGTGATCATTCAACCTTAATGCAAATAAGCTGAATAACTTTATGTGCCATGAAATATTGGTTTTTTTCAGTGAAGCATAAAAGCACTGGATTTCAATTATTCATTCTGCTTGCTAGAGCTGTGTACAGTACTCTAATCCTCTAGTACCAAGGCACTCTCATTATAACACTACATGTCACATTCAGTAGAATATGATAATTAACCTTCCTTAGGCAGAGTTGGTATAAGGAATAGCAACTTTTATTGTCTGTAACCTTTTCCATTGTAATAACATGTTTATAGGTTCATATTAATGATGTTCTTTGTTAGTATCAAAATTAAAATCATAAATATAGAAAATTTTCAGTTTAAAAGGAAAAAGATAAATATGATATTAAAAGGTGGTAAAAAGCATGATTTTAGATTTAGGTAACCAAACTTTAATTTTATGTAAAGACTGCCTATAAAGTTCTCAAAACAGAAATTTAAGTTGGGAGGAATAAAAAAATTAAAGATGAATTCAATATAAAAAGGAAGTAGTAATTAAATAAATACATTAAATTTAACACAGTTAAAGTTGTAGGCTGGATTTTGAATTATACTAAGGACAGAAGAATTATATTTGGCTATACTGCTCAAGCAAGAATGAGTTCAGAATATATGTGCCCATATATCTCTCTGAGCATTCGTTTGTTCATATTCCTGGTTTCCTTTCTAGAGTTACATGTAAACCTTAATCAGGACTAACCTTGTGGTTTTTCAATCTGAAATATTGTTGTCAAGTAGAAGATTTAAAACATATACAGATTTGTCATGACCATTGTGATATCTAAGGGAGGAAATCTCTTTTGTGAGAGATTGCCATTGGAATCATGGGCTAACACCCAGCTCAGAACATGCTCCAGAGCTACTGCACATGCAATGGCTTCAAGAGACTGTCAACTGGAAATAAGTAAATATACAGATCCTCCTGGAAAGAGACTGATGTAATTTGTAAAATGATCAGTGAAAGAGAATTACTTTGCTAGTTCTGATGCACACTGACTGCTCTGCATCATTTATAGCTGCACAGTAAAAACTCTCAACCCACATAGCAGTCCAAGAATCTGTGTTCTGGCTCAAAAGAAAAAAGAAAAACTCTAGTTGATTTTTGTAACCTATTCAATAGGATGATTGAATAAGTGCTAAATAAAGACCTCAAGTTGTGCTGAGTGACAAGAAAGCAGTACAGAAGTTTTCAGGAGCCAAGAAACTCCAGAAAATAATTACCTCCTCTCTTCTAGAACATTAGCATGTTACGTGATAATGTGAACCAGTACAAACATTTGCACCCAACAGGGAAAAACCATAGATATTGATGAAAGCCTGGCTCCATTCTGACCCCACAATAGTTTGTGCACTAGTACAACTCCCTTGTAGCTTTTATTATTTGCACTCCTCCCAGTGAGGGCAGAATGGACTCCTTGCTGCACTCTGGCTCAGTGCCGGAATAATGCACTATCTGTATGTCTAATGAAATTGTCTCTCACTAACATGAAAGCCTCATCTGACAACGTCAGCCTCCATCTAAAATACAAGTGGCAAAACCCAAATTTTTGGCTTCAGTCCTTCTGTTGGAACTCTTAATCCCATGTAGCTCCAGTTGAGATCCTATTTCACGCTGTAAGGTGTGCCTAGTGTTGGATGGAATGATGCCATTGCAGAGGAAAAATAATAAGAAAAGAGCATGAAGAACACTCAGCTTATTAACTGTCTTATTGAAAAGAAAAAAAAATGAGCATTTTATCTGTGGGGTTTGTTCTAGACTAATTCCATTAATTGGTCCTGCTCTCTAATTGTAATAATACAAATCTCTTAGTACTAAGAAAATGAAGAACGGAGTATTGGTATTCTGCTCCCTATGGGTGATTTACTTTGGAAATTTGATTCTATACTGGTGATCTCTGTGTTTTCTGTTCTGTTTGGTCCAATCTCCCCATCTACATGGGGGAAATAGTCAAGAAATTAGACACAATGAAAACAACGCAGCACTTCACTTTTTAGCAATTTAATATTAAATGGAGAGGCTGATAACATTCAGACTGAGGATTATTGCCTGAACTGTTACTGCATCTCAGAAACACCATGACCCTTTACTGTTGATAAAGATCATGGCACTTCTCTCAGTCACAGCACAGTTGAGACTTTTTCAGGTGTTGTGCATCTTGAGAACTGGGGCAAAACTTATGGAAATGCCAATTCATACAGGCAGACTTGAACTCACTTCTTTGTTTTTGGACTAAGCCAGGCCCACCTGTGACTTTGAACCTTTCCTCTATGCAGTTTGGTTTCATATGTATGCAAATCTTTGTTACTTTTAGGAATATTTCCTACTACACTGCTAAATAATCCTTTTTTATAGAAATCTTTGGCCACTTTTAGAGGATGTTTCTTTCATGCATTCTGCAGTCAGAGCCTGCTGAATCTCTCATTCATGCGCTGTGGCAATTATTGAGTTTTGGGGATTCAGCAGAAGGGATTTGGGGGTTGTTTGCCAGCTCTGTCACATTTTCCAGGCTTAATGCTCCCTTTCCTCTTCTCGGTCGTTGGACAATGAGCTCTAGGCAGTGGAAGATCTTGCTTGTTGAAGTTCGTTGAGATGAAGGAAAAAGTTTGAAATAGGAAAAAAAACATTGTCAAAAATAATTTTGTTTTCCAGGAAACTGACAGTATTTTACACAGTTTTTCATTTAACTTTAGTGTTTGCCTTTTTTATCCACCAAACCAGTCACATCTTCTTCTATCTAACTTGTATAACTTCTTGGGGAATAAAGACCACCATATATCATTTTTTACAATTAAAATCTGACAGTATTCCCACACTTTTAGTATAAAAGTTCTTTGATTATCCAAGTAGGGAAAAAATATCCTAAAATATTGGTTGCTATAAATTAAAAAGTCTCATCACAGGGACTTAAAATTTCAGTGAGTGCATTGGATACGCTTTCTGTTTTTACTTCTCCATAATGCCTTGTAGCTTGTTGAAATTTTTTGCCACAGAATTAATTACATTTGCATGAACTTACAGATAGTAAAGGAGAAATGTATGTTGTAACTTAATTTTCACCTCCAGGTCTGTGATGACTATGAGAGAAAAGTGTATGTAAATGAAAGTAGTTTTGCTACATAGATTTTATTTCATTATAAAGAGAACTGAAAAATAATAGACCAATATTGGTTCTCATTGGATTTGCTTTGCAAAGCATCTCCTGAACTCTTAATTCAGCCATGCATGTTTCATGGCCAAAAAGTAATTGTGGAATTCTAGCTCCTGCAGTACTACTTCATGGATAATAAGAAAGAACACAAACTACCTCCTGAAAAGCACAAAAGAAAATTTTTCCATCTCTCAGTGTTTTCCAAACTTTAGTGCCTCAAAATAAGAAAACTGTGTGAAAAATGACAGTAACTTACCAGTCATCTCTTTGAGTGTCCTTAAATGTGAAGAAAAATTTTTTGCTGCATAGTGAGCACTCTTGGTAAGACCTTCTGGCTGGGTCACTTGGTCTGGCAGGCTTATTAATGAGGATTGCTGCTTGCAATTTTACATATGGAACATTATCCCCTTGGAAAATTTAAGGTATGCTAAAATGGAAACTTACCAATCCGCTACCTATTTTTATCATTTAAGTTCAAATTTCGAAATATTTGTAAAAAATGGTAAAGGACCTTTTAGGTACTGGTCAAAAGTACATTTTATTAATAGCCCTGCTTGCTATGTCATTCAGTTGCTAGAGGTAACTTCACCTGTCAGTGCCTTTTGTGAGGCATGTTGTGTTGTGCTGAAAAGATAAGCTTTAAATTTTGGATGCTGCTAACTTTAGCTTCCAGACCTGATCTTTCAGTTGTCCAGTGAGTTAAGTAGTCCTGCAGAACTCACTAGGTTGCGGATCAGTAATCTTGGTTAATTTTTAAATAAGGGAGAAACTGTTACCGCTCGGTACACTGTACATCTATATGGATAAAAATTTAAGGGAATCTCTAAATTTTTTTCATCTGCATCATGTACAGATTGTCCATTTTTCTGTGCCAAATCATGCCCTAAGAAAAACTATCACTCTACTCTCAAAAAGTCTTACTTATTATGCAAAATTGCTGCCTGTGTAATTTGATATGGAATCTTTCTGTTCACCCTGAAGTCTTCTCTTTTCCAGGGTGAACAATCTCAGTTCTGTCAGTCTTTTCTCACAGGAGAATTACACAATGCCTCTGATCATCCTGGCCCACCTCTGGACTTGCTCCAAAATGTCAATGTCCTTCCTGGGCTGAGACCCCAGAGCTGGATGCAGCAGTCCAGGTGGGGTCTCTCCAGTGTGGAGCAGAGGGAGAGAATCACCAACCTGCCGGCCACACTGCCTTTGGTACAGCCCAGGACTGGGTGGCTTTGTGGGCTGCAAGAGCACATTGGACTGGACTTCTGGAGGGTGGACTTTGGCCTGTTCATGACACCTATTTGGACTGTCCCTTGGGAATCAGCCCATGAAAACAGAGGGCACCAGGAAGGCTGGATATACTTTAAGGAAGAAATCATGAAGACATTTCCACTGTGTGGAAAGATGAGCTGATGAGGAAGGAGATGATCCTGACTGAGCAAAGAGTTTTGCAGGAACTGAGGGGAAAAAAAGAGTGTATCACATTTGGAAAAAGGGGCAAGTGACCCAGGAAGTGTATAAGGATGTCATTAGGTCATGAGGAAAGAATGCTAGAAAGACAAATTTTAATTACAACCTAATCTGGTTAAGTGTTTTTATAAATACATTAATAACAAAAGGAGTGGCAAGGAAAAGCTCCATTCTTTACTGGATATAAGGGGGGAATATAGTCACCAAATATGAAGAAAATACTGAGGTACTTGACACCTTCTTTGTCTCTTCAATAGCAAGACTGGTTATCCTCAGGCCTCCTGAGCTGGCAGATAGGGACCGGTGGCAGAATGGAGCTCCCATAATCCAGAAGGAAGCAGTTAGTGACCTGCTGAGCCACTTTGTTGCTCACAAGTCTATGGGATGGGATAAGATTAATCCTAGCGTGATGAGGGAACTGGTAGAAGAACTCACTAGGCTGCTGTCCATCATTTGTCATCAATCCTGGGTAACTGGGGAGCTCCCAGACGATTAGAGGTTGGCCAATGTGATGCCCATCCACAAGCAGAGCTGGGGATCTACCATCTATCAGCATGACCTTGGTGCCCCACAAAGCTATGGAATAGATAATCTTGAGTGTGATCACATGGCACATACAGGACGACCAAAGGGTCAGGCCTAGACAGCACGAGTTTAAGAAAGGCAGACCAATCTGACCTCCTTTTATGACCAGGTAACCTGCCTGGTGGATGAGGCAGAGGCTGTGGATGTTGTGTACCTGGACTTCAGCAAGGCCTCTGACACTGTCTCCCACAGCATCCTCCTGGAAAAGCTGGCAGCCCGTGGCTTGGACTCGTGCTCTCTTCACTGGGTTAAGAACTGGCTGAAGGGCCAGGCCCAGAGATGCGGGGTGAATGGAGCTGCATCCACCTGGCGATGAGTCACAAGTGGTGTCCCCTGGGAATCAGTTTTGGGCCTAGTTCACTTTAATATCTTTATTGGTGATTTGCATGTGGGATTGAGTCTACCATTAGCAAATGTGGAGATTACACTAAGTTGTGCGGGAGTTGATCAGCTGGAGGATAGGAGATCTCTGCAGAGGGACCTGGACAGGCTGGATAGATGGGCTGAGACAATGGCAGGAGATTTACCAAGAGTGAGTGACAGGTCCTGCACTTTGGCCACAACAACCCCCTGCAGCACAACAGGCAAAGTGGCTGGAAAGTGTCTTGGTAGAAAAGGACCTGGGGAGGCAGGTCAACAGCTGACTGAAAATGAGCCAGCATGCGCACAGTTGGCCAAGAGGGCCAATGGCATCCTGGCCTGTATCACGAATAGTGCGATGAGCAGGACCAGGGAAGTGATTCTGAAAGGAGGTTGTAGCCAGGTGGGGGCTGACCTCTTCTCACAGTCAGCTAATGCTAGGACAAGAGTACACAGTCTTAAACTGTGCCAGAGGAGGTTTAGGTTGGACCTCGGGAGGAACTTCTTCACAGAAAGGGTGGTTAGACATTGGAACGAACTGCCCAGGGAGATGGTGAAGTCACCTTGTTCAAGGAAAAACTGGATGTGGCACTCTGTGCCAAGGTCTAGCTGACCTTGGTGATATTTGGTCATAGGCTGAACTCCATGATCTCAGAGGTCTTATCCAACCTAATTGATTCTGCAATCCTGTGATTGCTGGCTCATGTCCAGGCTCTCACCCACCAGCACCCCCAAGTCCTTCTCAGCAGGGCTGCTCTTTATCAGTTTATCCCTCAGCCTGGCTGATGCTGGGGGTTGTCCTAACCTAGGTGCAGAACCTTGATTTGGACTTTTTAAACTGCATGAGATTCCCATGAGCCCACTTCTCAAGCTTGTCCACCTTGTTGTTCAGATGTCTCAATTGCACTACTCAGGCTACTGTCATCTGGAAATCTGCTGAGGGTGATTCCTTTATCTATGCCGTTAATGAAGGTAAATAACAATGGCCTTAAAAGAACCTAAAAGTCAACATGAGATTGAAATATCATTCCCTGGAACTCTTAAAGGGGATAGAGAGATAATGCCCTTGCATCAGAATCCTTGCTATTTAATTTGAAAAGACACCAAAAGGAAGGCAGAGGTTTTCATTAGTAGTGCAATGTCAAAAAACAGGGTAATGTAACTGTTTCACATATTTACAGACTACTAGCACTGACTGCTTAAAATTTTTTATTAATGGCATATACAGAACTTTAAAGAATTCCATGCCAACCCATAGCCCTCCGTGCTCCCACTTTATATAGTTGCCGTCCTATGGGAGACAACTGGGGACAGGCCAGAGATAGCATGCCTTGGGAAAGCACCACTGTTTAAGCTGGGGAGAGAAACTGGAACAACTTCCCATGGCCCCTTGCTCTCCCATGTAAATGTAGTCTTGTCTGTCAACTACTGCTCCCTCCCTGGTTCTAGAAAGTACTGTGTTTCCTGTTCCCCCATTGGTTCTCCCTGATTGTTCCCTCCCACCTTATTTCCTCATTGGTTCACCCCATGTCACCCCACTTCAACTCCTCCCCTAGCTCCTTTCCCCATTGGATAGTTTGTATCGTGACCCCTCCTACCTTCCCCCAGTTATATACCCTGGGTCCTCCCTTGTTCTGGGCTCTTTGCCTCTGGTTTCCCTTCCGCAGAGGTTGTGCTCCTGCCTGTTCCTGCCCTTGCCCTGCCTGCCCTCTCGTTTTTCCCTGGTGAGGTTTCAGTTACTCCATCCGGGCTCGGGCGTCCGGTGGGCTGGGGGAGTTACAGACACAGCTCGGAGCAGAGACGCTCTCGCTGCTACAGGCACCCCGACCTGCCCTGGGAAGCTACCAAGCCCCCACATCATCCCAGAAGTTGCCAGTGATATGTCTCTGTGTATTCTTTCTATACTATTTATTCCTTTATGCATACAGTTAAAAAGATGGACAAATTGTTGGAATAGGTAAGTTGTGAGATGGCACCAGTGCGGAAGCAGCTGAAAATGGGATAACCCAAGAGTATAATTCATGTACTGAAACAGGAGCAGATGTCAAAAGAGACAGCTTGTCTAGTTTGTTTGGATGATGATTCCCTAGCATGTATTGACGGAGCAAGATTGTCAGACAGCCTGTTTGTGAAGTTCAGTGTTGCCTGTCTTAATCGTTCTTTACAGAGAGGTGACATTTTGTTGCAGGCAATTGTAGAATGGAATTTTTATGAATTGTTTAAAGTAAACCAAAACTGTCCTACCAAGTGACATTCTTTGAAAATATCTAAAGTCCAGTGAAAGCAGCTGCCACTTTGACTTCTTTAAATTGGATGGGCTGTCCCATCTGTGCACTGTGTGCAGAGAGATGTTCTGTTCTGTTCCTCTGTTATCCAGATCAGGATGATTCAAGTGGCAATGGTGGCAAGGAAGAGGAGAACTATTTTAGACAGAATGTTGGGTTAACTGAGTAATTTAGAAAGTATTATACATCTGCTACATCTAGGGACACAGGCTTGTTCATGATGCAGCTTGTGTTATGATGCAGTTTGAGAGGAAAAGGAAATGAGAAATCTGAAGAACTTGGGGCATTTAGTAGCATGTGCAAAACACAATTCTACCTGGCTGCTCTTGGTTGGCAATCATATTTTCAACTTTCTGCTGTCTTGTGTAAATAAACTAAAAACAAACCATCCCTCCCAAAAAAAACCCTTCAGCTAGCAAACTGAATGTTAACATGTTAAAGAGATTGAAGTTATCCCTCAGGTTTTGTGAATCCCAATGATATTAAAGATCAAGGGTCTTAGGGTCAAGGATTAGCTCCCTTACAGCAAACTAAGGAACAGAGAACTCTCCCTCCTAAGAAAATAAGTTTTGTAAACCCCTGCCATCACAGACAGAAATTTAGGTTTTAAGCTAACCTGACATGGCATGTATGCCTATTCACTTCCCACAAATAATTTTCTTGAAATTTAGCTACCTAACTCTTCAATTGAATCTTTCAGTAATTCTCTTGCTAAAATACATTGCCTCATATTTTTTCACCTCTTGATACTGTGGTCACTCCTGTTTTATCTACAGAGTATTCTGCTCCCCATTTCCCTTTCCCTTTATCCCAATTTTTGAAGGCCTTAAAGCACTGTTCAAGTTTCTTCCTTTTCATTTGAAATCTTTGTCTTTTACAAGACTAATATTCTTCATGCTCAAATTGCTGGATTCTTCTCCTGTTTGTGGTTTTCTATTACTTGTGTGCTTTCTATTTAATTTCTCCTTCTGTGCACTCCTCCCGTTATCCTTTGTGTGAGCTTTTTCCATGTCCTTGAAATGACCTTCTGCCTCCACTGTGCCAACCATCAAGGCCCTCCCCTTTCAAATCCATCCTTAACTCACATTATTGCTTTTCACCTGCCAGTGACCCTTTCTCTATATCATGGACTGTAGACCTCTCACCAAGGAAATAACAAAACCAGAAAAAGATAAATTAAAGCACAAGATTTGCAAATGTTATAATCTGTTATCATTAAATACTAACTCTCCTGCTCAGAATGATATGCCCTTCATTTTTGCATTTTCTCTTTAGAATGATGCACGTAAGTAGGCATTGCCTTGTATTTTTTGTTTTGTCTTTGTTTCTAAAAATGATCAATGTTGATATCAAGGTTTATACTGGCACCACATCGAGGCCTTGAGCTGAAAAACCCTGAGGTCAAGAACTTTGTCGTGCTATATTCTTACTGAGATACATATTTCATTCAATATACAAATAATAGTAGCAGACTGAATGAAAAGACCTTCAGAGGTTAAACTTAACGTTGGTAGGAAATCTGTGAAAACACAGGTGTTTTAACTACTGGTGTTTTTGTGCCAGCCATGACATATGGAGCAGACACCAAGGAGATGGAACTGAAGACTATTGTTAGAATACATCAGTATCATCTTGCATTTTGAGCACTGCAATCTAATTTACTAATCAAATTTATATCAGTATATGCATGCTTATGTGTAAATATAAGATAAAACAGCCACATATTTTTAAAAGATGACATATTTTTATTTGCACTTAATTTTGCACTTCCCAGAATTTTTCTGTCTTTTCATATTGCCTTATGGTGTGTTGCTTGACTCCTGTTCTCTGTAAGTGTGAAAAGTCAGGAGGAGAGTTCACAGCAGGTTGATGGCCTGGAGATTAAAAGTCTGTCTAAGGACATTTCAAAGTTGTAAAGGTATTATTCTCACATGTACTTATTTCTTGGTGGGTGTGAACAACAGCTACTCACCAAGCTGGTGTAGTGTGAAATAGTTTCCTGTGAAATGATGTGCAGACATATGCAGAAAGCCACATGTACAGCACATGCACAGACTCATCCCTGACTTATGATTAGTGAGATTCTTGCTGATAACTGAGTTAGGAATGACCAGTGGGGCATCCAATGTTTTAATTACCCAGACAACTCTGTGGATTTTCCATATTTACCAAACTAAAAGCATGATCATGTCCTGATGCTTTGAGATTAACACACTGGAAATGACCTTGACTTCTCAGCAGTAGTTCTCTTACTAGGCCAACTGCAGACTGAGATTTTGCCATGTGCATGGATATCCTCTACACATTTCTTTGTTTGTCAATGCCTGCAATAAATTCTTCCCTTGCTCTGAAAAAGTAAGTTTTATTCTACTAAATATTAAAAATCATTCTTGGTCAAACAAAATACATTAACTGAATTAAATAAAAGGATATTAACTCTTTCAAACAATTTTCAAAACCTGAGCAATAATTTGGTTTTTATAATTTATATCTTGCTACTGTGGGGATGAATATATAATATAGTGGAACTGCTACTGCTAATAATTTGCTTTTATTTTTTTTTTTTTTTAAGACAGTGAATAGGACACCAGAGCAAGTGGATCCAAGGCTTCTGACAAATCCTGCTCCATCACAGATGCCCAGGGTGACTGTGACCAGAATGAGGGGCCTTTTCAACATGCACAAAAGTGAGCTCTTCCTGTCCTACTGCTGTATGCCAGCACAGCCACACCTTTCCGGTGGGCCAAAAATTATTGTGACACATGCCAGAAATGACAATAAGAAATGAAAAGGCCATATGGAGCCATTGCTGCCTGCCAGTCATTGCAGTAGGTGGCAACTGGGACAGGAGACGTATTGGAAAGGGCTTCATGCATTAGAGTACTGAAAGAGTAATGCAAAACCTGGATGTGATTCCTGGCAAAATTTAAATTATTTCTCTCTTAATGTTACTTTGCACAGTTGTATCATATTTATTATGCTAATAGGCTTATATTAACAATATAATGAGTTTTGCTGTGGAAACAGAACTTGGTTTTACCACAGCTGTAAGTTGTGGGATTTTCTTGGAATAACATTTGGTGAATATTTACTAAGCTATGCATATACTTCATTCACCTGAGTCAGCCACTGAATCACAAATAACCGTATACACTTTCTCTGAAGGCACTGAGGAGAACTAGAGGACTACAGGGGAGTAATCTTTCTGTCCTAACAGAAGCAGACTGGGTAAGTTGTACTTTAGTGGGGTTCATCTCATTCTAAAGTTCTTTTCCTAGAGACCAGATGAAACATGCACTGGAAAACCTGGATTCTCTCCAATTACTAGAGTGACTGATTAGACATGGCTAATGCTCAGATGAGATTAATCCAACTCCTAGGAAATACTTTCTAATCAGGAACTTAGGGGGATGTCTCAGTATTGTGACCTTTTTTTGAGATAATTCTTGGTTATTATGCATAAACAATAAATTCAGCAATGCATTATAGGAACTAATGAGCTTTATATAGAAGA
The DNA here is from genome assembly GCA_013400575.1 of Peucedramus taeniatus. Lineage (NCBI taxonomy): Eukaryota > Metazoa > Chordata > Aves > Passeriformes > Fringillidae > Peucedramus > Peucedramus taeniatus. The sequence continues at coordinate 291,603 of WBNO01003401.1, read as the reverse complement.
GGGTATTGCATATAACTGAACTCAAAATACAGACAGACTCAATAATTCCATTACTTCCATAAGTATACCTTATCTTACACTGAACGTACAGTTATTATAACCAACAATTTTTGGTTCCTAGTATAGGAATATAAGCAGCAGTATAAGAATTCCTCCTATACTGCTTTGCAGTGCAACTGCCGGATTTCTTTATTCTTTTGAGCCAGCAAAGTATTTTCCTATTTAAGAAATATTTGTTATTGAGATTTTCTGCATATTCCCTGTCCCCTCCTCTTTCCCCCTTCTCATACCTGACCCACTCCCTTTCATTAACAAAAAGTTAAAATGAAAGTTTCATATTGCTGTCTTGAACGAAAGAGTTTAGCCATAATTTTTGCATCAGCTAGCATGCTATGCTTCTAAATACTAACACATATGTGACAAAAATAAAAACCCAGTCTTTTAGTTGTTTCCTCAAGTACCTGCTGAGGCCTTTCTTGAAGATTTTATGCAGGAAGACTTCTGTGCATGAAGCAAATCACAAATAATTTCACTCTACACAATTTTACTCTACATGAGCACTGTACTGTTCCACACTTGCTTGCCAGATGTCCCACCTCAAGCTCTAACCTCACACCTTGTCCTGTGCAGATCAACCTCTGCAGAACGAGCTGAGTTTCCACATTTTAGGAGATCACCCTGAGAGCAAAGAACTGTTCAATTTGAATAAGGCTGCCAGCCTGTGGTACTAAAAAGAAACTATTCCTGGTTGTTCAGCTGTAAGTAGATTAAGCCAAGGAAGATACAAACCTAAGAGAGAAGACTGAAGTTCTTACATGATGTTAAACAACCTCCAGGTGAACAGACCCATGAGTGCTGCTCATTAGCCCTTTATCAGACAAAAGAGCCAGACTGCAAAGAAGGCAAGCATGTCTCAGAATAAGGCTTATGCTGGAAACATTCCCAGGAGGAAAAATTATGTATTATGTAGCCCAGGTAAAACAACTACCTATATATTTATTGGTTATATTTCATTTTAAGGTTATATTAAGGCATTGGCACACATGCAGTCTTTTATCCATCCATCTATTTTTCTTGTTCATTTGCTCATTAAGAATTTCCCTAAAGAAAAATAGACAAAAAAAGTTAAAATATCCAATTTAGTGAAATTATCATTAAATGTGATTGCCATTATCTGGGATTGGGAACCATTCTCACAAAAAAAAATGAATCCCAGAGATATTAATCATAACTCATGTGTTCTCACCATGGTCTCACTATAGAGCTCCATGTCCAGAGATAAGTGATAGATCTCCCTTCCTGGAAAAGAGGGAGATTTATATTTTTTTTCTTGCTTTCTATTCAGTCTTCATTTTATTTCAAGAATTAGCAGTGAGTAATTCGGCATCATCTTCCTCCTAACTACAACAGAATTTGTGGACCTGACCATAGATTATGGTCTGATTGTTCCATTATAAACATCATTTTCATTTGTCTCATAGTGACTCAAGAAAGTGGTGATATTATTTTTTTAAAGAAACTTTATGGGAAGTGTGGGAGCAGAGCTTTCCCCTTTCCAGCACCTTGCAAAGTCACTCTACAGGGTGAGAGTCATAAAGTCATAGAGCAATTTAGGAAGAAAATTAATGCAGAAGGCCACCTATCTGGTCTAAAGCCCTGCTCAACACAAGACTATTTGCATGAGGCACTGTGTCTGGGCAAGTCTGAATATTTCCAAGGATGGAGTTTTCACATTTTGTCTGGTAACTTGTTCTAGTGTTTGACCTCCTACACAGTGAATCATTGTTTCCTGGTATCTCATTTCAGTTTTCTTTGTTAAAACTTGTGCCTGTTGCCCAAGTGCTGCCTGTGTGTGCCTCCAGACTGTGTGTGACTGAACCTCTGCAGAATGGGTGCAGTGGTGACTGCTTGTGCACTTGTCTCATCTCAGAAAATGTGTGAACAAATTTCTCCATTTTGGAGAAGGAGCTGAACATGTTAATTTCCCTTCTACTCTTTACCACTTTCATAGCTTGCTACAAATTAAGTCTAAGGCAGAGGAAACACAAAAGCCTTATAGAGGAAACACAAAAACCTTATAGATTTCTTTATTCATACTACAGAACATTCAGTAAATCTGTTGTTTGAACTCTTCATTGTTGAAAACTTGTATTCCAATTAACCTTTTGTTTTCCTCTTCAATATGAGTGGGAATTTAAGACAAAGCTTTGGATGAATTCAATAAAGTGTTGAATTTCTATGTGTGAAAATTATACAATTGCCAGACAGGTATAGCCTGACATGCTTAGTTGGGACTGCTTGAAATTAGGAGTAAGTATGTTTCTTCTACAAATCACTGTTAGGATTTGAACAAATTATTAAGAGAAAGCAAATAAGATAGAGAGAACTGTCTTGGTACCTCTTTCTGATGCTGTTCTACATCATGAGTAAAAGCTTTTTGCAGAAGTAGTCTTCTGAGCTGAAAGGTTCTGTAAAATATATCAGGTTGTGAGCACACCTGTGGAAACCTTTCCTGTACCTGGTTCCTGAAAAATGAAGTGAAAAAAAGAGAAGATGAAGAAAAGAGGAGAGAGAATGAAATGTGGCAGTAACTATCTGCCTTCTGAAAAATCACATTTAAATTATGGGTGCAAGATTCTACTCAAGCAAAATCTGCATTGTTTTAATTATAGCTATTTTACAATTTATAGTTCTTTAATAGTGTTCTAATTAATCAATTTCTATATACATGTTTGTGTCTCGTTGTATGTAAACAGTTGCAGTAACAAAAAAATTTGGTCCTACTATCTGTAGAGAACGGAAAATTAGGCCCTGAAGAGAGTCAGCTCATCGTTATTGAATTAAATTAAGTCTATTGATTAAATGTTCATTTTGTGGTTGGGCTTTTTTGGAGGCATGAAATAGTCTCATTTAGTTACACTACAGCAGTAAGGGGAAGAATATGTAGGGGAATGGGAACTGCCTGTTCTATTTAAAACAGTTGCTATATACATGTTTTACAGGAGAATAATAATAATAATTGAAAAACAATCACACAATTATAAACTAGGAAGAATATTTTTCTCGGGTGTTTTGGTGACAAGAATTTCAAAAGTAACATTTGATTGGCTTCTCAGGTTTCTGCTGGAGATCTTGTGTCAGTCCTACCAATGTCTCCCTTGCTGACACCATGGTCATTTGAAGGACTTGAAGATCTGATGTTCCTAGGTCTTTCATGGTCTCATGCAAATGCACGTGGTCCACACACAGCGTGCTGAGTCTGTGGATGTCACTGCAGACTCCTTTTAGCATCTCTTTTTCTTTTCTCCCGCACCTCTTCCTCACTCTCTAATACTGCTGCTGCATCTCTTCCCCTCCCCTCCACTTTCCTATTTTCACAGAGAAAACTGAGTAATTAAAATGTGTGTCAAATATTTATTGTCTAGCTGAGAACTGCAAAAGAAGCATGTGCTGAATAACATGAATAACTTTTTCTAGCAATTTCTCTAGTTCTTAAAGTCAAAACTGGATCCTTTTGTGAATAGTTTTGTCTATGTGTATTTCTAGTAAAATGAGCAGTTCTGTGTCATCTGCTGGCTAAATCATGCAGTGCAGAAAGGCATTTTCCTTACAGTTTTGCTGCTGTGGCTGACTTATGAATAACTTTGTTATCGTGGATGTGGAATGAAGAATGCTAGCTGATCTAGCCTGCTCCATAAGGCTAAGCTTCCACCAATGATTAGGACAAAAACAATATTCTCAGACCAGTTTGTGAACAATGAAAAATTTGGTCGCAGATCCTTCAGAAGTGCAAAGATACTTTTCACCAACAATAGTGATCAGCACCTTTCTTACATCATTTTATTGCTTAGCTATGTGTTGGTCTGTATCAATACAGATTGACAAAGTCATAGAATTTTATGGGACAATGTGAAAACTCATTTGCAAATTTTATTGCAGTCCATCATTGCCTGCATTCACAGTCCAGAGGTCTTCCATTGTTTTGAATAACAATTGGGAGCAATTTCTGGCTGTGGTCAATGTAGGGGTTGCAGTCTTCCACCGACAGGTGTTCTTTCCTAATTGCTTCCATTAGTTTCCCTTTATTGCAGGGTTTCATCACCCAATGAATGTAGTGTTTCAAAAAATACCAGACCAGATCTATAAGCTCCAGTGTGTGGCATGATAATCAGTGTAAACTCCTTGAGTCCAAACTTAGTAAAATGATCTAGTCAAACTTGCAGAACTTATTTCCCAGTAAAATAGTTATTATTCCAAATGCAATATTATAAATAGAAAAAAAAAATGGTGTGGAATTTCAGGCAAATACAGGTACTTGACAAAATTTGTGTCAGCAACAGCATGGCCAGCAGGACCAGGGCAGTGATTATTCCAAGCAGTAGGCACTGGTGTGGCCACACCTTGAATCCTGTGTTCTGTTTTGGGCCCCTCACTACAAAGGAAGACATTGAGGCACTGGAGCATGCCCAGAGAAAGGCAAGGGAACTGGGGAACAGTCTAAAGCACAAGTACTGTGAGAAGTGTCTGAGAGAGCTGGGGTTGTTTAGCCTGGAGAAGAGGAGGCTCAGAGGAGACATTACCACTCTCTACAGCTACCTCAAAGGAGGTTGTAGCCAGGTGGGGGTTGGTCTCTTTTCCCAACTAACAAGAGATAAGACAAGAGGAAATGGCCTCAAGTTGCACATGGGGAGGATTAGATGGATTATTAGGAAAAACTTCTCACTGAAAGTATGTTAAACATCAGAATAGATTGCCCAGGGAAGAGATAGAGTCACCATCCCTGTGGGTGTTTAAAAGACATGTAGATGTGGCATTTAGGGACATGGCTTAGTAGTGAACTTGGTTTGTTACAGTAATGGTTGGACTCAATGATCTTAAAGGTCTTTTCCAACTAAAATGATTCTATGATTCTATGATTTGAAAATATGCTGACAAGAGAAGACATGACTCCCATTGGGAAGTAATGAAGCTTCTGACCCAGTAATCTCACTGCACCATAAAGCTTGATTCCATTCTAGATCAAGAAGCTTCTTTTGCATCATATCTTTGCCTGCTTTGAATCAGAATCATACATATTTTATCACAAAGAAGGGCGCACTTTGATTTCTCCTTTCATACTCAATGAAGAATTAGCACAGATATCAGTGCAAAATGGATTTTATCCTTCGTTTTGCATTCTAGATTTTCTGAATTTTGTTGCACCGCATGGAGGTAAACTAGCAACAGAATATGCCTTTCAGGCCTTTTGCCATTTGAAGTGATACTTAATCCAGAAAGAATATCACTTTTTCTTATCACATCTGAGATTACATTTTCAGAAATTGTATTTATAAATAGCAACAAATGCCTGGTGCCTTCTTCCATAGGAACTAAATAAATTCAGTTAACAATTCTTAAAAAAGAAAAGCCCAGAAAATCATTGTATACCTTTTAAGCATATTTTCCTTGAACAGAAGTATAGTTTGACCAAAACCACAATGATATAGCTCCATAATTGCAAGGAATTTCTTCAGAAGTATCTTTCTGCTGTGGTATTACTTCAAACATGCACTTCAGTGACAATTTTCCATCAAAAGAAAGGAGCTGGGTTTGAGTGATTTTGCTGCACCTTCAAAGACAAATATCTCTAAAAGCACAGATTTTTTTTTTTTTGACAAATTGTTCTTCATCATTGTCTTTTTGCATCCATTCTCTCCCTGACTCTCTTTTTCTCCATGGTAACATAGGAGTTGACCATAATGTATGACACTTACCAGCAGAAGGATTCAGATGAGAGAAACATAAAGTGCAAGAAATGTGGATACCTCTTACCAGAGCTGCACATCAGCTTTCTGATTTCTGCAGACTTTAACCTTTTTTCTGCTCTGTTCACATTTGACTCATTCTCCAACACAGATGGTTTTATCTGTCATTTACCTTACCCTTCCTATCTTTCCTTTAGTTCTTCCTTAGAGTGCAAAACAGTTCCTCAGGCTTTCCTGCTGAATGTTCCCATGTGAGCTGTCAGAGGAGAGAACCACACAGCTTGATCTCAGAGGCAAACATCAGTCCAGCGATACCAATGAAGGCTTGCAAGTGGAAATGGATCAAATCAGCAGCAAACCCATGAGAGCAGAAACAAGTCTCTCTTTTGTAAGTATTTTTTTAGGACAAAACAAAATTTTTCTGGAGCAAGTTCCTGTGGGCCCTTATTGGCTTTCTGGCCAACTCCTAGATTACCTTCCATTGGCATACTTGTGGTTCTTTTGCCCAGACCAGACTCCTCCGTTGGTGGGAGAATTCTTTGCAGAAAGAACAACAAGAAATTAGCTTTTTCAATCAATGTTATTTTCTCTTTTTTGCTTTAGACACCAAATAACAGAATGAAAAACCTTTTGGATCCCTCATTTGGTTCAGTTGGTGCATATAGAAGTAATCCAAAATCCTTACTGGCTGATGCCCTTCCTGATTAAAGCATGATGTCTCATTCATTGTGCTATTACTGTGCCTCTACATTTCTGACCAGGTTCCTTCTTTCTCAGCATCTCAGAACTGGGTTGGCCAAATGTTTAGCCAGATGAAAGGCCAAATTGGTCTGGAGGATTCATAAAGCACAGGTCATTACTATAATCTCACAATAACTGCAGTGCATTCAAATATATCCTGTTTTCTAATGGTATCCCAGAATATCAGCACGATGACATGAATTTGTGATATTTTTTGCACACACGTTTACGCACATACACATACTCTCTCCTCTGTTTTTGGGCATTCAACAGAACAATATGTGTCACTGAAGTTTAGAGCATTCTCTTTATCCTACCTTCTGGCAGTCTCATCCATGAATCACAGACACGGTTACTGATGGAACAGATAGATCCTCCAGAGTGCAAAACCCTGCTTCAAACTTGCTCTCCTTTAAATGAGCTGGCAGAGACAAGCATTTTTTGGCAAAAAAAAAAAAAAATTGCTATGTGTTGAAATATTTAGAACTGGAAAATGGGGTGTTTGTACACATTTTGAAGAATGACTTGGTTAAAGGGTTGCACTGCAACATTTTTCTGTCCAGTGTATTTCTATTTTTGTACCAAAACCAGTTTTTCAAAAACGAATCTTCATTTCAGCTAGTGAAATCAATTATTCATGGATTTTTATTGCATACTGAAGTTTTCTGGCTGTTTGGGCCCAGTGATTGTAAACTCATCTGCCTGTGCTCTCACATTTCAATTTTTGCTCATTTGCTTCTGTAGATCTGTGTTCCTTAGAAGGAGCACATTTTGAAAACAAAGAGTTATTTGCTTCAACGAGTTAAAACAGCAAACAAAGCCGGACTAGGAGGTTGCATACCACACTGCCCTTCCCACTTCAAAAGAAAGGGGGATTTGCTACATGAAGGATCCCTTTGGGGAAGCTGCTGGCTTGCATGGGTGCTGACTGGGTGAATACAAAGTACTTTGGGGCAGCATACAGAGGAGGAGATGGTGTTGATTTGAAGTCAGTGGACTACCTGTTGGGACAGGGTAGGTGACACCTCCTCCCACCACTGGCATTCTTACTGGCATGGCAACTAACTCATCCTTTTTATGCCAGAAGCCATGATCTCATATTTGTTAGGTATTGGAAGCAGTCAAAGTCAAAAACACTCCTACAGTTTTGAGGACACGAGAATATTATTCTACTGCTACGCTTCAGCCAGTTATGCTGTGCTGCTCTCACTTACTACCTCCTGTGCCGCCACCTGCCAGACCCAGCCCGCCTCATCCGAGCGCCGTCTGGCATTGCTGGAGCGTGAGGGGCATGGCCTCCCCGTGAAGGTGGAGTATGTTGGCACCGCAGGCCAACAACCCTTCACTCTTCAATATGGCTGGCGCCCAGGGTCAGCGCAGGAGAAGTTGGTTTTTTTTTTCTGGTCCAAGTAGCTCAAACAAAAGCCAATTATTGCACGTACGACAAATCTAGCAGTGCTCCCTGAAAGCGACTCTCTGATTGTGTGGCAGATATGTCCCCAGCCCACCGTTGGATTGGGGAATGTCACGTTCACCAGGCAGGTTAAGAATTTAGACACTGAGCCTGTCTTAAGACACGGTATAAACTGAATGTCTATTTATCCTAACCGTGGAACTGCTCCATGATGTTTGCATTTGCTTCCTTACTTTCATTTTTTACAGCTGGTAAAAAAAGGTCCAACAGGTCTGAGGGGGTTTTTGTCCTTTTCTAGGACAAAGCCCCTGCTCCCCCTCCACAGTGAGGGTAAAACCGCAGAGCGGAGGCATGGCAGGGCTCGGGCACGCACTGCCGGGGAAGAGCATTGCGGGCAGCAGCCTGGCAGCTTGTGGTGTCATGGTATGTAGCCCATACAACTGCAGAGAGGCAGATTGGCTGGCCCGAGCCTCGCCTCCTCTGCTGAGGTGTGCTACCACCAGCTCACTGGCGTGGGGACCTGGAGGCTGGACCCACTCCCACACTAGCCCCTGTCACTCGCTGCCGTGGCCACTGTCCAGATGGACACTGCGTTACGCAGGCTGGAGATGAGGCTTTGTTCCCGCTGTCAGTACTGTGGAGCCCATTTTTCTGAGGAAGCAGCTTTCAGAAATTTGGGGTTGTGCCAGGTTCTGATAATCCAGAAAATCCTGAATTTAAGCATATTCCTTAAAATTAGTGTTCCCTTTACCTTTCTGTGCAAGGGTCCAAATACTGCCCTAGGAGTAGGGGTGCCTTATCTGGCAGATGGTTTTTTTAGGTTCATGTGTGGCTTTGGTTTTAAAATATATTAATTTATTATAATGTAAAATCATCTGCCTGGGGGATGTGGGATGTTGTTGGACTACAACCAAGTATTGGCTTGTAGCCTTCTAAACCAGGGTGCTAAGAAATAAATCCTAAATAGAAATGGATGAACAGTTTATGTTGAAAATGTATTCAACAGACTTCACCCTTCTTTTCTAAGGACTTTCCTCAAAACAGTTGATGTTTTCTAGATTTTTTTTTCAGCACATGAAGTGCTGTATCCTGATTCTGCAAACAGCAAAAGTTATTTGCTTAATTGCAAATTACTTGAAATGTCTTTTCCCTCTTTGGGGGCTTCATGGTCTTGCATTATTCTTCCCCTCTGATCAGATGAGTAAAAGATTCAGACACAAAAAAGGCATTATTTATCACTAGCTTCTTAATAGTGGTACTCGTATATATATATAGCTGAATACTAGTATTTTTATGCATAAAGAAATGACCAAAGGGTATAGGTAGGGAAAACATGCTAAAAAGCTGTTGTAAAATGATTACTTTATCAGTTTTATGCAAGCAGCACATTATTTTCCTTCCAAATGATTTTGGAGTACACTTTCTACACCTTGGAGTCATTCCTGAACATTTTAGTTTTCATTCTACTGACCCATGGACACTGATATCCTGAGGTCTTTAAAAAATAGTTTAAAAGATCCCCAATAGGTGAGGATTTAAAAACATATAGATTTTTTTTGCTTCCATTGGTGTTTTAGCAGGACAATGTACGATTCCAAAGTAAGATTATGACACTGGCTGTGATAGCTGTGACCTCTAACATGTTAATTTACAGAATTTGTCAGACTATTTTAGCGTGTTGCTGAATTCTAATGACTTTTTTTGGTTCAGTTGCTGCCAAGTGAAATGTAGGTTTGTGTAACATCTTTACATTACTGATGATCAATTTGCATGCTTGTAACTTCTGCAGATCAATGAGGTACTATTGTGCCACCCCACTTGAAAACACCAAAACTAGATGAGCACTTGATTTTTAACATCACAAACTTTGCAGTCCTAGAGCACTCCTGCAATTGGAGATATTTAAAAGCAGCTTGCTACATCCACTGGCAGTTGATTGACCTTAAAGGATCTTCTCATGGGAAAGCCAGTCTTCATATTCTGCTAGTCATAAGCTTGGGAGAAAAAACTAAGGAAGAGACATAATATGCAAGCAAAATTGATGGACACAAACTAACCCAAGTTATTATTTGATGTATTTCATATTGATTTTTCCCTTTGCAAATTGGAACTGGACTAGAATGGTGTGAAGGAAAAATTAAAGGCATTAGCTTTGACCTTAGCTGAATTCTAGAATGATCATATTTATGGTTACAGGGGAATCTTCATTTTAATTGGAAGTTATCAGAAGGAATTCATGCTTTGGGATTTGAAAAGACAATCACAGACTATTACATTGAAAGTGCTGATATTGACTCAGAAATTCAGTGATTTCGACAATGAGCATCATTACTCTCTTCTTAATAACACTTGTTATGCTTGGGGAAAAGTTTCTGTCTAAATCCAGAAATCTGGCATGTTATGCTCCTGTAATTACATCTTTACAATTAGTTTTTAACACAGTGTCAGCAGAAGAATGCCCATTGACAGTGACTAAGCAGAGAGAGAGGAGTCTATTTTTTATGCAGCAAAACATTTTCATTTTTATTCATTTCCTCACTTACCCACACTATTTGTCTCTTTCCATCATCTGTATTGTCTCTTCAGAAAGCCAGGCTGTGAACTATCTGTGGCAGGCACCCATTTTTAATTTTCTGTGCAGGTAGGTAGTGTAAAATAAATAAATAATAAAAGGTCTTTGACACTCCTCAAACAACAAAACTTTTAATCTAAGTGGTGCAACTTTTGCTTGGGTGTGAACAGGTTGCATTCAGATTCTAGCTACAGATCATTTACATTGATCTAGAAACCCATGAAAAAAGTACCAGAGATTTTATTCATGCTGCGTTGAAAATTTACCCTACCAAGCTCCCCTGTTGTGGATTGTCTGGAGAAAAAAATCCTAATAACTGCAAAAAAGAAAAAGAAGTTATCATCTTCTGATAACACTAATAGTAGCAGCATAGTTACCTGCTTGTTTGTCTGCCTCAGACTGAATTTATAACTTTATGCTTGACTACTTCAAAGATCTTGAGATTAGTAATCAAAAATATTTTGATTGCCAGCTTTATTTCTTGAGATGTTACCAGAAGGCATTAAGTTAATATAATTAAATAAGTAAATAAGCAAACCAGACAATTATATAAGAAACCTTAGCTAAAAGAGACTACAGAAGGATTTGATGGATTACAGGCTTCTAACACTGTCATAATCACTATTAAAATCTGTAGTCTTATTAACATCAAAGAACGGGAACCAAACTCAACAAAACTGAAAAATCATTCAAAAAATATATTTTTTATTATAGCCTCCAGTACTGTTGTGAAATAGAAAGAATAAAGGAGAGCAAGAACATTTCAGAAGAGGTTGATGAAATGAAAGCTGTGGTGAATTATCTTCTGCCTTCCTTTCCAGCACTTACAATTGAAGACCTCACATCTACTCCAAACTAATGTTTGTTAACAGTTCTCTGTCATGGGTACAGGACATGTATCCAAATGATGCATAACAGTAGTACTCAAATCTGAGAGGACTGAACAGATAATTTTCTCCATTGTTAAAAATCCTTCATATCTATTCAATGTTTTTTTATATAAAATTATTATTTCAGGTATTTCTTGTTGTTTACTTACCTAATAGGTTAGAAGCACAAAATCAGCACTTTTTTTCTTAGGCTTTTGTCTAGGGTAGAAGGAGCTGGTGAGCTTAACTAGATTGTATAACTTCAGTAATTGTTGCTTTTGCAGACAAAATTGTGAGATTTCCAATATTTTGAATATTCCATATATGTGTTTTTAAAAGAAAGTCAGGAGCTTTCTATTTAATGTAAGCTGTTATTATCTACCAGTAAATACATGTTTCTAAGTAGGAAAGTGAACCCCAACAACTGACTTGCTCACAGCAGCTAACTGACTTTCAAAGACTTTACTTGCTTCTTAGATTGCAAATCTGATTATATAAAATTTTATTTGAAAATTTGAAAAACCAAAATGTTATGTAATATGTTACAGAAGACAACAGAGTCCAGGCCTGCGATCCTCCAACATTTGCTGAAGCTGGCATCTGGTTGTGGAAAAGAGTACAAGAATTCTATCAGGAGAAAAAAACCCTCATTTCAGATAAATGACATGCTTCAGATTAAGACTGAGGCAGTGTCAGAGGCATCATTGATAAGATATAAACATTTTATATTCAAAGCAGAAATGCAACAGAGAGATGATTAGAAACAAGACAGGAACATATTAATACAGTTAATTATGACTTCCATTGCAGAGAAGTTGGCTTTCTGGTCCCTCATCTGCTTAGACTTTTCAAAATCAAGTTCATGTGAAGGTTAAGCAGAGAGAGGGATAACAAGGCCTTGCAGAACAACCCAGCCAGGATCAGTCATTCCAGAGGATCTTCTGGGTTTGGAGTATTACTGGTAGAAAAGCTTTAGAGACACTACAATCAGCTTGAAGTTTAACAGTTAGCAAAACCTGCTCTCAGATTTAAAAAAAACAAGGAGAGACATCTGACTGTACTGTAGAGAAAATGAGTAAGGAGCTCAGTAAATGAAATCTCCTGTCTTAAAAATGGACTGAATATTGTCCTAGGCTTTTGTCTGAGTTAGTATCAGAATTCCAGGTTCTACCAAAGCTGTCTTGTCTGTTTTTCAATAACTCTCTGTTTACAGCTCTCTGCAGAATCCATGGTTGTGTGTACATGGATGTTTTTAGGGCAGTGAAAATGGCACTCTTGGCCTCTTCTTGGACACACAGACTTATGCTTCAATAGCTGCAAAAGGGAAAAAACAGATTCCAAACAACAGGAAGTTTGGTCCAATGAACAAGTAGTTGTAAGCTTCTCCAAACTCAATACCATCTGATGATAACTGAGGATTGGTGTGGCTTTGCTCCAAATCAAGGAGGTGATAACAACTGCTCCCACTCATGCCACCCTGGTCACTGTAGGCTCTGGTGTACTGTGGCCCACAAGAAGACCAACGTTTTCCTTGCTTCCCTGAGTCTCTCTGGATCATGTTTCAATGCTTCTGTTCCGGGTCACCAACAGGATCTGAAGTTATGGGCACTGTCTTTTCTCTCGGGCAATGGAAGGCTTCTGTTCATTAACCCAGCACTGCTGCGTTCAGTCCCTGTAGTGGGGGTATTGCTATATTGCCACTGTATCCTTCAGTAGCACAGGTGGGAAATATCAAGAATCAAGAATGATCTTTGAAAACAATTAAGAAACACTTTGGAGCAGAGGTTGATGTGCCCACCAGAATGGTAAAGTAGTCTTTAAAGTAGATAGTTGGTCTATCTTGGCTACTGTTCCTATTAGTCAGATTTAAAGAAAGAGAGAGAAAAGGAGAGAAAGAGAGAAAAAGACAAAGGAAAAAGAAAAAGAAAGGAAAGGGGGGGAAGGGAAGGGAAAAAGAAAGAGAGAAAGAGAGAAAGAGAGAAAAGAAAGAAAGAAAAAGAAAGAAAGAAAGAAAAGGAAGGGGGGGGGGAAGGGAAGGGAAAAAAAAAAAGAAAGAAAGAAAGAAAGAAAGAAAGAAAGAAAGAAAGAAAGAAAGAAAGAAAGAAAGAAAGAAAGAAAGAAAGAAAGAAAGAAAGAAAGAAAGAAAGAAAGAAAGAAAGAAAATGTGTCCCATATTTGAATGTATTAGACACAAAGCATGCATTTTTTTAAAAAATGGAACTGGGCACTATTCAGGCAGGGCACTGCCATTTTGACATGCCATGTGGACTCTGGTGTAAAAAAAAAAAAGAAAAATAAAATAGTAATGCATATGTGTGGTAATAATCTGCACATGACTGGTTGCTGTAATGTGCACTGCTGTACTGCCAGCAGGGAAGTGAGTGATTGCCTCTTGCCTACACAATGGGCACTGGCTTTGCCTTGCATGGTTTTCCAGCAGAACAGACAAGGGGGGGGGCAGCAAGAAATGAGAACTACTGCCTGACTCCTCCAGCTCACAACCCTTGAGCCTGGTTTAAGAAGTCAATAATAAGTTTTTTTGCTTTTAAAACATTTTAAGTGGTTTACTGTACCCAGGGAACTTGCTGAGCATGAGCTGAGTAGCAACTACCTGCCTTTTGCTTTGACCTCTGTGTCTTTTAGCCTAGGTGGAGAGATGTGCCACAGAAGCTGTGCTCATCAGGAAAGTTTCTATTTGTTTTGCTAGTCTGGTGGCTCATCCGGAGCAGTTTGATATTCAAATGAATCTGTCAGAAACAAGAGCGTGGTGCTCCAGTTCTTGCTCAGGCCTGATGACATTGATTTGTGAGCATACTGCTTGACTACGGGATGTGTGACAGATAAATTTTATCAAAATTAAGGCACAATTAAACATTTCATCTTCCTAATTACTGGCTGTAGATTCAGCCTGATGACCATGTGCTGTAAGAAATCAGCGACCATTACACATTTTAATGGAGCACAGCTGTCTTACAGCTTGGTAATATTTGCACAGTGCCACAGAACTGTAATTTATGATAAAAAGAAAAAATGTGTATTGGCTCTTTTTTGCCAAAATAGATTAAGGATTCATATACTTTAATGAGATTTGGACCCAGCCTTGGATTATCGTTATAAATGATTTATGTGCATGTTGGTGGACTCCTGTAGTTTTGAGTTGATTTGTGTTTTGGTCGACCAATATGTAATTCAGTATTTCCTTTTGTGCCAGTATTTTCATTCTTTCCCATCTCCATTTCAGTTCTATTTTTCCACCATAACTGAGCAAGAAGGACAAGTGGCAAGGTTAAGAAAGTGCCAAGGCATATTTTCCAGGAAACTCTCTCACAGCAAAACTTGCTTCTGAAACCCCTCCCCTGCTCCCCTGCTCCACATCCCAAACACATAGAGAAGAGAGGGATGGAGGTGGGGGGAGGTGGGTGACACCAGCCTGGATCAGGGTCACTCGTGCAGCCTGAAAAGCAGGGCACAGGGGAACAAATGCTACCTGAACCCCTGTTTAGCCAGACACCCACCTGAGCATGGCTGTATCTCAAGGCAGGATATCAAAAACCTTTCTCCTGCTTGTTTAAAGCATGACCTACAAAAGGGTGTTTGCTCATCCACTTGATATTTATCCTATTGCAGTCTATTTTTTTCCCCCAGAAAATGTACTGTTTCTCTAAAGGAAAAAGAAACTCATCAACATATGTATCCATGTTACAATTTTTGGAACCCCCTTTCCTCTTCATTCTTTTCTTCACTAGGTTTCTTTCACAGATTATTTAGAGAGTGTGTGGAGTAGGGGGAATGATGAAGATTAAATTAGGTGCTTTATATATACACGCATATACATACCTATACACACACAATGGCTGTGTTTGTATTTGTGCATGTTTTATTTTTACATTAAACTCAGAGAACCAAATTCATACTAAGTTAAACTACCTAGATTTCCAAGGTGTCGTGCCGAAGTCCAGAGTTTGGCCCCATATGTTGCGAAAGCCTGAGATCCATATGCGTAGATGAATAGAGAAACTAAATCCTAATTTTCATCATAAAAAAAAAAAATCCTGTCCAAGCTTGATTTACTTCAGTGTTCATATGCTGGAATGTTTCATACTGTACCAGGTTGCATATGCTTGCACACTAATTCTCAATTGCCGTATGCAGTTTGTGACAACCATCTGCTAAGACCTCCCTTAGAGTTCTTTCTCCCACTCAGCCCAGCTGAAATAAAAATATGGACAGAAACAACTTCTGCAGGGAGATGAAAAAGTTAATAGGGGACTTGGAGTTAGACTGTGCATCTGATTCAAATTCAATTGCTCTTACAACTTATGCCCTCCTTATAAAATATTCCTGAGGTGTAAAACATTAAACATAATGGAAAACTGTAAAATAAAGCCATACTTCCTTTGACAGACTTGACTATGCTGGAAAGGTAACGCTAAAATGTGTACATACAGTGCATGTGTTAGCTAGCCCTCACTAATAATTTTAAACCAGCAGCTTAGATTAACTGTGCATCACACCTTATCACATTAAAGTACCCTAAAGCAGGAGGGGGATGAGTGGTGAGAAAAAGAGGGTGCGAGAGAAGGAGCTGAAAAATGTGCTTTCAGTTTCATTGACAGAGAAGTAATTCCTTTTAAGCCAGTCTCATCAAAAACTCTGAGGGCTGGGTGTTGTCTGTTCCTGTTCAAGCCAGAGAGGAAAGTGAGAGATCAGATCATCTGAAAATCAGGTGAAGGAAATGACTGGATGAACAAGTGATGAGCAGTGATAGAGAAGGGGGCTGTGGGCTAGGGAAGTGAAGGCAGACTATTGCATTCCACTATTTGATCATCTCCAGTTTTACATTTCTCTTTGCCATGTAGTAATGGGTTAAATTACCCATCACAAGTATTTTTCAATACAAATGAAAACAGGAGAGAGTTCAAAAGTCCAAGAGGCCTGCCCCCAAACAGGACTGGTTATGCCACAGCTGAGGAGTGCAGGTGGCAGGGACAGCAAGGGAGTGTTTTGCTAATTTGTTCTTTAAAGCCCCCTGATACAATAAAGCTTATCCAATCAAATTTTTCCATTTCTACCATGTAAAGTCTTATGCTTCTTCCTGTAGTGCTACCTGTCATGGAAAAAGGCGGTTACAGGTTTTCCTAGGGCTGCTCCTCTGCACATTTTCTGAGGTCCTGATAGTAGAGAACACTGGTAAAGATGACGCCAGGTGTCTCCTGGGCAATAAATCTCTACATGCCAGTATGGTGTTCATCTAGTTCATATCAGCATGGTGGTTTTGCCCCGTATTTGGTTCATGAGAGCAGACTCGTGCCCTGAGACAAGAGCAAAGAATTTTGAGGTGGCAATGATGGGTCTTGGCCTGTATTTCTGTCCTAACTTCAGCAGTTTTCAGCATAATCTTGAGTAAAGAAAACAATCCCAGTGATGAAGACTAGCTATTCAGAATTATAAAGGGGTAGGAAGGGAGAGGAGGAATAACTTTTGATATGATGAAAAAACCACATACCTGGACCCCATGTTTTTCTAGATTTTTAAAGGCAACACATCAGGGTATTTGGAAAATACAGAATTCCTAGTCCAGATTGTTTTAGATTATAACCTTGGGCTTTAAGGCCTCAGTAAGGCATAAGGGATTTTTGCCCTAGAAATGGTAGGGCTGCACATGTATGAACCTTGAAGCTGAAATGAGTTTGAACTATTTTAAGAGCTTTTAAAAGGCTAGCATATTAAGTTATGTATCAATCTGTCCCCCATTGGTTATTATCTTAACAGTTACTCTAAGTGGAGCCTATCAGTTTTAAATATAGGAACAGCAGTAAATAGTGCATTATGATATTCCAGATGGAACACTTAAAATAAATTGAAATATCTGTATATTTGAGAGTTTTCTACAGCACCACTATTATGCCATAATTTTCTGTAGGTAGTGTAAAAACCTCTTATCCCTACAGCATTAAAAAGTTTGAAGACATGGATGAGTGGAAAACTGATGGCAACCAAATACTCAGCCAGATCTTTTGGCTGAAGAAAATATTGCAGGATTTGATGCAGGAGTAGAAGTGAGATGTGAGTGTACCAGGGTCTAGAATCTCACTTCTCTTTTTCTGGGTTCTTCTATTCATGCCAACTGCTGGAAATATCTGTGGGGCACATCTCTCTCATCTTGAACCACCTATTGCTGACTTAAGCATGTGGTGCCTTGAGAGGTGTCTGCTCAAGGAGAATAGCTACATTAAATGGAATCAGGGAATAGGGCAGCTCTAGTGATCCAGGATTCCTGATGGGGCAAAGATCCTGAATTCAACTGAAGATTGTGTGGCCTTCCCATCACACACCATAACTGATATGCTTTGTTTACAAGTAAAGTGAAAGCACATTGAAAATTTATCTTCTGCTACAAAATTAGCTGCACTTGCTTTTGAGGGACTGGTGCTTGAAGCAGGGAGATATCATCCACAGCTGAGCTGAGAGATTGAACTGCCAAGCCCTGTGTATGATACCTGTATGTAATTAGTACATGGGTTAGTACTGCACAAATACCCACACAGAAGACTTGTCAAATCTACCTTTTTTTCCCCCACTTACATAGCTTAGGATGTCAATGCTCATCCCACTGCACAGTCAGGAAGTTCAGCTGCTGTCCTTACTGTAGATGTTCCAGAGGCCCAGTACCTCAGCAACTGGAGAAACACAGAAGTCAAATTATCATGTTTCTTTGTGCATGTGTGCTTGCTCCCTGGTTCACTGAATAGGTCAACTCAACTTTCTATAAAAAATATATCCGAACATAGACCCCAGAGCAGTGAGGAAGACAGGACAAATGGCAGAAGAGAAACCATGGTGGTGCTAAGTTGTGCAAGGAGTCTTGTCTGTCATCATTGGTCTTGCCTGCAGTGGAGTTGGCTTTAGAGCAATAGGTTCCTTGGAAGACAGTTGGGAAAGATAATCAGCAGGCCCAGGAAATATTGCTTTTATTGCATGCAAATACACATTAATTGCTATCTACTTTAGTTTTCCTTATCTCTTGAAATCCACTTCCTACACTGGGATGTCATGGTCACATTTCAAGTAAGATACAGGCAGTATATATAACACATGAGCTGTGGCACTATATAAATTCTAAGACTCCTGGGTTCCAGGAGGTGCTATGGGTGGAGAATTACAATAGGCCAGTTGCTGGTATTCCTTTTGCTTAATCCATTTGGTGTTATCCTACTGCTCAGCAGCTGTCTCAGCTGTTGCTGAACACACAGCGGCTAAAGGTGCAGGTTTCCCCTTCTGAACTGATGAGGCTAATTGGCTACAGTCTGTATACCTGTAGTTTTTCTGAGGTCAGAGTTGGCTCCATGTTTAAACTCCTGAAATTAAAATAGTCATTAGACTATAAAACATTCTGATGCTGTGACCAGAAGAGTCCCTATCTCATGTTAGCCTTGTGTTAATTCCACAACACAGTCCATGCCAGTGGTGATATCCAAATATGATTCTTGTGCTCCTCAGGTGCAACATAAGGGAAATGGGTAAGCTCACATCTCTGCTGAAAATGAGGTGCCATGGAGATGGCTTATGCAGAATCACAGGGTAACTTCCTTGTTCTTTCATAGAGCTGCTGGTTAGGACCAGGTACCTCCTCTGTTACTGCCAGGGCCAGGGATCTTCAGCTGGTGAAATTCTTTTTAACAAGGACTACATGTGCCCAGCTGGTCATGCCAAGAGACTTGTGTAATGTTGTTCTTAAGAAACAATTAATCCTGCAGCAACTTTCACAGCAACTTCACTCTTTCCTGGGTGAAGTCAAGCACAAAAAGGGTTTCCTTTTGTAAGTGTGAAAAAGAAATCAAAGCTTTCCACATCCACAAGGACAGTTGGTGAGCCCTGGCCAATACAGGTCATAGGAGTGTAGCTCTCAAATTACCAGTCCAGTTTTTCTAGCTGTTGGACTATTCTACACTCCAGGTTCTAGAAGTGATGATATTTATTTAGAGGTTGTGTGTAAGCTATCAAGACAAAAGCAGTGCTGGAATGAACGATAAAATCTCCAGTTCATGGAGCCTCGATCCTTAAGTTTGAATACAATGACAGCAACTCAGTAGTTTTTAATAGAATTTCCACTTAATGACACTAGTGTGAACTGCTGAAAGCAGTTACCTATGCATTGCTCTGGATGTGCTGTGAAGAACTACATTACAGGATGCCAATGTCTACATGACTTGGTATCTGTGGCTAGAGTCACTACAGGAACAATTCGATAACCGAATGCAGAAAAACCTCTGACAGATTAGTTCCTCTTACTGGTAGGTGTTGCTGTGACAGTATATCAATCTTTTTAAAGTAATGTATTCACAGGTCCATGGCCTGCTTTTATACTTCCGTCATCATGTCTGCGGCCTTCAAAGTTACAGCTGATGGACCTTCTGTCAAGACCCTGATATTTAATCAATGTGACAGCATCCTACATTTTTTGAACCCCAGAGGCCCTGGAAAACTTTAATGCAGCTTCCAGGTAAAGTTCAATCCACATGGCTGAGTCCCCTGAAGTATTTTCTGCAGACAACTCCCCTCCCCCGTATTTTAATATACCCAGTGTCCTTTACATTTGAAGAAAGTAAAGAGCTCAGCTTGAGGGCCAGATATTATTGCAGTAGAAGTATGTGCTTTACAGAGCTCTGCCATCCACTAAGAAGTTGGGTGCAAGACTTATGGTTAAACCCCTCCACTTGGAAGAAACAGAATTTTGGACAACAATAATGAGTTTCTCCCTATCACAATCACCAATTAACACACACATGTTCATGAGCATTTGTAGCCTAGAATATGAAGAGGAACATATTTTTGAGGAAAGGAAAACATGTATTAACATTTGATGGGTACAGGAACAGTTTTATTGATAAGGAAACGTCCTGTTGCTGAGCTCAATTACAATGTCCATGCACTGATACAATTCCATCACAGATCTAAAGTTACTCAACATTGTTACAACTACAATCAACAAATTGGAAGTAAGATCACTTGAGAAAGCCACTATGGACTTGAAAGCTCCTCTGCTTTTCCCAGCTATAGCATCTGACCTCCCAAAAGACAATCAGTCTTTTTTCTTCTCTTGCTTCACCAGGATAAAATTATACCCTCTCTCTCTTTATATGTGTACATAAGCATACACACAAAATCCAAATCTGGCCCAGAATTCTCTTGTTCACAGCACTTGCCAACGAGTACCAATTATTTGCAACATAAATAAATGCTAGCCACATTGCAATATGAATTTCCTTTAGAAGGGAATGTTCCAGAATCCCAATAGCTGCATTTTCTTTGTCTCTTTCAGTTTTACCATTTACATGCAACATTATTAGATACACTCATTGCCCGACTTAAACAAGTAATAAAGTCTGTAATTATAGCAGAAACCAGTTCACTTACAGTTAAGTAAAATGCTATATGTCAGATATGACAATGTGATCTGTATAATACCAAAAATTTAAACAATGAAAAATAACATCAAACATGAAAATCCATTCATGCTAGTCATTAGATTTTAACTATGCTTTAGGCTTGTTAATGTGAAGAAGGGGAAGACACTTCAGCTGACCATGCCTAATGCAGCAAGCATGCAGCAGAATGAAATTCTTTATTTTCTCAGTACTCAATAAAGGAAACAGAAGCATTGCCTATTAAACTATAACACCTTAGATGAAAAGGTTATTTAGTTCCTAGTCCCTTACTATTGCTCTACCCAGAAAATTTTACTGCAGGTACTACATTGCATAAATAAGCTGACCTGTCAGGTTTTTGGCAATTTATGGGGCTGGTCAGCCTGTACATTCGCGTAGTTTTTTGTTGCAATGAGATGTAATGGCTTTTCAGCGCACCATAAGCACAGTTGTGACCACAGGCTCACTAGTGTCATTTTGTGTGCAGTAATGAAGCCTGACGAGTGGTCTCCTGCTTGCAGATAGCCGGCTGTTGTCCTAAAAATGCAAACCATTGCCTCAGGCCATGGAATCAGGAACAGGCAAAGGACAGTGGCACAGGCACGGCTCCCCACTGCTCACCCTCCCTTTAGCACACTGTACTTGGATGCAGTAGAATAGTCTTTACCCTTGTACATAAGGACACAATGAGAGAAAGTGATAAAAGCGATTGTATGAAGGCCATGTTGGAAAAAATCAGGTTTTGTGAAGTTGAGCTGAGGTTCAGGGGAAAAAAAATCCATTGCCAATACATTTTCCCCCGTGTAGAGTGGGTCCTTTGAACAAAAATACTGATTTTCATCACTGTTTCCCCTTCCTTTTTTAAAAAAATCTGCATAAATATTTGTGCAGATATGTGCACGCTTGCTTATTTATATTTATTTATCTTTTGAGAATATGTACTTACACCCACACTAGCACACACGTAAACACGTACACATATATACAGAGAGACACAGCTAGCAGGCACGGCAGATCACAGGAACAAACCTCACTGCTTTTTTTCACAGCTCATCAATATTCCACAGCCCAGGAAGGCCAGGCGTGCACGGGGGTTCACACTTCCCACGGCACAGCCGGCCCCATCACAGATCCCCCTCCTTGCTTCATCACCCGAGGGTCGCCGAGAGAACCACTCTGAGCTGGGGAGGATAGTGCTGGGAGGTGGCTTGTTTTGTGGAGGAAAATGAAAAATAAGCCTATCCTGAGTCAAATAGCAGTTAGGCCTCATCCTGGAATTGTGTGATTTGTGGTTTAATTAAGCCTCTTTCCATACACCAGCCATCATGGAGCAGCCTGGGTGCTCACAACAGGGAACCATCTGAATTCTGAAACCTGGAGGGTGGTTTGTTCTTCAGGAGAGCAGGAGCTGCTTTTGTGGTTTCCACATGCACACCCAGTGTTTTGTAAACAACTATAGGCAAAGGAGATGGGAGCAGAAGTTGCAAATCTGTTTCAGCTATAACCTTGATGCCATATCCCTTCTCACTGTTTCATAGCTCTTTGGGAGTCATCCTTCCCTGCAAAACTTGTCACGTGGTAGGAGGTGTCTTTGTAAAATGCCATGTTAGAGGAGAACATGGAGCCCAAGGCTCTCACCCTTGTCTTGGCTAAGACCTTTCCAATCTTTATCTTCGAAATATTTGTCCCCTCAGCTCACAGAGTGCAAAAAGATGCAGTTTACATGGTTTTTATGTGCAGGGGTGGAGCTGGGTGGTGCATGAGGCTGAGAAGGGGGGAGGGAAGATAGGGGATTGCTTGCAGGTACAGTTCGTCAGCTGCATTTTTGTCTCAAAAGTGAGACCCTGGCCCTCAAATATAAAACTTAGAGTGCTTCTTTTCACATTTCTTCACTTCTGAAACAAGAGGAAATATTTGGTGAAGTATTAGGTCTACTGAAAGCTAGCAGTTCATCACATTATGGGTCACAAAAATGGCAAAAGTAAAAGCAGCAGTTTCCATTGCTACAGTCAGCAACAGTGGCTTAGAAGCACCACATTACATTTGTCTTTATTTCTTAAATGCGTAGCTTGATATCGATATTTTTGAAATGTTAAATATAAATCAGAAAACATACAGAATGTACAACGTTGCCTTGGGAACTTTGCTTCCTTTTTTTTTTTTTTTTTTCCTTTCTGAAATTTTGATAGAAACTCTGCAAAGTTAAGGTAGCATTAACTCAGTCTTTGGGTATAAATAATACAAAATGCTTGAACTTCTGGGACAGCAGCTATTTCTATGGATACAGTATGTTGAACAGACATGGAACAAAGAAAACCAAAACAGTTGGTTCTCTGCTGTCAAGGAAACAAGCTGCTCTTTCTGCTTAAATATCTCTTACCAGAACTAGGAGGGAAAAATCCTCCAAAACCCAAGTTTGTACTTAAAAAGAAGGAATCTGACTTTCAGGCCCTGGAATAAATGTATTTTCAGATTTTTCAGTAAGAGATGTTGTTATGTTTGCTATAGTTAAATCAATATATCTCCCTGAAAATCCATAAGGTTAAGGTTACTCTTAAAGGTAAATACTAAATCATTTTTTGAGAACAGCAGGAGTCCAGAAGGAAAGTGTGAAAACATTCTGCAGTTTTCTGGGCTTTGTGCTGCATGCAGATCACTTACTTAGATTAAATTCTGTTATTTACACTCCTATAATTCAAAATCCTTTTTTTTTCTTTTCTTTTTTTGTTCCTTTTCAATTATTAGGAGTTATTTGGTTTAAAATAATGAAAACTAAACATGAAATACACTCACAATCCAAAAATTATAATAGGTTTATTTCTTTCAGAAGTGTTTAATGATGTACTGGATAGAATTACTTCATCTGATGAACAGGCTAAATGAAGATGCACATGCATGTTCTATATGGTACTTCCAATGTACTAATGGCATGGGAGAATGCAGATACTTGGAAACATGGCTAGGGATACATGAGAGAAAGTGACTACAGGAAAAAGATTATGCCAAGCATTTTTAATATATTTGAGTTACCTCCTGGTGAGTGACATTCTGGTTCTGGTTGGAATAAGCTTCATCTTGAGCTCCTGCACATTAGTGAAGGGCATTGCAAAATACTCAGAGAAGCACAAAACCAGAAAATAGGTCTCTTCTAAGACAGAAAAATGTCCTAGGAAAAAGATTGTGATCTGACCCATACCAATGAAGCTCACAGCCTTTCTGGACAAAGTAGATCCAAAATGCCCAGCTAGCTTTGAAACACATTTATGGACACAAATCTTTGTCTATTCACTGCACCATTTCTAATTTGAACCCAGAAGCAGAAATGAAGTTGAAGATGAATGATGTATTTAGCTAAAGTTGTCTTTGTTTATGGGCTATGTAGGCTTTCTCTGGCAGGTTTTGCAATGCCACAGGTGAGCTTAGATATAGAATGTCTGAATATGAGTGTCCTCCCAGCAATGGGTTCTCTCATGCACATCCTTAGCTCCCAGCAATGGGAAAGGTACACATATTCAGACTTTACCCTTCTGTGAACAGCACCATTCCTGAGGGCTGGGGACTGCAAAGGAACCTGAGTGTGTAAGACAATCCTGTGTCTGGAAATAGCATTTGTCTTAGTAGTTAGAATTTGGTCCGTTGCATACAAAAGTTGATTTTGAAGAAAATTGTCATTAAAACCCCTGCTCCTTATGAAAATTGTCCAGAAGTAAGCCCTTTACCTAGCTATTCTTGCTTTCCATATTAGCTTTGTTGGTCTTGCAGGCTAGAAATAGTTTTTGTGGAGAAGAAGTTGTGAAACGTATTAAAAATACAGCCCTTAAGGAACTGATAGATTCAAAAGGCATACTCAGAAATTTCCTTTAAGATGCTACACATAGCCCCACTAAAGTAAGAGTTACTACTGAAGACCTAGTACTCACCCATAATTAACTTTGCAGTGCATTCTTTTAATAAAATTCTTATAAAACTCTGTATCTTCTTATCTTTGAATTTCCTGGGTTTTCTTATTTTGTTTAGACACTATTGTAGCAGAAAAGAGGGGTGGGTTTGGGGGGAGGGAAAGGTTTGTACACTTCTGAATATTTGAGCTGTGTTTAATCATTCTCATGTGTGAAATCCTTTATTAAAAAAAAAAATCAGTTTATCTGATACTTACTGCTCTTTAGTACAGCACAGCTTGGTAGCACTAGGTACGTCTTGTTGAAAGTATGTCCATAAATATGTCCCTTGCAGCACAGAACAGCTTGTTAACTTGGCAATCCTCAGCAATTTGCTTTGAAAAGTTTGCCTCAGTTTTGATAGTCCAAATGTAGGGCAAAAACTCTAAGTAACTTTTTTAGCTAATTTTACCAATTGACACTTTCCTCCTAGTTTTAACTGCCTGTTTACTAGAACAAGAACTACAACACTTCTTCCTCCATATTCAATTAGCCTTTTTTTCAATGTTTTATTTATTTTTAATAGACTGGGACTATTGATTTTCTGTTGCTCTAATGTACTATGTAAAAAAAAAAAAAAGAGTCCATTATCTCAAAGAAATATTATCCTATTAACTTAACTTGTACGTAAACCTGGGTGCCAATATTATATAGGGAATGGTATCACTATGACTTTGCAATGCTTTCAATCTAAAGAGAATTGCAAAAGTGGAAAAATGCTACGCATCCCTATGTCATAGAAAGAATAAATGGGGCACAGAGAGGACAAGTAAATCGTCCCATGCCCAAAGGCTGGAAAGAATCAGCAGCATTTCGAAAAAAATCCAGATTTTTGCATTCCTGGTGCTGTCAAAAATTTCTACGCTCCTTTTTTTGGGCGGGGGAGGGGGACTATTGGTTTTTGGTCTGGGATTGGTTTTTAGGTTGTTTTGGCGAGGGGACTGGTTTGTGGTTTCTTTTGTTGCTATTTTATTAACACTTTCAGCTAGCTACTTTGCTTCCTTTTTTTCATGGAAAGAATTCTTCAATGGAAGAATGGAAGTAAGATGCCTACATTATTCCTATACCAAATACATTAGGTTGTCTTATTGGAGAAACCCTGAAGTGAAAACTCTTGAGTGCATGTTCTGTTTTAACCACATGAGGACTGTGATTGGAGATACTTCAAAGTGGGTTACGATGGTTAACTGAGTGAAAGATAATATCCCTTTGCCATTACTGTCTAGTAGGTCTCATTACTCCTCTGGGCACACTCCTTAGAATAAATTAAAAGGATCCACTGAGAACCATTTTGCTTTGGGTTTTTTATTTTCTAACGATTGCCAAAAGCCATTTGCTAGAATAGTAGAGAATGTTTACAGATGCCTTAGGAAGAAAACAGCAGAATGTGGAACTAATTGTGTTTATTCAAGATAATTATGAAACACAAATGACCATTACTTACAACAAATCCCTTGACAGCTAGAGTCTGACTCATGGGGCCAGGATCAAACTCAGTAAAGAAAGGCCTTAATGTAAAGTTATACTGTCCATATGGACACCACGTATCAGCACTGGCTATTGGAGTATTGCTCTCCCTGCAGTGCTCTTTTATCCAGCTAGTGTTCAGAAGAGAACAGCCACAGCTGCTAGGAAAGAGGAAAGGCACATGGAGATGGTGAGTACTTCAGAAGGAAATCCTGTAGGGGTCAGAAATTCTGAGAAAAGCAACCACAGATCTCTCTGGCAATTAAAGTAGAACTTCATGAGAAAATGAACCATCTTTGCTGCACCAATGATGGGCATTTAATCTCATCAGAGAATGAGATGCACAAAGCAAATCTAAAGACATGACTATTTATTCCACCATAAAGAACATGCTGTACACAATGCATCTGTGTTCATCCCAAAGCAGTTTGTCAAGCCACGCCTACACATCCATGCAAAACTGGTAGGCACACTTCATTCTTGAGTAAGAAGTCATGAGGAATCCAGTGCAGTACACTGCTGGAACTGCATAAAGATAGATGAAGAAAAATGTTGTGAAAAACATCTTAGTGAAAAAAAAAATAAGTAAGTTGTTAGATTAACAGAACTAGGCGTAATCTGATTTCATATGGGTTTTTTTTCGTTTCTTTAGTTTTGATTTTGATTATGGTTTTTTAATGGGGCACCAAATTGTGCTTTTTTAATTGATCTGGGGGTTTGCTCTAACAATATCCAAATTGGTCAATACTGTGATTACAGTTTCATTTGACTTCATCCTTCTGTTGCTGTGGTTGAATTGCTTTTTCTTTGGACAAAAAACAAGTAGTTATTTAGACTACCAAAAATTTATTAACATGTGGTTCTCATACAGAGAGGTCATTTATATCCTTAACAGTGTGAAAACACAATGCAGGTTGTACTGCTTTTGTTGATCTCATTTTGTGGTGACATACACAAAATCCAAAGCTTAGTAATGTCCAAAAGAAAAAACAGCAAGTTCTTTATTGATTTTAGGTCTTGCTTGCCCATATGGATGAGGGCACACCTTTGTGAAATCCTGGGCCTTAAATCACTGTGAGTTTTGGTTCAATGGTCACTTAACATACCATGCATGTAGCTTATGTTCAATGTTATAAATCAGCATTCAGTGTCTGTTTCAAAATTCCATGAGAAAGGATGAATGTTAGAACTCATACACTAACACAGAATTGTTGATGAGGGTTGAAACCTACCAGCAAATACATTGTGACTGAAAAATGCCAGCAGCTCAATGGGACTAGAAATGACCTCAGCAAACAAGTTGGATCTTAGCAGTCTGGGTCCCTGTTAACTAAGCTCCAGTGTTTCAGTCTTGGTGATTTTTTTCCTGGGAAAGAAAATCTCCGCTTAGCTCACTGTTAATATGGCCAGAAGAAATTGGACTGAGATCTCAAATTAATTGTCAAAAATTTTACAGATGGTTTATCACACCTCCTGTGGTTTTTCAGTTTCAGAAAACTTTTACTGTAACATTTCTGCTGTGATTTTTATTTTTCATACAAGGGGTAATTTAGCTATAAGAAGAGAAAAATATTTTAAAAGAACAGGTAACACTCAGAATTAAATTAAACATATAACTGTGTCAGGCAGAAAGCTTCAGCAGGGTTTGAAAAATTTTCCATGGGTTTCCACTTAGTGGCTTTAAATTGTGTTTTATTTAGACTCAGACCTACTTTCTCTCATTGACTTCAGTACAGCCAGGTCAGACTGGGGGGTCAGTCCCTCACAGTGACAGGACTTTTCTCCATCTGTTACAAGGACCAGCCTGTGCTGAGTTCACCAGTTTCCCAAACCACATTCTTAGCCATAAGGAAGCCTTACCTTTGCAGTATGGGGACACTGATTTCTTCTACCTCAGCTGTACAGGCTGAAGAGATATGCAAATGAAAGAAAGGGTGAAGGAGAATGCAAATAGCATCCTAGGGTGAGCATTTTTTACCAGTAAGAGCTCCTTGAATCTCTTGTCCAGTGCATGTGGGCAAGGAAAAGAAGGATAATTAATTTTGTTGGAGCTGCAAAATAATAACAGCAACAGAAATTAATAGTGAACTTTTTTTTTCAAATAGGCTTGTCAAAGTGTCCCAAGCAGTAAATGGGACTTCTTAGCAAAAAAAAAGCACAGCCTGCTGAGCTTAACCTCCAATCCCACATTTGAGTGGACTGGTTTCACAGAGATGGCTGCAAATGGCTTCTAGTGATGCCAGTCAGTTTGGCAGAACTGGAGAGAAAAGGACTTCTGCTTGCCTTCCTTTCCTTGGCAGTTGTGCCCCATAAGGGTTAAGGAACTGCCCACCAGCTCCCAGCCCCTGAGAGCACCCTGCTCTCCTCTCAGCCACCATCTGATCCTCCAACAAGCTGCCAAGGTGAGAGTTCACTGACAGAGGTGGGTGAGGTTAAAGATAATAGGAATCTAAACATCCACAGGGAGTTCAGCTCATGTACAAAGTCATAATTACATAAGCCATTACCATGGTACGGGTGAAAAGAAATTGCTGCGTGCAGGGCTAGAAAGCATTTGCAAAGACAGGCTTAAGAATCAAAGATGGAAAATACCTGACTTTCTCCAGTGGATGCACCATGGATTTAGCTAGGCTATAAAATGAGGATTGTTTAGTAATTCAAGTAGAAACCTGTTAAATGGATGACCTTGTTGCAACAAATTTTAATTTTTTTAGCAGGTCTGTTCTTTCAACAGGTATTGATTCAAGCAGCCTCAGTTATTTTTATCAGATGCATTTTAGAGGCACAGGAAATGCCACTGAGGATTTAAACCCCCAGTAAGCTACACAGAGGCAGTGTTTGTAATACACTGCTTGCTGCTTTCATAAGCTGGACAAACCTCATACATTATGGGCCAAATTATGCCCTTGGATGAGTCTGCCTGATTCCCACTGCTGTCAATGTGTCTGTCATAGAAATCTGTGGGAGACCAGCTTGTGCATCCAAAGAGGAATCTGGCCTAAAACCTATTGTGCTCATATTCCTGGTTACTTAGATATTTCTCATGTCTGCTTGACTTACTCTCTTTCTAACTGAGGTTAAATAACTGCATTTAAAGATAATCTTACAAAAAGAAAAAAAAAGATAAAACACCTCTAGTTCTAAAGTGTTTTGATTTATGTGTGACTATAATTAATGGATGATCTTTATCCAAGTTTTCCTTGAAAATCACTACATAAATGGGTTTACAGGAATCTAGTGTTTCTGCAGCCTTTTGAGTTTTTGACAGGCTTAGCTGATCTCCCCTAAGAGCAAGCAAACATGGTCATTTCCCCACAAGTTTTATTCTGCCAATTTTCAGCTGCCCATCAGTTGCTGCCCTCCTGAAAGAATGCCTGAAGAGAGACATTCAGTAAACATTCTGCTGCCTCTGTGACTCAGGAACATGCCCCCTCTTCACTCAGGTAAAGGAGTCTGGGAGTAAAGAAAAGTCATTTGCAAATATTAAATACCAGGGAAAGTCAATTTAGTGGTGTAGCCCCCATGAAAGTCAAATTGAACATGTCTTGTGCACTCCTGCTGGGTGCTACTGGGGGGAGTGTGGACCTGAGGCTGCAGGGGTGACAAAAGGAAGCATAGCACAAAGGGCCAGCTCGTCTGGGAAGTATTCCCACTGGCCCCTCTGGTTGTCTCCTGGTGCCCTGGTCACCTCCCTGAGCTGGATACCAGGTTCAAGATTTACTCCTCTCTGCATGGCTGCTTTGAATTCATTTTATTGCTAGGCAGCTAGTTGGAGTGGGAAATTTATACATGCATTCAGCATTGTCATAGTCATATCTTGCCTGAGGGCATATTGATCCTTGTTACCATATTGACTTGATGCCTCTACATCTGCCAGCAATAGGTCTACACATTTTTTTTATATGAAGATTGCACATTTTCCTTCCCCTGCCCCAAATCTCCTTCCACACAGTCTCCTTTTATTAAGGTAAAACAGTTGTGGGTTTGTTTTTGTTTTTGTTTTTTTCCAGTGCAGCTTTTAAAATGTGTCTGTGTTTGTTCAGGTAAAGGTTTAGCAATTGCAGTTTAGCTGGCAGCTAAACCCCATGCAGCTGCTCACTCACTCCCCCCACAGTGGGATGGGGGACAGAATCAGAAGATTTAAAAGTGAGAAAACTTGTGGGTTGAGAAAAACACAGTTTAATAGGTAAAGCAAGAGCTGCATGCACACAAGCAAAGCAAAACACGGAATTCATTCATCACTTCTCATGGGCAGGGAGGTGTTCAACCATTCCCAGGAAAAGAGGGCTTCATCACATATAATGGTGACTTGGGAAGACAAACACTATCGGTCTGAATGTCCCCCACTTCCTTCTTCCCCCATGTCAACACGCTGAGTGTGACACCATATGTTATGGAATATCCCTGTGGTCAGCTGGGGACAGCTGTCCTGGCTGTGTCCCTGCCCAGCTCCCTGTGCACCCCCAGCCCCCTCGCTGGTGGGTGGGGTGAGAAGCTGAAAAGGCCTTGACCCTGTGTAAGCACTGATCAATAATAATGGAAACATCCCTGAATCATCAGCACTCTTTCAGCACAAATGAAAACATAGCCCCATACCAGCTACCATGAAGAAAATTAACTCTATGCTGTCCAAAACTAGCACGGCAGTGATGACTTTAATGAAAAGAAGAAATAAAGCAAATAGTTGGAAATCATTTGGTAACAGAATTTCCTTTCCAAATTATAAATACACAGAAACCATTCCATGTATTTCTTTCCAGAGTGAAAGAAACAAAGCAAAGGGGAAATTACCTGTTCATTTATAATTAACTAAAGACTGGGGCAGCAGTAGCAAGATGGTCCTTACAACTGGTATGGTATTCTTGGAGCAGCAGATTTGCCACGACAAGCAATTTCTTCTTTTCACTCATGTTCTCCATACAGTTTCAACTATAAAGGTCACTAACCAAAAGCAGCTGTTAAAGTGGGTCCAAAGTAGTTTTTGCTTAACTTTTAGCATTTACTTAACTGATTACTAGTTACAAATCTGACACACAGCAGACATAACAGTGCTCTCAAGGAGATTAAAGGATTAGTCACTCAGTAGCTTAATCAGATTAATAGAGATTTTGAACACAATATATAATTCTATCCACAGAGGGGATACATGATAGCCACATGCTAGCCTAATTTGGGAAGGGATACTAGGGATGGACAGACCCAGACAAAAGAGTGTAGAAAAAATTGCTAGGTATCACAGGGATTTTTCTACGTACTGCACTTGTAATACCACATAGAGACCTTATATTTTCTGGTACAGTTACAAATTCATAAAATACAGCATTATCATCAGCTAGTAGCCTACACAGTATTGCAAGAAGAATAGCATAATGCTGTGATAAAAGCTTGAGATACTGGTATATAGTAAACACATGTGTGTGTTTCTACTTAAGTAATTTTATATTTGAAACCTTGTTTTTAATTTGTGGGGAGGTTTGTTTTCTTTTTTTTCTTTTTTTTTTCTTTTTTTTTTTTTTTAATGCCACAGCATTCAGGAACTGAAACCCAAAGTGTGGGGAACAACTCTGTAAAATATTAAAAGCTTTGTGGCAAAATTGGAAGTTTGATACAGTAAACTAATTGGAAGTAGGAAGACAAAAAAGGATTTGCTGTCATCTGTGAGAGCTGCCAAAGCTAGTATTTAAACATGACTTTACCTGTGGAGAAAGCTACTATTTTTTAAGAAAACATGCATTTCTCTTCCACATGGTTTGAATAAAGGGAAAAGTAGGGTGGAATCTCTGCATATTGAAATTGAGGTTTTCCTCTAGTAGAAGTTACTTGACAACTGTAGTATTTCTATGAACAATTTATAGACAGAAATCATGGAGAGCATTTATATGATCCCTGTTTTTACACAGAAAGAGAAAAAGCAAAGAATAATCAGTGTAAGTGATGTTATCTTCATCGATCACCCTCTACTTTTTAAGCCATTATTTTTCATTTTCCTGATTTTCTTCCCCATTTCTGGGATAGTGACCTTAACAAGTTCCTGAAGCATTTCGGAAGGTGTCAGTCTCGTGTCTGAATCTTATTTCCCTGACATCCAGTCTTCAGAAAAGAAGCACTTTTAAGAAAGAAACAAACAAATTAATCTCCATGTGCTTCAGGAAAGACACTGTAGCTGGAAGCAGGCCAGGTTTTCACTCTGAAGGATGCTCTGTGCTTGGCAAAGCCCAGAAATGTGTGTCTGCAATGGCTCTTCTGCTACGATTTTGAAATTTAATAATTACAGCTCTTCAAAGGAAGAACCGCAGCTTAGTGGGAGCATAGCAGCTAGCAAGGAGAAAAAACCACGTTAGCAGCAGTGAGGTGTTTGTTACGCAGGAGCTGCCCGAACAGAGCCGAGCTCTCGGAGAGCAGCGCTCGGGCTGTGCGCTCGATCTGGCAGCGCGGGGCCGAGGTCACGGTGCGCTGCGAGCCGGGGTGCGCGTCTGTGCGGCCAGCCGGCTGTCCCCTCTCCCTCGGCAAGGAGGGCCTGGACGGTAGCTCTTTGCCCAGAGGACCCGACAAATCTGTTGACAGCGGTCCACTGATAGGCTCAGCGCTCGCCATCACCTCTCCGGTGGCTGCTCCCTCGCCCGACAGGCCCCGGCCCCGGCAGAGCTCCCTCCGCCCTGCAGCCGGTCCCTCTCTCCCCAGCTCCGACAGCCGGATTTCAGCCACGCAACCCGTGGCAACCAGAATCCCATCACTGCTCTCCGACAGGAGAAACACAGACACAAACACAAAGCTGCCTTTGGAAAAACAGCAATCGCCTGCTCAGGCTTTGCTTTAAAGAGAGAACGCGCTGAATTAAAAATGTGCCAAGAACAACCAGGATGGCATTGCTTTATTTTCACAAAGAAGTCTCTCCTAATTGCACATTAACTGTCTTTTCGCGAACAAACTTGTTTCCACCTAACGCTGACAGTCGCAGGAGCCCGAGTGTGTGTGTGTGCCGGGGGAAGGGGCGGGGGAGCTGCTTTGTGGCACTGTCTGTACGTCTCGTGCCTGCGCTGATGGAATTATTGTTTATTTTTTTAATTTTCAGAGGTAGGCTGATGACAGCTGAAGAAGACTGTATTTGCTGAAGAGCAGCATGATGGTAGAGAGGAGCGGAGCTCCTGAGGGAGATCTAATGGTGCCTCTCCTTCCTGCACAGAGATAAAGACTTATAATAAGCGTGTATGTTCACCATCTGGCTCTGTGCATGTGGTCCTTATGGAGGCGAAAGCAGCACAATCTGTAAATGATCAGGAGCCATCGCACTCTCTCCAGAGAATCCACGATGCAATCAAGGTGACAGATGGCATGGCCGCTGCTGTGGCCTCATGGAGAAGATCAAAATCACCTTCAATAAACTCTGACTGAAATGGGCATGAGCACCTCAAAAAAGTCAGTTTGTCAGTCAAACTGCGACAGCAAGCTGCATTGGGGAAACATAGCAGCCAGCTCTCTGTTTTCAATCGTTTCCGTCTGACTGAGCCTGAACTATGATCTTTCTCAAATTGTCCTTTCTGTTTAGCTGAAGCAGGCCAGCAAATTGCCAGATTCATAGCTTTATTGAAGGAAATTGAAAACATGATGTCCTCAATTCAAGGGACAAACAGCTGGCAGGTGCTTGGACACCCAAGCACATAAAATGGACCCCTAGTCTTTTGGACAAGTTTGTCCAACTTTTGTCAGAGTAAATATAGATATATAATAAAATAGATATAATAAAATCCCAATTTAGGCAGGGTTTATCAGGCATTAGCTGACAGCAATTATATGGCTGCAAATGGACGTTGTGTTATGTATTAAATGCTGGGTTTTCCCATTTTTACTAAAAATTCCACTGCAAATTACAGTGATTCTTGTTTCCCTGTTTTTAGAGGAATATCTCAGGATAAGGTTTTTGCCATGACTGCTTATCAAGTACGGGCATTTGGGGCCCAATCCTGGAAGGTTGCTTGACAAGGTGGCTCAGTACCTTACAGGATCAGCCTGCCCAGGTCAGACTCTTCACAACACTCTGTCCCTCCCTAGCCACCACCCACACCACTAGCTGCCCCAAATGCCCTATTCCTACCCTTGTGCAGGCAGGGTAGAAAACGCCCATCAGGTGTTTTCTGTCATTTGTCCTACTGCACGAGTAGCCAAGGGTCCTAGGTGAACTTCTCTGGAACTGGTGGTGAGGAAACGTATCCATTCCTTTATTTTTCCTAATTCTTTCTACTTTTTATACTTATTTTTTAAGGTGTCCTTGACTTTATCAGCTCCCTTTTTTTTTTTTTTCAGGGAAGGTAAAATAACATGCTTGTTGCTGTTTTCAAGCTTGCACATGGAGGCTTCCAGGCTGAAGCTTTATTGCCAGGCTGAAGCAAGAAGGACATGCTGAGAGGAGACAGAGGATGGACAGCCTTCCTCCCGCCCGCGGGATCCTGCCCCAAGATCTTCCTGGCCTGCTTTGGTAGGAGAAGGGGATCGACGTCTGCGTCCCCGCTCCGTGTGGCAGATGGTCACTGTCTTCCTCGGTTTGCTCGCTTGCATGTTTGGTTTCCTACCACCACATTTTAAAACGTCCCTATAGCCCTTAGCCTTTCCAGCTACTCATTTTTATCTTCATTACAAGTGAAATATTCTAGAAAGTCTTTCGGGCTGATTCAAAGTCTTTCAACAGCAGTGAGTCTTTTCAACAACTTCACTGTGTTTGAGTAAGTCCTTGTCACACATTTCTCTGTAAAACAGAGCGTTATCAAAGGCAATTTTTAAAAAATCTTGTTTTTTTGACTCAGTGTGGAGCATGGGTCATGTTTTGAACTCCAGGTTTCTGTTCCATCTGACTAATTTTGCACATATATCTGACCGTCCTGTCTTGCACATTTTATACTTGCAAAACAAATAAATAGGTTGCCTTTGTACCTCTGTTCCTCTCTAACAGTATGACTTTGCATGTATGGGAGAAGAGCTATGCTCCCTCTCACCAGTACACAGGTGCCAAGAGCCTGTGACAGGAATGGCCTAGTGTGAGGCTATTGTTTTGACCAGGCAAAATGGTATTTTGCTGCTCCAGAGCTCTGGAGGTTGGTTAAAGAGGTAGTGGCAAAACCTTGATCTGACCAAGAGGTGCTGTTAGGAGAATGAGGAGAGAGTTTTAGAGATAAACGACAAACTCCTGATGGTTTCTGCTCTCTCTGTTGAGAAGTTTGATTTGGGATTACAAGGTATCACTCTGCTTTTCCAGGCTAGGTGGTAATAGGGAGCACAGCAGAACAGGTATATTAACAACCTCTCCCAGAACTGGAGAGCTGCACAGACATTTCCTATGGTACGATTCCCAAAACAGAGCAATATAACAGAGTAAAGTTATAAAATTATAAGCCTGTGGTTCTTGTGTAGACCTTGCCAAAATATCTGAATACCTGACATCTTTATTATGGTAACCAACCATAGACATTTAGGCATTTGGATGCTAAGATTTTGAAGCTCAAGTATCATGAAAAATTAATGCACTTGCCCCAAGAAAATCTAATAGGGACCTCTCTAAATTGTAGATGAACCCTGGTAGCTTTCTGTCCTGGGCTACCTCCTCTCTGTTTTATTTTCTGTTTGTTTCTCATGCTGATTAGCGAGACTAGCAGGGAAATCTGCTTTGCTCCTGTGCTAAAGAGGGTAAAGACCAGATCATGTGGTTTAGTTGACAAGCCCCAGCCCACAGCTACACTGTGGAGACCCCTGGTTACAGAGTTTGTTTTCCCCTACCATGATCTCCAGCAGGTCTCTACAAGGACTCTTATCTCCTGTTGGAGAAGAGGTTTGAATTGCTCCCTCTGTGGGAAGATGAATGTGAAATCACCTTCAGAGACTGGTTTGAGTATAACAAATGCCTTTATTTCTTTTTTAGTGGGTCAGAATGCACGACACATAATGCACGGTACATTTCAATACACATGTGCGTTAGATCAATGGGAAAAAAAGCCTGGCCCAATTGAAATTTGCCACTGCATGGCTGAGAAATTTGGAGGTCTTTCCCCAACAGAAGGAAGTTTCACTTAATGCATAGAAATTTGATGTCATCTATTATGAGGAGGAAAAACGATAGGTTACTAGATAATTGAATGAAGTGAAGGGAAATTTAGGGCCAGAAATGCTTTTGTCCTTGAATATTCTTTCATCTTATTCCAAATAGGGCCTCTGTGTCATGGACCTGTGAATACAAAGACTGCTTTTAAATCTCTGCTTCTTGCATGACTGACACTTAGAATTCAGTACCATCTTTCAAAGCATCCTTTGTGCACATTTATTTCAAAATAATGTATTGGACCTGTAAAACCTTATTAGAATATTTTTGCTACAATTACACTTCCATATTCTGTGAGTAACATTTAAGTTGGTTGTTCCTTGTTTTAACATGACCTTATACCACAACAGCATAAATGCAGTGAAAGTCACTGTCTGAAATGAACAGCTTTTATACTGGGTATTTTGTTACGTATTGATGGAGGGGAGAGCTGATTGTAAAAGGAAAGTGTTTTGTTTTCTGGAAGTAAAATACAGATTTTGGAGCCTAGCAACGTTGCCTGGGGAACCTTTAATAATATTGCCTTGCCTGCCACGTACCAGGGAAATGAACCTCCCAATGATGCTTAGAAACCTGGGATCACTCCTTACCCTCCTTTTGTTTGCTGGCTTTATCTCTTTGACCCTCATTCTAGTAAGAAAACCATATTGCTTCAATATTTTTTACAAATCATTTAAAATTGAATGAAATCAGGAGAAGGGGAATATCAGCAGAGAACAACCCACTCTCAGGAGTGGAGTCTCTTCCATTGCCAGTTCAGGGCAATTTCCATTCCATTTCCCTGGACAGCTTTATGGGGAAATAGGATGTTCTACTTCCATAGTTATCATTGCAGCAAAGGCAATGAAACACCCACTTAAGAGGAGGTCAACAGAGTCCAGTATCAAGAGCAGGAGGTTTCAATGGAGAAGAGAGGATGAGAAAATTGAAATAAAGGATTGATTTTGAACAACAATGCCTGTGCTTCATAGATATGACTGTCTTTCATCTAATGAAGGTACCTCATAGAAGGGAAAAATTAAGTCATAAACACAGCAGATACCTTGTTTA
The DNA here is from genome assembly GCA_013400575.1 of Peucedramus taeniatus. Taxonomy (NCBI): domain Eukaryota; kingdom Metazoa; phylum Chordata; class Aves; order Passeriformes; family Fringillidae; genus Peucedramus; species Peucedramus taeniatus. Next base: position 254,296 of record WBNO01003401.1, on the reverse strand, counting down.
TGTAAAATAACACAAATTTCTTGCATCCTTCTGAACAGCTTTGGCCTGGAAAGGGGAATGTTAATCACAGTGTTCTACTGTCAATTTTTCTTTTAAAATTTATGTGACATTTTACATAGTCTGGGTGATAGATACACTGGGATCAGCAGTTTGAACTGAAATATAGATGGAATCTAACTAGTATGGAGTGTCCATTTGGAAGTGTTTGGGTATGTTTATTAAGAATGCAAAAGTTGATATGGGCAAAAAGGGGATGCTTTGCAAGCAATTTTTTTCTTTTAGGCGTGTGGACACAGAATTAACATCACAAAAAGTAGACAGATACATTTGTGGATGGTATTAAATAGCTGCAAAAACCATACTCCTATTTAAAAAGGTCCATTTGCACAGTGTCGCTGATTTCTAATTGTTATTTCAGCAGAAAATGCTGTACTTTCTCCTGTGATGGGAGTAAATTAGTGAACTGGAATGGTCTAGCTAAAATCAGAAACCAGGAGCTGAAAATATTCAGAATGATTGCAGTATATTTTCTGTTATGAATGTACCACTGAGCCCTCGGTACTTGCATTACTATTTTAACAGCAGCTGCCACGTCTGGGTGCTATGTAGGGTCTGCTCCTACATACCTGCAGCTCCACCAGAGCCACAGAATGCAAGCCTGATAAGAGGACATGCATTGCTTTGTATGATAAAAGGTACTTTCTTTGTCTGGCAAACCACTCCTTTTGTATGCACATCAACCAGATGGCCATTTCAGTTTGTCTCCGGCTGTGAATCAGACAATATGGCAGAATTAAGGGAAAAGCAAAACCTTCCCCTCTGCTCCTCCTCTCTGTATATAAAATTAGAAATCAACAACCTTCAGGGAGATTTTATTTTAATACTTCAGCCCTTTAGTAATTTAATGACTTTTGGCTTTCTGAGTCACCATGCATCACTCTCATTAAGGTGTGACCAGATAAGTGCCTAAGGACTGTGAGATAAGGAAAAGGGTTCAAAAAATAAGTAACAAAAGAAGTGTGAGAAGCAGTGGTTATTTTTTTTAAAGGGTGTATGTATAATTTTTGTGATTTGGTATTAACTAAATTTTGCACAGTGAGATTTTTGATGGTCTTTCATGGACAGCGACTGCAGTTATCTTCTGTGTCGTAGAAGGTCTTGTTGCAGGATTAAACATTTGAAGTTTTTTGTTGGTGGTCTACACTGTGCTGGTGTTCTATCCTGCACTGGAGATTCTTCTACAAATTTTGGGCAGACACATCATTACCTTGCAGAACCTGCAGAGACTTTGGAAAAGCAATTTGTTTCAGGATCAGTGGGTTTAAGGCGGTTCTCACACTGCTGACATTGCCCACTCAGGTGGGGAATGTTACATGCACTTGAGATATCAATGCAGTGGTTTCAGCTGAAGGGGAAGAAACAACATGAGGAAAGAGGGCCAGCAGAAATCTCAGTGAAACTAATTCTCAAAAAAAGACTGAAATCTGCAACAGGAGCCCTAAAACCTTTGTTGTTGGACTTCCAATATGAAGGCCTTCCAAAAAGGCCTTATGAGGTTTACAGAGACCTGCTGTACACAAATTGTACCTGTTAACATCATTTAAAGACTCCTGGCACTTCATTTTACTTATTTGCACAAATGTGTAGGATCAAATTTGACAATAACTAAAAACAGTCGAAAAGCCGCTATGCCAGAAAAAACCATTCTAGTCCCTGGTAGGAGCTGGCAGCTCCATATTAAATCCTATAGTTTAACTGGGCTCAATTTTGCAATTTTTCAGAAATATTCAAGAATATACGTGCTGATTTTGGCACATCTCTCAACACAAAATTATCTCCAAGTACCAGTAACTTTTGTTGCAATACTGTGATAGCCATGTGCAGTTGTGAAAAGATACATTCCTCATTGAAGCTTCTACCCATATTTTAGCAACTTCTAAAATTAAATCCATGGGTTGAGCCCTCAGTTTGCCTGCTATTTCCACCTACTAGTAACCAAGAAATACAAATGCATTGCTCTAATGTGCAAGTAGCATAGCATTCTCTTGGCTCATAGCAGATCTCCAAGAATGACCGTGAAATCTTATGAAAAATTAGATCTCATGAAATAAAGAAACGTGGCACCCTGAGGATTCTCTCTATAGCTGGCAAGAATTCCTATTGACTTCTATTAGACCAATTTTCAAATCCTGTTCTAAACCTTTAGGCAGTAAAGGTTTAGCACACTGAAACCACACTCAAGTGACTTTTAACTGCGAGGGCAGTGGAGAACACTTTTCTATGCATTCTTCTTGGCCAGTTTGAATTTATGTCAACAGGGAGAAAAAGTGCATTTCATTATTTCCTTCATGTTATTTATACCTGGTTTAAGTTGAACTTTTATAAAGACCATACAGCATTCCATTTCCATGTACAAATTTTGCAAGAAATCATGAGAAGAAAACAGCAGTAAAAAAGATTTGAGAACATCTAATAGTGTACCATTCTACAGAGGAATAAGGGAATATATTATAAACAACTCAGTTTCAAGAGAATTTGAGATGTTTTACACCTTTAATCATTTATCCTAAGGCTCTGGAAATCAGATTTCCCTCAGGTGGCTGTTATTGTAGTGAAAGTAAACAGAACAACAGACAGAAAAATTGAGATATTCTGGAGTTTTGAAATTATTCTATGAACTCTTATGCATTAACTTTTGTTAAGGAAATGTTGTGAGAGCTAGGAGGCATTACAAATATTTAGTGAGAAATAACTTTATCCTCAGAAGTTCAAGTGTCAACTTGCCATGCAAAGGATAGGTAAGACTGAAGGAAAAATTGATAATCGTGGTTTCAAATGAATTAAAGGTTGGTTTCATCCAGACTTATATGAAAAAACTGCTGAAACTGGGTCTGAACTCTGAAAAATGAGATGTGTATTACCAAAAAAATTCAAACATCTGTTTTTGAAATCTCATGAGTTATAAAATTTTAACTAAAATATTTCAAATTTTATGCTAATGAGACAAAATTACTGGGAAAAAAAGTTGCATGAGAGTTAGTTAAGTACTTAAAATAACTATAAAATAACTGGGTTTAGTTAACAGTTAGAAGTGAATTGTTGGTAGCAGTTATCTTGGAGTAAGGCAGAAGATATTGTGTGATGTACAATATGGAATAAACTCCCCAAGACAAGTTCCTTTTTTATCCATGACATTTTTACCTAAATGTAGATGAAAAAAAAAGAAAAAAAAAAAAAGAGTGGCATTCTGAATGAAAATCTTCTGACCAGATTGTTTTTTGCTTTTTCTGTGCAAGGAGTGGTAGAATTAAAATGCTATCTGGTCGTTGGTACTGTGTTTTACTGGGAGAAAGAATACATTGCCAGCATAATATCTGCATTTTGATAGTCCTGCCATTTAAGTTTGATGCACTAAGTCTCAAATGCAAAAATGCAAGGACAAGAATCTATATACCCATCTTAATTATTACAATAAAAAGGAGGAAAAGTGTTGCTTTACTTGATAATTATAAAAAACAAACTTAATGGGTATTTTTTGGAAGGAAGCTGTAAATCTCAGGACAGTTCTCTTATCAGGTCACCTGTAATCTTACTCAGTCACTTCAAACCTATGGAAGAAAATCCCAAAAGTCAATAAAAAAAGTAATTGTTCTTCTTTGAACTGGCATGCAATTTTTACAATAAATAAAATTTATACCCCTGTATAAAAAGATTGCTCAAAATTAATGTCTTCCTACCTTTATCGAGTTATCTTTCTCATGGTTTTAAATAATCAGAAGTCATAACTTATGGTATATGAAGACTTGAGTGTTTTATATGTTATTTTCAGTCCTGAGCATGGCTTCCAAAGATGTGAGCATAGCCTGAAGCGTGCATATATACATACACACACACACATATATATATATTTATATACATACATACATATATATATGTATATATGCACACACAGAGATAAGTGTGTGTGTGTGTGTGTGTGTGTGTGTGTGTCTGTGTCTGTGTGTGTGTCTGTGTGTGTGCTCTCACTAATTACTAGTGAGCCTCTGGAGACAAAGCCACCTCTTGTTCAGTTCTTAAGTACATGAATAACCTTAACCACATGACTCATTCTGTTGGGTGGGATACCTCATGCATTTAAAGTTTCCTCCATGCTAAAGTGATTTGATGGATCAGGGCCAAAGCAAGTGGAGTCTATGGCAATGTGGGACTAATGATGCTCTTATTGTAAGAATCATTATCCCTGGCTTTGCATGAATTTTAACAATGCAAAGAGTTTGTGATTCGTGGGAATTCTTTAAGGTTAATTTTAATTTGTTTGATTTCATTCCATTGTGCATGGCCCATTTTTATGCCTGTGTTTCCAAGGAAACAGTTGTAAAATGGAATTTGATATGATGTGTTATCAGGTTCCTTGTCAGCAAGTTCTAAGTGATAGTTATGAACTTGACAAATTAAGTTAAAAAAAATTATGATTCGAGTATTAAGATAGAGCTACACGTCCAATGTTTGTTGTCATCTGAATTATGTTCTAATGCTTTAATTTGTTTGGGGACAGAAATTGTTCTGATCACTGCAAGGAGGTCATAGTATTGACAGCATATATACAATATACACTGTCTACAATGCTGAAATCAATGTTTGAGACTGCTGCTGTCTTGATTTCATTAATATAATCTCAAGAGCAAGTACCTTGAGTTAAATCAGACTGAGTCCATTTAAGAAGTCCTTTATCTACACTGACATCTAAAAAAAAAACAAAAGTGAAATCCAGTTGGGACTCATGTCTTATATACCAAAATCCAAGCAGGGGCTGTATATACAATGAGTCTGAGTGGATGCTGTACTTTGGATGGTATTTACAATCTGTTAATTGCTGTGCAAGCACAAACACAAATGTTTATTCAAAAACATTTGTGCAAATGTATGTGTTTTACGGAGCAATAAACAAACTCAAGTTCTGCTCCTCAGCTTCTTTGTTATTCTTACTGCAATGATAAGGGTCCCTTGAGTAAAAGCACTTGGAAAAAAAAGCTTTATAAAAAACATGTAGATCCAAGTTTGTGATATTTTTCATAGTTATTGACCTCAGGATAAAGATGAACAAGAAACTACAAACTTATACTAAGGACTTCATTTTTTGATGACACTTGAAAGTCAAAATATTTCAGGAATACTTCATCAGTCTATTGAGAATAGCTTATTTTTTAAAGCAGTTTCTATGGGCCAGTTACCTTAACTGAAGCCTGAGAAACTAGGCAAGACCCTGGAGAAAAAGAAAGCCCTTTGCAAGTGATAATAAACCCATGGGTTTTAGGGAAGGAAAATAGGGATTTGTCACTGGAGCGTATTCCAGCAGTGCTCCCTTTCTAAACAGGAAAGTTATTTGGCTTGGTTTTTAATTCAATCAATATTTTTCTTTCAGGTACTTAATAGAAGTCATGTGAGGACTTGCAGAACTCTTAAATCACGTTTTTCTTGTCTTTTGTCCAAGCATCCACGTGAGGTGTGTGAGGAGCTGACACACTGCTGTGTGTGCTTTGACCTCTGCCATGCCTTGTCTTGAGGTCCCCCTTGGCAAGGGGTGGGACCACAAAGCCCAGCTGTGCCCTCACTGGCAGCTGCACTCACTTTCCCATGAAACTTAGGGTGCTGGAGACAGCAATATGAGCATTTCTACAGCATCAGGATGTAGAAAGGACATTCATTTGACCCACAAGATCAGAAGCATTCCTGGTTCCCTTCATTTAGAGGTCAAGTGCAAAACCTTAACAGGTTTGGGGAAAGGGATGGGGGCAGTACCTTAATTAAAGACTTAGGAACAGGATTATGCAGGAAACTTTAGGCCAAGCAAGGACTCATACTTGGTTTTCCTCAAAGGTAGGCTACTGTGTGGGCTGACCTTTCTCCCTTGATTTACAAGTGATGTGTAAATGGAAGTAAAACAAAAAAATCTAAATATTTATTTTTGAAATGCACAATCTTCACAGCAAGGGGAAATCTCTGTTATTTCTTGTCCTTGATTTTATAAATTTAGCGGGTGATAGCACCAAATCCTACCTTTTTTTATACATGAGAAAGTTATTGCCTGCTCCTGATTCAGTATCCTTATCTCAAACTTTTATAAAGTGTGAGCCTAAGGAGGTAAAACTTAATACCAGAAAAAAAAAATTACTTTCCTGTAGACTCATCTCAAGTGTTTGAAGCTGCCAGAAATGTGGTATTTTTAACGTTCTTGAAGAGAGAGATTTCTGACCAGAGATAAGAGGGATGCCAGAGGTGAGTTAACTTCAAACTTGGTCCTGCATGGAGAAATCACCACTCCTTGCACAGTTGCATGTGTGGGTGCATACGTGTGCATACACACACATGCGCGCGCACACACACACACACACACACACACACACACATATCAGGCATTTTTTCTCTTTCATGTTTTAAGCCTAAAACCAGTTTATGTTTTTTGCATTAAAATTTTGAAGTTCATTTAAAATCATTGTGTCTGGATTTGGTGAGGCAAGGGTGAAGTGTACACTCTCAGTCATAGAAGAAAGCCTTTTCATTAAAAATGACTGTAGTTATATTTGTCTCAGCCTTTTCCCTTTAGTAACAGTTTAAAAGAAAGAAAAGGAAAACAATTCCTCTTGAAGACAATTGAACCTGACACAAAAGACTGTAAAAGCTTGAAAGATGGTCTGATGTGGAAATACATATTTCAACAATTTGTAAATTGTGCATTATATACTCAATGAATAATTGTGGTCTATTTACCAAATATGAATATATACAATTGTTAATGTACTATCATGTCAGTCCATGTGACAGAGGCATTATATTGTTGATACAAAAATGCACATTGAAGAAACAGAACTGAAGAAATAAATACTTGGTGCTGTTCAAGCATTAATAAGAGCTGTTTTAACGTTGTTAGAGAATGGAAGTCATGTTCTGAGACAACTGAAACTTTTCAGATTCCTTTCTCTAAATGTATATTACAAGAGTGCAAAATTCATCCACATATGATGTGTTGTTATCTTGTCTGTCTCTTTTTCTAATTCTGTCTTTTGATGTCATTTAAAAATGGCTAGGGGAGTGTTTTGAAGGCTTGCAAAAAAAAAAAAAAAACCAAAAAAAAACCACCAAAAAAGAAAACAACAAACCTGCTCTCATTTCCAAGACAAGTCTTGCTATGAAGTCTCAGGAATCAGCTTGGGTGAGTTATTGCAAATCCTTTAAGAAAATGGGAATACATGGGCTACAATAGCTCTATTTAAAACAGAAAATCTACTCTGTGTGTGTGTATGTGTGTGTCTCTGTGTGTGTGTGTGTGTGTGTGTGTGTGCAGGCAAACATGGCATTCAGGAGAGTGAAATGAAATGAGCCAGAAACTTCTCACATTTTCCTGGCATCTGTGGCGTGTCGCCATATGAGAACCATATGACTGCTGGCAGATTGGCATGTCAGCTCAAGCATGTACAACTTGACCTCACGGAGCTCTGTGTTTATCAGTTTATAACAGGAATATTGATACAATTTTAGCTGCAGTCTTTCTGTGCAAGGACACTTCATCCTTTCACAGTCCTAATTCTCCTTTGCTAAAATGACAGCACCTTGTTTTTGAAGTAGCTTTTCCACTTGGGGAAAAAAAAAAAATCAAAGGCGGCAGAAGACAGCAGAAAGCTGTTCTGTGTGCCAGAATGATGTTTCATTCATTGTTTTGTTAACTGTGAAGTCCTTAGTGGAGTTTGTCACAGGATTGCCTGGCTGACTTGTGCTGTCTTTGAGGCTGAAAAGCACAGCAGTATTAGAAACAGAGGTGGAGGCAAAAATCTGGAATGTTGTTAAAGCTGCTGAAGTATAACCACACAGAACAGTTCCAGTGTTTATTCACTCAGAAGAAGGATAAAAGGATAGTACATAAAAATGCGTATGAGCAGTTTTTCACCTCAAGTGTACTTTCCTGATCTCCAAATGAGTGGAATGTTAGCATATATGTAGTTGTTGCTTGCATATATATGCAATTAAATATTATAATTGTAAACATGATATAAAATCTGAGACAAACAGCTCTCCATCCAGAATGAGAAACTGGATATATGTGTAATCATAAATCTGAGTTTGCTGCAAAAATTCAAATGTCATACAAACTTATCTGGTTGTTTATGGCAGGTGAGAACTGGTAACAATGAAACGATGTAGGTAGAGTCAAACCATGACCTGGATTGGAGGCAGAAATAAGAAGTACAGAGAGTACTCTTGACCATATGATTTCATTTAAGCTGCCTTAGTCACCACCACTTCTTTCAAGAATAACAGTATATCTTATATCCTCAAGGACTTAAACATACACTTGCACTATGACTTGTTCCACTTAACAGTGTGGAAAGATGATGTACTGAACATGCATCGCTTCACATTAGCGCCTGCAACTGCACTCACGCCATCCTTCAGAAACACTGTTATTCGTATCTGCTCAAGCTTCCTTGAAGGTTAAGCTTTAAACTGCTGTGATTTTCTAATTTTCTCTACACTGGCAACTTAATTAGAATCTCATCAGAGAAGATTCTAGGACTGACATTAAAACTTCCTCACCCACTGTCTTGACAAAAAACATTATAGAGACAAGAACTGTAATAATAGTTTTTTTGTAAGGACTGGCATGAAGGGTAGGTGGAAAAGCAGTGAAGAACACCATTAGATAATAAATTAGATAACATTCTGAAGACAAAAAAGAAAATGTAGGATAATTTTGCCTCTTCAATTAAAAAAAACAAAACGATTAGGAACAGAAAGAAAGTGAGGTCTAAAATTTCACTTTCCCTGGAGACTGACTATGGGACTATATGGCAGACAAAGAAACATCTTACCACATGCAACTATTTGTCCCTGTAAGACTCTATATAACTCAAATATGCAATCAATCTGTGGTGATCAAAATTGCCACTTATGATGTCCTTGAGAAAATTTATCAGAAAGTCTAAAATATTTGATGAATTTTCCAGAATTACATTCAACAGTCTTTTCATGCTAGTGGATTGGAAGAAAGACTAAAATAGAAATAAAAAAGGGAGGGAAATGGCTCTGTTCTGCTGAAAATGGAGAGCCATTTATTTCTAGTTTGTTTTGGCAGGTGACGTTTGGCCAGCAAATCTAATATTGTGTTAAGGCCAAACGTTTTTGAGTTTACCCATCTGTAACCTCCACACAAGCTACAAAATTTAAAAAATTCAAAGTTTCAGAATCTTTTATGCATGATGAACTCTGATTTAGTTTTCATTATCATCTGTAGTCTGAATCTCTGCTGATAGCTTGAGAAAACTTGCCATATCAAATTACCACAAAAAGATGTCCAGCCTATGGAAATGAACAATGAGCAACATCTATTTGACAATTGTCTCTTACGTTGGTTGAGATATACTCTGTCAAAAGCACCACCATCGACCAATGATGGCATCTAAAGAGGTAAAGTGCATACTCAGAAAAGACTATTGAAAATAAAATATGATCACAAACTCTCATGGATGTGCCAGTTCATGAATTTATACACACATATGCACCGTTGCTCACTTAGACTTGAACACATTGATGTTCATGGATGGGGTAGACTCTCCACAAAATATATATATGGGTTTGGGATAATTTTCCTGTATTAGGACAAAAAAAAAAAAATATTTGTAGTAGTTTCAGCCAGACTTACCATGTTTATTTTATGCATAATTTATCATTTTGAATGGTAGCAAAAGTACTTAGAAAAGTAGAAAGAATCAGAAGTGTGTTTGTCATTCATGATGGTGATACGCATGTTCAAGGAAAGGTAAATTCACTTCTGAGAATTGAGCTCATCTTAAGCCATGGGCAACAGCAATTAAATTGTCATCATCAGGAGAGAATAACATAAATCTGCACAAAACAATTTAATAGATCTTACAGTCATTATGGTATAAACCTGAATAAATGGTAGATTTATACATGAACAAGCAAAGCCTCTCATCATTAAATAGTAGTTAGTATAAGTGGACCAGTCAAGCTGTTTGTGCCTTTTTGTTTCTTTTCAAAGAATTGTAGTGGGGGGTGCCTAAGCATATGATTCAGAAGGGAGGGAAAATCATTTACTGCAGCATGTGGACAGGTTTGAGTGAGAGCAGATTTCCATGCAGGAATGAAATATGAGCCAGGGAAAACACCCCTTTTTGAACACACTCACAAGGCCTGATTACATGTCCCACAGCTGGAGTTAATCCAGATTCCTGTTTAATTAAATAGTAGCAGGCATTCTGCTGCCTTACATCAAAATGCAAACGGATGGAGGTGAAATGCAAAATGTGACACCCACCTCTCTTCATTGCTCCTGAGAAAATATAAGACTTATTTAAAATATTTTAATGTAGATCCATTCACTATGCAGGACAAATTTTAAATGCACAGGGTGAATTCTAACTGCATAGAGAAATGTATGTGATAAAGTCATGGCTTGGCACTAACATATAATATTTTGTTATTGAGTAAACTCCCTTTGAAATAACCTGTGCTATAATTTGTTGTGAGATCATCCTATTTTGGGCATTATCAACCTGTTTCTGAAAGAGAATAATCCAACCTTGTTTTTTTTTTCCTTTCATAACAATAAGAAGAAAACCTTCAGCTGAAGGATGTCTATATGAGAAACGGTCCCATTATATACTGTGCTATTTTAAAGCTGTAGTGTAGTATCTGTCCTTTAGCATCTATATAGCTCTATTCAATTTTTTTCACAGGTTAAAGCTGAAATTTCATCAGTCTTTGGGGAGCAGGAACTTACCTATAGTGCAGGTCAAATGAGATGTAACAGCCACTATCCAAGGTTAAAGGTGTGATAAAAGTAAACAGGTGACAACTTTCTTACAAACTTAAAATAATATATATGTTCTGCTTCTCCCTAAACAGATTTTCTTTATTATTCTGTTAATCTATGACACAAGTATACTGATTTCATTACATGACAGAGGCTGTCTGATTCAAAAAATACAGATAGATTTGGGGAAACAGAGAACATGTATATTTGCTGTCATTGAAGAATACATTTTTTTTCCAGTGTATCATCTCATGTAGGCAACAATAAAGATACATATTATGGGGTTCTGCATTTTTATAGCACCGTATGGTAAATATGGATAGCATCCTCGATGAAATAACAATGGCAACAGCCACTACCCTCTTGGCTTTCTCCTGTCAAGGAGTATAAGTATTGAGTTGAGAAATATAAGTGTTAAGTTCTGTTATTTGGCTGAAGTCAACAGCAAAGAAAACTGTTGACCATTGACAGCAAAGAGGTTCTGGCTCATTGAGGAGAAAGATGACTACTGGGGTGGTAAAAAAAGGGTAGGTTAGAGAAGCAACATTTTCCCCACAAATGCAGTTGATCCAGTCTTTAAAAAAATATTTATTTCTATATTTTTCCTTAAAAGTATAAAATGGGAACAATAAATGAACCTGAATTGCAGATAGTTTAACAGTGATCAAAGTTTAATGTTGTCTTTATGTAACTATTAACTAATGTAACACCTTTCATAGATAATACTAAGCCAAAAATCAGCAGGATTAAGCAAAAGTATAAAACATTTCTGTGCCTATTGAGAGCATCCAGTCACATTACATTAGAATAAATTATTTTCTAACAGTATGAGCACTACTGTCTTAAAGAAGGAGCTCCACTGACTGCCTGTTTATTTTGGCTAGCACATTATTTCCAGTGCAGGAGATGGCTTAATATGCATTTTTAAACCTTGTTGTGACATGTAAGAGGCCAACTAGATGGGCAGTTGGTCTGATGTGGCATGGTTATTCTTGTATTCCTTATGATGGTCCTTAGCTTTGTGTCTGCTTTAGCATTATCCTAAATTATCCACAATTTAGGCACATTCTTGACCACATAAAAATACATTCTTTATTTCACACACCTTAGCTGCCCCTATCCCATTGCCCTCTGTGCCTCCTGTCACAGTCTGAACACACCTCTTCTCCCTAGAATCCCTTTCTATGTTTCTCCTTAACTCTTGACTCCTTTCAACTCTGTGAAACAACATTTAAAGATCAGCCTAAAGGATAAGTTATTAATTAATTTTCATCTTCTCTGCACCTTAATTCTGTAGGCTTGCCACTGTAGCAGACTTGGCAGGGATGCAAAGAGTGGCAATAAATGCATTCAAAGTCTCCTAACATCTAGAAATCAGAGCAACAGTCCAGAGGAAGAAGACGGCTGCTCTAAATTCTGCTTAACATATCTGCAAAATCTTTCCAAGGTAGATACCTGTCTGTTTTCAAACCCAGCCTTGATTTGCCTCTTTTTTTCTCTGTTTTCTGACCCAGGGTTATATCCCTCTTCACACACCTGGAAGAGAGTCTTCAGAAGCGATGCTTTGCTTCAGGTTTCCTCTCCCAGGCAGCTCTTGGGGGCCAGGGTGCAGCTGGCCTCAGCTTGCACTACCCCACTGCTCCTGGCTCCCATTCCACCCTCCCTGATGTTCCTGGCCATGGAGCTGTGTTGGAAACAGGCTTCTGGGCACTGTGCTCCGGGCAGTGTGTGCTAGGATACAAACAACAGGTAATCATGTGCTCTATAAAATGAAGCATTTCGATCCAAGGGTAGAGGGACATCATCTCCATTTTCTTGCCAGCCACATCACAGCCTGTGCAATACATTTCCTTTATGACATTTAAAAAGGGCAAGGATTTGCCATCACAGCTGCTTCATCTATATGCATTTTGTGTGTGTTCCATACATACATAGCGTGTCTGCAGGGCTCCCAAGAAACCCTGCAGGGATCCCATGCTGGGATCATCTCTCCTGTGAGATGGTGGGGGTTTTCTGGCATGAGGATGCAGATCACATCCCTCTTGCAGGAAGGCAGGAGAGGCAGGGATGCCCCAGACTGGTAAGGATGCTGTTCTATAGCTCAGTCCTATATCCTGATGCTACTGGGGGCACCCTGTCTAGTTTGTGTTTTCTCATTGCATCATAATTGTTTTATATTTACGTTTTGTCCTCTCTCTCTGCTTTTTGTTTCTTTTTTCCTTACTTCTTCAGACTATATTTGACCATCTTTACCACTCTCCATGTATTACTCCTACTTGTTTCTTTTTCCTGCAATGGTCTTATTTTTCCAGATACCTTTTTTTTTAAGGGAAACAATCTCTAACTTGAAACTGAGTTTTTGTTTTTTTCAAAATGGACTTCCCACTTCTCATGGCAATTTCCCTTCTTTCCTTAAATCCAGTATTAAAAATTCTTGGAAACAGCCAGACAGGATTAAAAGAAACATTTTAATAAAATGTCATTTGGGTTTTGAATGACAGAGCAAGTCTGTGTGTATGATATACTATAAAAAGTATAAACACCAGTATATTATGCAAAAAAAGTAGAAGCTATTCTTTCTGAACGTATCATTTATCAGCATCTGAGGAAGTTATTTAAGTGAGTAGTTTAACAAACATGAACTAAAGTGTAATGTTTATCCGCTGTCCTGTTTAAGTCTAAATAACATAGAAGAAGATGGCTCTTAAAAATGAAATGTACATCAATCAATATACATTGCCAGTTTAGACGAGAGGTTATATATAGCCCTGTAGAAACAATGCATGTGAGATGTGCTGCTGGGGGTCACTTTACCAGGCAGAGGAGAGAGGCTGAATCATACACCTTGGGTAGGCACAGACAAGCACTCTGTCATTTTAATAATGCTCTCATTGCAGAAAGTTTCACCAGTTATGGCCATGATGCTTAATTGCCCTCATTTATCTCCCTAATAAGTGATGTCATTGAGTTAGAGCTGTTGAACATATACAACTGGCAAGTCAGTAAGTAAACCTGCTTTCCACACCTACTGATGAGAGGAATAAGAAATGCAGCAAGGCCTTAAAACTATACATAGTGAAATCTAGAAGAGCAAAATAGATATTTTATTGTCTTATTTCTCTACTTGTCTAAGACCATCCACATTTATTGAGAACTTAAAAGATGAAAATACATACACAGAACCCCCCAATTCTCTGAGTATAGAAGCAAACCCATTTGTACTGACAGCTTGAGAGTTTAGGGGTGACAGCTCTCCTTTGGTCCTTCTGCATCTTCATATAGGTAGAAATAGCTGCAAGTCTGCACGGTGGATACACCACTCTGTGAATAGAAAAAAAAAAGTGCTTTCAGCTCCCTATTTTTATTCCTAGCAAGGCTTTAGTTTTGACTAATGTAGATGAATGAAAGCAATAAAAAGAAAAAAGCAAGCAAAAGGCCCCCCAAATGGCTCTACTCAAGCTGAGTGAACAAATAGAGAAAAAACCCAAATATATTCTTAGCAGCAAGTCTGCGTTATCTCCATAGGGTACAAATCACTGCCATTTCCAAGTCTTTATCTCCCTTGCAGAGGTTACCACCTGCTGCATTTCCAGGAGGTCTGGATGGTGTTGCCATGGCCTGGCCAGGGGCCGTCAGTACTGCTGTGCTTAGGCAGGATGATCTGTGAGCATGCAGGAAATGTGTCCAAGGTGTCTGGAGTTTTGTTTGTTTACTTGCTTGTTTTCCTGTATTTCCAGGTGAGGAAGCTTTCTCTAAAAGAAATCTGTTCTGACAGAGCTCAGCTTTTGGGGCCAGTCTGGAGTTTCTTCTCATCTCCGATCTGCCCCTTAATAGGGGAAAATGAGAGGGCTGTTAACATCCTTCTTAGAAACCCTCTTTTTCCAGTCTCAGGAATTAAATGGCTGGAGTTTGACAATTAAGAAAAGTTGCTTAGTCTCTGTTTAACCTCTGTGTCTACAAGGGCAGAGAGCAGCAGGACTTTACAAGTCTGAGCAGGCTAAAAGTGGTCATGCAAGATGATGGGAGTCTTGGGGCATCCTGTGCTGCTTCATGCAGGAAATTAGGTGATTATTGGAAATAACTTCCTGGGAATTGCTAGGAAAGCATAAAGGGAGTGAGGGAGACTAAGCATGAGTAGAGAAAAGCCAAGGGGCTTCTGCAGGGCCAGAATTAGGTAAAAGCCCACGTGAGAAAATGAGGGGTAGAGCAGGGGAGGACCAATGACCTGCAGCAAAGCCGGTCTCCTCAGGATGCTCCTTTCTCAGAACAGTTTGTTTCTCTTTCTCTTATTCCATCCTTTTCCAAACTGGGTGAAATGATTTTTAAAAATGCTTCCTGTTTATGGCATGGCTTTAGATTTTTTTTAAGGTCTTGCACCTCTATCTGGAGCACTTAAACTGCCTGTGGGCAGATAGCTTGCCACCGCAGCGCTGAGAGACTTCCTCAGCAGAGTTCACAACTGTGGCTAACAGTTTGGGTGGTTCTACTAAAAATACATTACACCTGGAGATACTTGATGACTCTTTTCCCAGAGCTGATGAAAATTACTGTTACTTTTTTGAAGGGAATTTTCAGGAAGTGTTAAACGTATCTATAATAAGAGGAGTTGGCTTTAAACGTAATATTCACCACAGCTTTGAACTGTTGGTAAATCCAGTTTGCTTCCTACAATATCCCCACATTTCTTTATGGAAATAACTTCACACTGTTGGAATCTGTGAGAAGGAAGGTGATATGGGTCATGAAATTATACCAGATTTTAATTTCTACTGTATGAAATTCATAGCGTGCAGGATCTCAAACAGCAGCTACCAAGTTAGATTGTATTCTTAATATAGACTCTCAAACCCTTTTATGATTAAATGTTGACTTTTCCTACATGAAAGCACAAAAGGTTGATGCTGTGTGGGAAGTTCAAGGTACACAGATTACAGAGTGTAAAAAAAAGGATAAAAAAGTTTTTGTTTTTTTTTTCATTTTAGAGTTCTTTTAAAATGTTGGAAAAATGTTCCAGGCCATTTCAAAACCAGTCTTTTTGAAATGTTGTTAACATGATGAACTATTACAAAAATTATGGGATAAAACCTTTCTTTTCACTGGTGTTAAACAAAATTTTAAACCAAGAACTAATTATTACAAACCCACAAACTCAAATTTGTGTTTAAAAATGATGAAGAAAAATACTTCCATTTGCTCCAGTACACCTTTAAAGCACTTTAGTATTTCTAAATGAACAATTTGGTAAAAATAATGCAACTTAACAAAGTGTTTGAATTTTACTGGCACAAATTTGTAAGAATTTCACACAGTTGTCTGTGGTAGGGACAGGGACTTGGTCTGTGAAGGCCTAGGGATTTACTAGGACCAGAAGACTGCTGTAAAAGTAGGAAATAGAGACAAGAAAGAAAAAAAACACCTCTACAGCACAAGTCAGAAAGTAGTGGAAAATGGAAATGCCATGAAGATAGACTTGGGGCATTGACCACCTCCCTAGGAAGCCTATTCCAATGTCTGACCATCCTCTCAGGAAAGAAATGCTTCCAGTGTCCAGTCTGACCCTCCCCATAGGCAGCTTTGAACCATTCCCATGTGTTCTTTCACTGGGAAAAGGGATCCACACCCTGCTCTTCACTTACCCTCCTCAGGATGCTGGAGAGAGCCACCCCTCAGCCTCCTTTATCCTCCAAAGCAGATAATCCCAAAGTCTCAGCTGCTCCTCACAGCCTTTTAACCCTCACCCCAGCTTGGCTGATCTCCTCTGGACTCATTCAAGGACTTCACATCCTTCTTAAATTAAGGGGCCCAGAGCTCCAGAGAGTATTCAAGGTTTCTCAAATCTGAGTCTTTTGGGTTTTTTTCCTACTCAGTTTGTAGATAATATAAAGTAATAAAGGAGTGAATTTTTAATAAGCTGTGAACTAAGTATAGTCTTGCAACAAAAAATATCAAGGTATGTTTTAAACTAAAGGACCTTTTAGAAAGCAATAGGGTTTATTTGCTGAGTTTCAGTGAAGTTGTTCTTGATGCCTAAGAAAATATTACATGGCAATATTAGCATAACCAAGGAGGGTATTATTTGAATCAAAAAATAGATATATACCAAATGAAATGATTCAAAGAAAGCTGCTTTGGGTGATATCAGGGTAATGATGTTGTAAAACATTATTCCTGACTGGTAACCTTATCTTTCACACCCTTTGCAAGATATCTAAGATGCCATATTAAGAGAGTTTTAAAAATAAATAATTTCTTCTACTTCCTGAATTGAAGGGCTTTTCATCAGAGCATAAATTCAGTATAAAAAAAATTTTAAAAAAACTTTGCAATTTTTCTGCAAAATTAAACACTGCTATCTGAACCATTGAGAGAAATATATTTACATATTTCAGGCTAAAGATCTTTTGTAAATGTTTAGTTACCACATTCAAACCTTTCAACACTTCCCCCGAAATCACATTATTCTCATGAAGATACAACAAGAAGTCAAAGAATAAAATGTAAAAAGCTCCACTTCAGTAATATGAAGGTTGTGAAAAGAGCTGACAGCATCCAGGAAGCTCAAAGTTACAGCTGACAGCCCGTCCTTAACTCATGCTGTGTGAAAAAAGCAAATGGCACTAATGCATATTAGCTGAGCCCAAAGTTTGAACCCCTAAGCCCATCCCTCTTTCTCTGTTTGAGTTATGGGAGCTGTTGCTTTGAGGTCTGATTTTCAAACTTGGCTTCAGTGTTGCTGTTAGAAGGCGTGTGTGGCACTTACACACAACATAAATCTTTGCTCAAAGGCTCTGTTTTGTCCAGGCACCTGCTGGTGCAGCAGCCAGGACACAAGATGTTAGTTACAAACATTGATGTGTTTCTGCAGGCTTTGAAGATTTCACCAAAGGCACAACAGCTTGTTGTACACCTCTTCAGAAAACATTTGTTTGACATGCTTTCTACCTTTTACCCTGGCTATGGTTTATTGGCCTTGTATGCATTTCTGACTTGTGGCTCAATAAGGGTAATTTAACAAGTGCACCGTGGATGTTTGCAACCTCTGTGGAAAGCAGAGATGATCCATCTGTGAAATCAGTTTATTTCTAGGAGCTGGTTAATACCTGGGACAGAGAACTCTTCCTACACTGGCTCCATTCCCAAAGTCAGCTCTGGTGACTCTGGTTGGTGGAAATAACTGCATTTCAACATACTTTGTAGCCAGCACAAAGGAATCAGGACAGACTTCCACTCATGACTTAGGAATTTTAAATGTAGAAACAGGTTCCGTGAAAACTGAGTAAAGCAGTTTTTGTTAGTCCACAGCCTAAGAAATCTCTCTTGCCCTTCCTAATATACCACCAAGAACGCTTTCATCTAAAAAGTAATATTCTGAAAATGTTTAAATCCTGCCATACCTTTTAAAAATAGAGCTGAAGACTAGACAAGATGGACAAAAGTCTGTGTCTATCTTCTAGAATTTCTTTTTTCCAAACCAATGATCAAAAATTCAGTACTTGTAACCATAAATCTGAAGGATTCCACATAGATCAGTATAAGTAAGGACTCTACAGGATTCTGGTGATTACTTTTTCTGAACATTCCTTTTCTTCAGTGTTGCTTCCAAGGTACTGTGCACTGGTGTTGCAGTGCAATTGTATTGCAGATTAATCTGAGCAGGTTCCATAAGAGTGAGCTTTGACAATGTCCACTGGTTCTTGTTCACCTTCCTGCCCATTCCTGACAATGTCTCCTAAATAAACCTGAGCTCAAACCACTACTGGAAGGTGCTGGTAGAATAATACTAATACTAATACGAATACTAATACTAATGATAATAACATTTTTTTAAAAACAACCAACCAGCCCCCAGACTAGAGAAGGTACTTAAAAAAATTAGAACATCTGAGATAAAAAGGTGTAGCGAACATGACAGTCTGTCAGTAGAAGTCTGAGCTGATAAAGCCAGCAGTTTGTTGAAATGTAACGGCCTTCTACTAAAATGCTAGGAGAGTAACAAGGCACCCATGCAAGGAAAAAAAAAAAAAAGCTGAATGAACATTTTAATTAACTCATGTGCAATTTTAATTAAAAACATAATGTGTCAGGAAAATGAATAATGCCTTGGGGCAATAAAATAGCTAGATTTTCTGTTCAGTCTTCTGCTTCATATCTTTTATGGAAGAAGGATATTATTGTTAAAATGAAAAAAACACTCCTTCCAGCCTCCTGCCCCCTTCTCCACACACATCTAACAAGAACACTTAATATAACAAAACCCAAAGGTGTGGACAAAAGGAACAGGATTAAATCAGAGCATGGTGCAAGATATGCTGTTCTACCATCATGTTGGTTGTGTCACTCTTCTGGCTTTGAACAGAAAAACTTTGACCTTCAATTTCAAAGTCGGTGTTTCGGTCTTCATAAAATATGCTCAGAAAATGTGGATGCCCATTTTTTTTTGGTGTGTGAAAAATTGAAATATTTGAATATTACCAGGCTTTGATGACGGAGTGGTAGTCTCCACCCTTAACAGATGAAGCCATTTTGAGCCATTGGGAATCTATAACCTGAGATACCAGTAATCACATGACTTTTTAAATGTGAAAAAATAAGGCTTTCAAATATTAGAAAGAAAAAGAAACAAAATAAAGCACAGGGGAAAAAAAGTTGGGGAAAGTTAACTTTCCCCAAACGGAAAATGTATAATGTCCAAACCTATTTATTTCTTTTCTTTGCCCAGATACCACTCACTGAAAGAGATTTGAAATTCTAGCAGCTATAGCATAGCCTGGGGCAAAGGCAGGGTCACAAGCACCATCATGTAACACATTTTAAAGGCTGTCAGAGATGTTTCTTCAGTCTCTGTGTCCTCAGCAGTCCCAGAGTCTCTGTTTTGCTGCAGGGACTTGCTACCTGGTCATACCTTTTCTGTGGCTCACATCATTTTGACCGTAAATCACATCTAACCTGTGAGAAGGCTGTTTGCCTTAATATACTCTGAAAGCATATGAAGCTTTGTGTGCAAAAAGTCCTGGGCCACATCCAGTCTGCAGCACGTTTTGCACAACTCTGGTCTCATAGGCTTCCATGGGAAGTCCTGACACCCAGGACCTCCTCTAACCCAGCTCCATCCCACCACTGATGTGTGTATTCAAGACCTTCACAGGAAAGAATTTTTTCTTGATATCTAATATAAACCTACTCTCTGCCAGTTTAAAGCCATTTCTTCTTGTCCTATCACTCCATGCTCATGTAAAATGTCCCTCTTCAGTTGTCTCATAGCCCCTTTAGGTACTAGAAGGTACTAGAAGATCTCCCCAGAGCCTCTTCTCCAGGCTGAACAGCCCCAACTCTGCCAGCCTGTCCTCATAAGAGAGGTGTTCCATCCCTCTGATCATCTTCATGGCCCTTCTCTGAACTTGCTCCAACAGGTCCACATCCTTCTTATGTCCAGCCCCAAAGCTGAACAGAGTACTCCAAGTGGGGTCTTGCAAAAGCAGAATAGAGGAGGTTGATCATCTCCTTCAATGTGCTGGTCATGTGTAGGTGTTTTTAAGGTGTGTTCTAATTCTCATTTTCCTGCTTTGATTTTGAGTCATAATGATTCCCATTAATTTCCCCAAGTCAAGTCTGCTTTGCCCATGACAGTAAACAGTGAGTGATCCCTCCCTGCCCTTACCTCAGCTCATGGGCCTTTTGTTATATTTTCTCTCACCTCTCCAGCTGAGGAGGGGAGTGACAGAGCACCTTTGGTGGGTACCTGGCATCCAGCCAGAGTTAAACCACCAGGTTGTGCTTCTTTTGGTGCAGCCCAGCATGTTGAAGGACAAACAGATGCAGTTTGTTTTCTCCCCAGGGCAGAGGGTGGTGGGAGGCTCATCTGAGCCTGGTGCCCACCCAGCAGAAGCACCTCTGCCTCTGGGGTTTCAGGGGTGTCAGCTGCACCCTCAAGAATCAGTACATCACAGCTCATAGGCCAAACTCAAGAGAGATCAGCCAATCTTTAGTTTTAAGTCATTCAGAAAATAGTGGAAGGCTTGCTGCAGAATCATGTAGGAATTAGAAATTTAACAAACAGGAGGTAAAAATCAGCCTCCAAACAGGAGCCTCTGCCTCTGAGGTCATTGCATTTAGAGTGTGTGTACATTTACATTTGCATAAATCACTGAAATTCCTGAGTGCAAAGTTGTAATGCTTTCCAGAGCCTGAGGGAAGTATCTAAACTGATTTTAACTGTACAGAGGATTCTAATTCAAGAATGTTTTTTTAAAAGCCTCCTCAGTCCTGTTACTTGTCTTTCCCCCTTTTTGTTTCCCACTAAATTTTAGGCCTTAGCTAATAAATAAACAGTATAATTCCAGGTTGCATGCACTATTGCTGAACAAATGCATTTTAACAATATGCCTGCCATTTATGCTTGCTTCTCATAAACAAGCTTGCTTTTGTCATGGCAGGAGTGCCCGCCATAAGAGTTAATTTATGCAAATTCTGGATAATATTCAAGTTTAATTCTCTTCTTTTCCTTTCTTTTTCCCCTAGTCATTCACTTGATTCTAAGACTGTCATTCACTGAAGGAATAATAAAACAGCATTTGATTTAGGAGAGCAATCACAGTTCATGTTTCAAATCCTGAATATTCACAATAAGCTGAGACAAATTATTACAGAATTATTCATTAAATTGCTTTGAATAACAAATAAATGTTGTGGAATTACAGTCTGAATGCAGACTTTCACAAAAAAGCAAATACAGTAAAATAGTTTAAATAAGTTCTTCAGTGCTAACTAGGGTTTACATTGCTGTACTCTTGGATCCTAGAAGCAGCAAGTTCCTTTGTAATTTATCCCATTGGTTTTAAGGGGATGATCAGATCACTGGTTCAATCTGCAATATAAAATTTTTGTCATGAAAATGCCCAACAATAGAAAAGAAAAATACTTTGACAGCTTGATGCAGCACCTTTGTTTCTTGCCATAGGCTAGAAAGACCTGAAAAGATGTGCTTACTCTCATGAACCGTAAAGCAAATTTTTTTTCCTTGTATCTTGAGTCTGTTTATAGACTTACATCAAGTGCTAAGGAGCTGGACTTTGGCCACTTAATATTGAATTCTTCTGTGCTCTTGGCCAGTCTTAGATGACTGTGAAAACCATGTCCTTAGGTGAGCTGGGATGCCTGGTCTGTGTATATGAGACATGCTACCTCTGATAACAGCAGCTACAGAGATTTGTATAGCCTGAATTAAGCAGGCAGGGACTGAGAAGAGGCTCCAAAAGGCTAATTCCAGATACTGGCTGACAGTTATTTTCTCTAAATTCCTACCTAAATCACTTTGGTTAAAAACTATTTAAACCATTTATTTGTATTTTGCTTAGTAAGGATTTGTTTGCATCAAAACTGGAGCCAAAATTCAGTTGGTCACATTTGTTTTGGTAGAAGTCCACATGGGGACACTGCTGCAATAAATCTGCCTGCTTTTGAGACAGATCAAGATTGAAATGTTATAAAAGTACAGTAGTTGCAAAATCAGAGTTTTTCACCCACCTCATAAAAAGGTAAAGGTATTTACAATTAGTCTGCAGCACAATGAAACACAGTGGTCTTGCCAGTGCCAGCAGCAAGCTCTGTCCATCCCTTTTAAATTTCCCTGTGCGGCAAATACCCATTGTCAAGAAAAAAAAACAACAAAACTTTTCAAAAATTCAGAGGAATGAGGTTGGCATCAATCATTGATGTTCTCTGTTGCAGATGCAAAGATAATTAATGTAATCTAGCACATCTTGAGGTACACTAATGTGCATACAGATATAAACAACAATTCCAATCTTTTAAGGAGTGTAAAGCTGGTGCTTATTAAAACAGTTCATAATCATTCCTATTTCAAGTTCTGCATGAAAATGTGCTGTAATAAGGAATTTAAAATTTTCTAATTAGACATGATTTTATAAAACACACAGATAATTAAAATGGTGAGGATTACAGAGAGAAGGATGAGAAAACACTGTAAAACAGACAGAAAAGAAGAAAAAGGCTGTAAATAAGGAAAAAAAACCACAAAACATCACTGATGGATCAAATCTATCCTGCAAAATTTGTAGTGTACTGGAGTTTTAGGTTTCACAGTGCAAAAAGCTACTATCAAACATTTTTTATAAGGCTGTGCTAGCATAGGTAGATTCATACTGACAATTTTATTTGATTAAAGGATGCTTACTAAGCCTTGGAGTTTATTCTCATAAGTTTTAGCACTTCAGGACAGGAAATTGAGGTCTATAGACCATTGCTGTTAAAACTGATCAAAACACATAGCTAATAACTCTTAGCTATAGAGTCATTGCAGAGCTATTTACCCTGATTTGTATTCAGTGAGAGATTGGAACAAATGAAAAAAAAATCTATAGAATTTAAAGAAGGAGGGTGATGTTGTTCTGCTAAAAGACAGGACAAGGTAAGAAGTTGACTTTACAGTGAGCAATTCTTTCTCTTCCACTACCCAGTGTGGGTGCCAGGGGGGATGCTGAAGGCTTGTTTATTCCCCAGCAATGCACAGAAACCACTCTACAGAACAGTCTGTTTGAGGATGAAGGTGACAGAAGATGACTAACCCTTGTTAGCAGGATACATTTGCATCCCAAGAAAAGAGTGGTCCTATTTTCTACTTTTTAAGGCGTTTAGGAAGATGAGTTCATTTTGCCTTTGTAGAGTTAACAGAGACATTTTTAAAGGCTTGGGAATGAAGCTTTAGCTGGGGCATTCATTTTGTTTTATGTTGTCACTCAACCAGCTGATTTTCCACAACGGTTTAAGCAATTTCCAGATTGTAACAGGGGATGCCACACTGAGGATAGATACTGAGCAAGCGCCTCTCCAAAGAGTCGCTGCATTTCCAAATGCTCCATACCAGTGGGAGAAATTCAAGGAAGTACATATGTTGCTTCTAGCTTCCACAATATTTTGGGTGTGACTGACTAGACTCATATGTTCCCATATTTCACCAGCAGATAAGTATTGGACTCAGAAACAATTCCACCCTATCAATATGAAAGTGATGTGTGAAGCCAAGAATGTTCTTACTTAAGATCTTGCCAACTACCCTTGATCAATAGATGAAGGTCACCTCACTCAAACACATGAAACTATTTCTGATCAACTAGTTCTAGCTGCATAGCTGGGAAATTGTTTATTATTTAAGAGCTAATCTGCATATATAAAAGTGCAATGTTCCTTTTACTGATAAATAAATATCATCAATGTTGTGATAATGTTTATTTTGTGAGGATTTATCATCTTGACTAAATCTATGACTGATAGCAAACAGAAAGCATTCAAAACTCATCCCAAAGTCAACTTGCTGAGTAAAGAGATCTTAGTATGAAGTTCTGATGCTCTTATTCAGCAAAAAAACCCTGATATGTTGCAGCAGATAAAATCTATCTTTCTTCTTCCTCTTGCAAATAAAGATAAAAAAGCTTGCTTTGAGAGAATTTTGAAATTTGGCTAACAAAGACAATAATAGCTAAACTAGAACCTCTTGAAAGCAACTAAAATGATACGGAGGAAAAGATTATTTCCTTTTTCATACCATAGCAGATAAAAAGTAGAGACATTACAACAATTTTACTTTTGATAAGGATGTAGAATTTCATGAAGCAAAGTCACCTGCAAGCTAGTACTGACTTGCCGCTGTCTTTTCTTCATCTTCTTTCTTCATCTATACACTGAAAGGATGCCTCTGGTTTCTTGCACTCTTACCTTAAGCTTCAGCAAGAATACAGTTCCTGTAAGGACCTGGTACTGATGCTGGTTTAAATGTAAGCAGTGACAAAGACCACAGGTTTCTACAAGTGCAGTTCAAAGGACTGATGTACATGTTCAAAGGTTCATCTTACTTTCAGTGGTCAGTTTTTCTAGATTGTCTTAGTTGTGTGTTTGTCTGCACCAAACTCCAGCACAGAGTGCAGAAGAACCATCAGTTTCTGCTCCAGCATGATCATATCAGGGATGCTTTCTGATGTCATCTGTCTTCCTCAGAGAAGGAAAGTAAAGTTTCAAAGGAAAAAATGGTTTGTCAGCTCTGCTTCTCTACTTGACTCTGCAAATGCTGCAGCAGAGAAGATGGATGTATTCGCACCATGGTCCTGTTAGAGTTGGTTTTGTGTCTTCACACTTCATTTGAGATCAATCACACGTGAATGCTGGTGAACAGTGAGGCTTGCTCAGTCTTAGGGGTTAGAGGCAGGATTAGTTTGAACCAAAGTGGCTCCATACAGACAACAAAGAATGACTTCTAGCAAATAATCAATGCCTGATTTTCTTCTGACAGCTGGGTAATGGGGGAGCTTTGGTTTTGAAGGCACAGAGCTGGAAATAGCATTATGCACATTTATAATATGTGGTTTTGATCAAAATTTAGATAAGAAAATTGTTCCTTTACATAACCTTCCTGACCTTCGGGTTTGTCAAAATTGTCTGAATTTATGGACATTGAAATTTTCTGAGGCACTGAGGTAAGGTGATACTTTCCTTGGCTCAGCAGGCTTTAATATGAAGCAACTTGAGGTGTGGAGGAGTGTTCCAAGAATGCCATAGTTCATTCTGTCATATCATGTGGATTCTCATGTTTGATTTCTTTATTAACAGAGTCTTTCTGCCTAAAGGGGCAGAACAGAAGTGTATCGTGTATCTACTTCCTCTTCTTGTTGCTGAGCTGTACCTACAATGGCCTTTTAGCAATCCAGGCCAGGTTTCAGTGGCTTGCTATTTCAACATGCCTTGGTCTAAAAGCAAGTGCCAGAGATCACTCTGAGAGCCACAGTTATATGCTCTCCAACTTTCAAAACAAACATTAGAGGCATTAATCGCTAGAATTCAGAGATGCCTCACTTGAACAGGGGCCATCCAGCTTGACTTCTGTGTACAGATGTGCAGGGCTGACGATGACAAAATCCTCTCTTCATCAAGAGATGTGAAATGTTTCTATATCCAATCGATATTAGAAGCTGCTCAGGGATTTTTGACTGATGGACCAAGGAAAAAAACTACCTAAGATAGAAAATGGGAATTAGGAAAGGCAACCAAAGATGTGTGATAAAGTGCAGTTCTCATAATTTTATGGTTTATTATAAAAAGCAGTGTGTGTTTATGTGGTAGGAAGAGCACAAAAATATCATCCCTCTGTAAAGCATTGCTCTGCAATACTTGAGAATTTCATCAGGAACAGTGAGACCTAAATAAACCCCAAGATGCAACCAGCTCATTTGTGTCTTGCACTTCTTTATTGTTACAGTAGCACATACTTTTGATGGTTTTATTTTATTAAACAAAAGGTGAGTGAATTCTTGTTTCTTCTCATCCAAATGCCAAAGATTTATGAATCAAGCTTTGTTCAAGGTTAACAATAATTTCAAACATGTTTTTTTTTTCCTTAGTGAACATCTGATCTGTTCCTGTCAAAATGCGTTCTTAAGATGTCTCTTCCTGCTTTTCCCAGTAGATAGTTTAATTTGGAATATGTTTTGAAAGGTTTTCACATTATAGATGGGCTATTGGGAACTTTGGAAGGTAAGACTGATTATTAAATATCCTTGGAGAATGTGTCAGCTCTACATGGAGAAGAAGAAGGAAAAAGTAGCAAAAATCCTCTGACGGGAAGAATTCATAAGTAGAGACACTGGCAAGGATTATCTAAGAAATAAAAATGTTGAGTCTTGGACATCAAAAGTCATAATTTCCCACTGTAAGCAAAACAGGACTGTTTTTTAGCAGAACAGAGAAGCTGGCTTTTACCACTGCTATAGTCCCCAGCTGCAGAGGTGTGAAATGTTTACTTAGAAAGTGCAATTTTTCACAAATGACAATGTAAAAACATTCATACCTATGGGAAAACTCCATTTCCATACATGTGTGAATGTATCTAAACATCATTTATTCTATCCACTGTGTCAGTTGCAAGACTATTTCCTGGACCAACCTCCTTCCCCATGTCTCACTGGGGACTTTGTCCCCATGGGTGAATTCTGATGTGGTTCCCTGTTGCTTCTGTTCTCATCAGGAACTCCTGATCTTGTATACCATCCCACCACAGTGTGGCCCTTCACCTTCCCAGTTCCATCTACCCTGGGGCCATGATGACTTTCTCCATCCATAATTCAAAAAGTTCTCAGTGCAGGCAAAAAGATTTTTTTGGTTCAAGTTTCGGTAAAACCAGTGTCCTACTCATCTGTTTGCTTGAGACCTTTGGAGAGCAATGACAACCCACATGGTCTTGGATTATCCCTTCAGAGCCACATTTCACCTGATAATTGAGTTAAACTAGTTATTCCTATAGCCAGAACACATGAACAGGATGATAAGGGAAGACTGATTTATGATCACTTGGTATCTGAAAGGTGTAGCATTCTATTTAACAAATAGTATTCCTCTAGATTAGAAAACATCATAAACACATTGGAAAGCCTTCAGCCCAGACCCATCCACCACATGTATTTTTTTAACATTTTAATTTAGCTATCTGTTTTGGATTACATAAATATAAAAAAATGAATTCAGTATTTTCTTTCTAAAATAAATCAATTCTGCTACATTGGAATTACCGATTAGATTGAGCATTAGGGAACGTATAAAACTGCATCTTTAACAGACACGACAACATTTCTCAATGAGAATCAAGCAGTTTGCAGTGACCTTCATGTTGATCAGTGGGGGGTCAGTACTGGCATTAAATCATTTTGATTCACAGATGAGATCAACATATTCATATTTGTTTGCCAAATGTGTATTTTAATTTAAGCTTCCTCTGATTGATGCATGTAATTTATGCTGCTTAGAACTAAGGCATCATATTTTTCTTTTTTCCTAACTAACCGGGGGAGACTTTCTTGGAAACAGATAAAGGAAAGAGTCCAGTAATTTGTAGCAATGTGACTACAGCCACACATGTTCTAGAATTAATGTTCTTCATTAGGGTGAGGAGTATCAGCTGTATATATACATCAGGATTTTAATTAACTTGGTCCCCACAACAGGACACATGATTCAAACTGTTTTTCCTTTATTTTGTATTAGATTAAAAAAAAACCCAAAACCAACATGATGTAAAGTTAAAAAAAAAAACAAAAAAAAAAACCAACCCCATGCACACGCAATAATAAGAAACAAAATCTAAGTGTTTTAGTCAAGGTCAAGAATATTTCTATAAGTCAGAGTTAATCCTCAGGAGTAACTTGGCACTGACAGCTCAGAGAGCAGTGCTCTGACTGAGAGATTACCAGTTCTACCTACCCTGTGTAGCCCAGTCTCACACAAGGTTAGTCACTCATTCGTGGGATTGTTTAAATCTTTTTAATGTATTTTTAGGATGGACACAATTTCATTTACAAGTGACTTGTAATTGGCTACAAAGACTGCAATTGCCCTGTACTCTGACAGATGGGTTGCCTTTTAAGTGAGCCCTGAACACACTGTCCAGGGGAAAATGCATCTTACACTGCAAGTGACTAGTTCACAGTTCCCCTGACCTCTGTGTAACCAGACTGATGACTGAAGTTGCAGCTGTGTTGGACAGGGACACCTTTCACTAACCGGGTTGTTCAAGGCCCCGTCCAACCTGGCCTTGAACACTTCCAGGGATGGGGCATCCACAACTTCTCTGGGCAATCTGTTTCAGTGCCTCACCACACTCACTGTAAAGAATTTCTTCCTAATTTTTAATTTAAACCTATGCTTTTTCAGTTTAAAGGCATTACCCTTTGTCTAGTTCTAGGCATGTTTGCACATGCATGTATTCAAGAGAGAGAAACAGATAAACTCATGTGCAGTCCCATACACACCTCCCCAGAGTGCACATATTGCTGGTTGGAGGACATAAAGTCAGGGAGAAGCTCCTTGCTTGCTCACTGAACGCAAGGATTTGCTTTTGAGGCTCCCTGGCCTTGGATCAGCTCCAGAGAAGGCACTTCCTTCTCTGCAAAGATGATTTTTATCCTTTCAATAGAAATTGCTATTGTGCTAGAGGATTCTTGTGCCAGGCACTAGCATTGAATTAGCTTAATTTACACAATTTGTGCAATATTGTTGGTTGGGAGCCGAGGCAAGGTAAGCTGAACTGTTGCACCTTTTATGATTTGTAAAATAGCCCATGTTCGAACACAAAATCAGCACCGGTGTGGCTGTGATCCTCACCTCTAACAAGGATTGCATCCCAACACAGTTTGTTTAATTAAAGAAATTCAAAAGGCGTGGACAAAGTGTTCATGCAGCTAAATCTTTTTGGAGTTAACTTTGGTATAATTTTTGCCTTCTGACACAAATTCAAGCTGGAGTCAGGCTTTTGATTACATACCTCCTGCCCCATCTATTTTAAATATCCAAGATGAAGTCTGAGCGACTAATATCCTAAATTCTTTCTACAATCAACAGAAGAGCTATATTGCTGAAAAGAGGCAGACCTAATGCTAAAATTAGGACAGATTCCCATAGGTCTGAACCAGTGGAAAATAGATACACTGCAGAGAAATGTGAAGGATCCTAATATGATGACAAAATATCCTAGGGAGCTTGGCAGAGAGTCTTAAAGAGTATAATCCTGGTAAAATTCTTTGTTTGCTACTTTCCAGTAAGTCTTTTTTATTTGTGTTTAGTATCTTAAATTGTTCTGTTAACCAGAATAATAGAAAAGACGATTTTTATTGGTCTGGAGACTCTGGAACCAGCTAATACTTTAAATCTTTGCATTTCTGATAAGATAAACACATATTTAAAGGACAACAAATTACACACAATTATGTTTCACTATGTTACAGTGATTTAGAATACAATTTCAGATTATTAACTTTTTTTAATAATTAGGCATTTTCCTATTATAGCACACATTTTCAGTTGATAATAAAAGAAAAGCCATTTATTTTGGCTTTAACACAAAGATGTTTGAAGCTTCTCTGAAAACACAACACTCTCCATATTATTCTATAGGAATAATGCTATTGGTTTGGTGGTAAGAAGAAATCAAACTGGGTGGTTATGTCTGTTATATAATAAATCAAAATGCTACAGTAAACCTACAGTACATCTAGAAATGTATGCCTGGAAGCAGATCTGGCAGTCAAAATCCAGGTCGCACAGCTCCTTTGTTTATGAAAATCACAGGTCATCAAAATCATCACCTGCCTATTATCAAAGCCATTTATCAGCTGATTATTTCCATACCATTATCCCTTGCACCGTTCTATCCACCAATAATTTGGAGATACTGACAAACATTTCTTAAAAAAAAAAGCTCACGCTGTCTCTGCAGGTTGATCGGATGAGCTCTCTCTTGTACATCGGAAAGCTGACTACTTTCCAACAACTTGATTTCACAAATGGAGAAACAGCATCTGTTTTCCTGCAGCTCCACATATGGCTCTCACTGTTGCTGCGTGGAGCTGAAGCAGGTAGCCCCCACAAGCACAGCCCTCGGGAGCCCTGCAGCCCCCCGGGACCGGCCACCGCCGCTCAGCTGCGAGGGACACGCGTTCCCCAGGCACCTGGAACCCTGCACTTCATCAGCATATGCAAAACATCCCTCCCAACCTCAACCTGTGGGGGAAAATGCTCAAACGTGTGTTTAGGACTCCTGTGCTGGTCTATTTGGTGTGGTGATTTCAGCGTATTTACTCCAAGGCGTGATTGCTCAAGGACTTTAGAAAATGTCTAGCTGTCATCAGTGGAGCATGAGGGGACCTGAAATAATCTGCAGACAGAGGGAAGTGTGCATGTGGAGAAAGGAAACAGAGCAGCTATGCTAGAATTAAGATAAAATGCATGTACTTTTTTCTGCATGGCACATGAGTATTTTTGGCTCTGTAATACATCCGGCAGATCTTGATGGTCCATTTAGGAGTTTGAACCTGAAGTCAAATAAAAATACTAAGGCTTTTTTTTTTTTTTTTTCTTTTTTTTTTTCATAGGCTTTTTGTGCTTGTGAAGGTCAAGGGACTGGCAGTGTCAGAAAATGAATTTCTGAGTGCATCCACAGTCCAGGTATATTTCAGACAGATGCTCTCATTCTCAGACTGCCCTGCCAATGACCTTAACCCTGATTTGGAAGGACAACTCCATCTACTATAAAGAGGAGAGGTGATTTAGTCTCCAGCCATGCTGACAGAGTCTTGGACCTCTCTGAACACAGTTTGTCATTTGTGCTGAAACATCAAATGATTTGGTAATGTGAACTATCTCCCACCAGCAATTAAACTGAGACTAATTACTATTCTTTCCCTCTAAAATCTGGCTCTGAATAATCCCAGTGATAAAATTTTTCTCTCTGTATTTTTCATCTCCATAACAAAATGTAATGCATAACTATCTATTTAACCATCCATCTATACTGTTGTTTCCAACTATTGAAGGCCAGACACAAGAAAAGACAAGACAATTTTTTATGGCCATTGCTGGAGACTGCATTATATCGGGTTAGAATTTCACAAAAATCTGATTTGTTCAGAAGTGTCATTCCTTACTTCAAAGCATTTATCTGCATCTCCAAACCCACCAACTGATCCCCAAAATCAGAAAAGCAATTTGGGTCAAATCTAACATCGTGAAATAACTGTAAACCCTCTGGTGAGGTGCCATCTCAGCTCATGGCATAAGAAAATCATGGTCCAGGAGAAATGCTGACACATGGTAGCAGCAAAAAATCTTTAAAAGAAAATAGCACAAGCGTGGAAGCCAGATGCAGTCCACCTTTGGGGCAGGAGGAAGTAAATAAAGCCCATGGTCATACTCCCCACAGGAAAAGAACTGCCAGCAGCACCTCAGGAATGAACTCAGACAGACAGGGCAGCAGGTGGGGCTGGAGAAGGTGAAGGTAAGAGATTAATAAGGAGTGAACATGAAGAGAAAGTGGAAAGGAAAGGGAAGACAAAAGAAAAAAGGGAAAGCAGAGGAATTAAAGCCAGTGAGAGAGTGGATATGGGGAAAGATAGTGTCAAATGTGCTATTTGTAAAATCAGACAACTCTAATCTCTTACATCAGCTGAAAGAAAACAAAGCTCAACATGATTTTGTTTGATGCAGGGAGAAGAAACATCCCATTACTGAAATCTGTGACAGGCTACAACATTATTCCACTCTCCTGTGTCAGGAAAGAGCTGCTGGTTTTTAACCAGTCAGGGTAGAAATCAGACTGTGAGGGACTGGGAGAAAGAGGAATGCCAGTTAGGCAGCTGTTTTGCAGGATGGTAAAACTTAATTTTCAGTAAGGTGGGGAGCTGAGAGAAAGTAGATCTTACCATGGTTCCATGGCAAAAAGACAGCTGTGTGATTTGCTTGACTTCTTGTGGCTTTAATCTTGCCCTAAATTAAATGTGCATTGTGAAGCAAATGCTCTCTGCATTCTCTGCAGAACAGAGGCAGGTGAAGAGTCCACTGTTCCCTGAACTCAGAGGGAAAGACAATTTCAGGTTTTAGGGGTCACACTTTCTCACATATAGGAGGTGGCAGAGTTTTCCTCTATCTACATATATGTAGATATCTACACATATGTATGTATGTAGATATGTACATATAGTATGTATATGTAGTATGTATATATCTGGGTACCTCGTTTGGAAAAACACCAGGACCTTCAGTGAAACTGGAAGGCCAGGAGGGAAGCAGAGTCCTGGCATGTTCTGTGCCTGCCACACACAGGAAATGTGGCAAACAAGCCATGGGTGTCTGCTTTGCAGGGCTGCTGAAATATCTTCTAATGAACTGAAATACTGACACATGGAAAATTGTGGGAGCCATTTAATAGTTACCTTCAGCAGCTGGAGAGTCAATGCACTGTACAGTAAGTACAGAAATCCAGTGCTTTCCAGAAAATTTGCAGAATAGCACAAATGATCATTGCTGCCCTCTAAGTGCTAAAGTTTCTTTTTATTTAAAAACCTCCATTGTGAACATATTATTGAAAATATATTTTTACTTGCTTTGTGGTAGAGGTGGCAAAGGGAGACCATTATTTCTGTCAGTCTAGTTTATCCTCTTTGAAAAGAAAATATCCAGGTCCAGTCAAAAATAACAACAGCTTCTAGGAAAAACACTGACATACAAACCATGTAAAAACAGACACTGCAACAATTTTAAAAATCAGATTCATCTTTCAACACTGAGGTCTGTGTTTTTAGGTTGATTCAGGCTTAAATGTCGCACTTCATTTCAGTTAGTGAAATGCTGTGGATGTATTTGAAAAGAGCAAAATTTCTCCCTTAGAGAGCAGTAAATTTTCAAAGTGTTTGCAGTTTGTTCTTTGCAGATGGATGAAAAAAAGAGGGAATCCACCTCAGAAATTATTAGAATACTGTCATAGTATCATTCATCTTGGCAAAAGTTGACTGAGCAGATGATGAAGATCCACTTAACTTGGACTCAATCAAAGGTTTTGCTATTTTCATTTCACAGGCCAGATGTAGCTCATCACCAGTTGGAGCTGATTTCAGAAGAGGTGTTAGAGTTTGCTGGTCCAAGAGACGATCTGATCCAGCATCAAAGGGAGCCACGAGAGAAGCGCGTACTCTCCCCCCTGCCTGCAATTGTCTGGGTGCCGCCTGCTCACTCCTGACAGCCCCACGCCACCATCCCAGGGCAAGGGCTCCTGTCCCTCCTCAGCCTCCCCTCCCCGTGTACCGTCCTGCTGGCAGGCAGCTAAAGAGTGCAGCCTTGGTGCCTGCACAACAGTGAGAAGGAATTGCTAATAAACACAATCCTGTGTGCTGGGAAAATCAGGAGCCAGCTTCCCACTGCGTGCTCACTTGACTCACCCACACCCATACTCTGAGCAAGGAGGTAGCTATCTCCTCTCACTTCTCCTTTGTGGCTTTTAAACTTTTTCACTCTTTTGTGGGGAACACATTCTACTTTATCTGTGCAGCATCTGTTGCCTGGTCTTTCTGACCCATGCCAGAAGCTTTGCTAGTCAAAAAATGACTGAATCGCTTTATTGTGATGCCCACAGCATTCAAGATGCAAAAGGTTGATCAATACCCCAGCAGGATGCAAAAGTGTGCCTCTTACCTTTTCTTATGTCCTAAAAGAGAGAGTGCACCTGAAACATTATTTATGCCTTCTCTCTCCTATTTCTATCACTGATTCTAATCAGAGTTCGGTACATTTCTTGAAAACAAAAGCCCTTGCAAGCAGTGATAAATAGATAATGTCAATTACTGTGCTATTCATGCAGTAGAGCTTTTGTTTTTGGATTGTGATTCAGCTTCATACAGAGGGTCCTCCTGAGACACTGTGAACTTCAGAACCTAGCTAGAATTTCTCCGGGGTTTACATTTTTCTTGATGCTTCACACAGGGTGACTTTTATCTCTCTCATAGATTTTCTGTGAATGGGTCATGGGAGTCTGAGACCTGTTTATAAAACATTTATTAGATGTTTATAAAAAGCACTAGCAACTTAAAGCTTTCTATCTGATAATTTTTCTACTATTTTCAGTCTCTGACTGGATAATCTTAAAAAGGCTCTAACCAGCGAAGCAGGAAAAACTTCATTAGGATGTTGCAATCACAGTTGAAACAGTTGTTTGGGTTTTCCAGCATATTTCCAGCACAGATTTATGCTGGAGTCAAAAACTGTAGTCCAGTTGCAGCCCTTACAAAGTCAAAACTTTGCCTGGTTATGAAAACAGATTCTATAATCTTTTTTTATAATGTTCTGTTCCAATAAAGACTATTCAAATCCACCTACTCCACGTGTGTGAATGGTTGAAACAATTGAAATTCCCATTGTAACAATATATCATAGAATATTAGAATAGCAAATATATGTATCAATGTTGGAAAAGATAGGCTGTCAGTTTTGTGCTTCTCCTTTCACATTTCTTCATTTTCTTTCTTATCATTATGCCAATGACAGCAACCAAAAAAAATTCAAAAAAAAGGAAAAAAAAAAACAAACCACCAAGCCACCATTGCCCCAGCAATCACCATTTGGAACATTTTCATAAATGTTCTTTTCAAGACATGCCCTACTTAATGAAATAGATGCCTGAAATCATGCATACTTCAATGTATTTCCTTTTCACATTCCTTCTGGACGTGTATTTATATGCCAACTCGTCTTCATAAATTTCAGACTGGCCTTATAATAGCACAAATTAATGATGCCACTAGAAAAGAACTCAGCTGCTTTCAAAGGAGCAATAATCATGTCAGAGGTGCAGTTGGCATGAAGATGATTGAGTTGCACCTCTTCTCTGAGATATTTTCAGGGATGAATCATCCCTTACATAACATATAGCAATGGACAAATTTTCCATGTTACTCTGATACCTCATGCCATCGCATTTAATTGTGTAACAGTCAGTCACTACTGCATAAATTTGCCTCCTCAATGATTTGTTGTAAGACCATGGCAGACGTGTTTTCAGTAAGCTGATTTGAGACTTCAGGAGACACACGTCAGACGCTGCACTGGATTGCAGGAGCTGCAGGACACTGATGCACCTTTCTGGAGACAAACTCTCCTTCTGACTTTTTCATGTGAGCTAATTGGAACTCCTCTCTTGAACATTAACTCCTCCATTGTGAACAATTAAATGGGAAAATTAAAGACAATAAAAAGTCACTTTACTCTAAATAAAAGGTCCTTATTACACACTTTGCCTAACAGACTTTTTCATATCCTCATATATCAAAATTTTGCTTTACTGCTTGTGGCATTTTCCAGGCTATGCCTTGCAGCTTTCTTTAAGAGAAGTTTAGATTAATTATTCATCTAATATTGTAAGCTAAATACACTCACCAAAAGCCAAATGCTATTTTCTGTACCACAGTACAGCTACAGCATTCTGATGTGACACAGATATTATCAGACTTACAAGTTGGTCTGCTAAAGCAGTCTTTGGTTTACTGAACATTTTAATAAGCTAGAGTTCATTTTACACAATGAATATTTTTACTGAACTTTTTCATTGTGAACTTTGGTAAAGAATGAAAATACACAGAAGAAGTTTAAATCAATCATTTTGTATTAATTAGCCATTATTCAGGTGGGGTTCCATACCTGGAGAGGCCACAAATATTAGCCTTCCTCAGAGAAATGTTTTAAACAGGAAACTGTAGATCTGGCAGGGTGCATCAGGCTGCTGTTTCACACAGTGCTTCACAGAATATGGAATCCTTGTCAAACACCCTCTCTCCAGGGCTGACAAAGTCTCACATCAGCTTAGCCTGTGACACCTCAGTATGCCAGAGAGTTGCAAAGTGTGTTTATATCTACATTGACTCTTACCTACATTGAACATGTAACTGAAGTGACCAAGACTAACCTAGGTGCCCTACAACTTAGGTTGATTGAGTTTTGTGCTGGTGCATTAAGATTCATGCCCTTGAACTATGTTTCTCTTCCCTTCCACTGAGCCTAGCTTACCTCAGTGAGGTGCCAAAAGCTATGTGGAATAAATTAAATTAAAATTTAATGACATTCTGAAAAAAAAATTAAGACCCTGTAACTATTAAAGGAGAATACCTGTTAACAATTGAAATACCAGATCAAATCTCCTCTGGAGGAGGAGAATTGGTTGCACTTTTACTAACACTGATATTTCAAAATCTTCAGCAGACACCAAGTTCTTTTTTACCAGAGGTATGGGGTTGCACAGATACATTATCTAACATATTCCACTCTGTGGACACCTCTGTGAGAGATCACAGGTATTATCTAGTCCTGGTAGACATTTACTCTGGGATAATGATTTTAACATAAGCCTTCACTGAATGAGTTCGGCACAGAGTTCAAGAGAGGGTTTATCTAATCCACAACAATGATGAAGAAGGGAAAACCTACTAAACATCTACACAAGTTCTTAGCAAACCTAAGTTTTTTAATGTACATGGGACCATGTGTCAAATATTTTGTATATCGCTCTGGATAAGCAGAGACCATCAAAGGTGAATGCTGGTTACAAAAGACATCTGACAGTAATTCAAGTTACATAAAATAAAATGCAAGCAAGTAAACAGCTTCTTCACTTTTAAGTTGTTTCCAAAGTAATCGGCAATTGCCTCAGCTGGCCATATTCCTTTGGTAGTTTGACAACAAAAACAATTTGAGAACAATTACTGCAAATAGTTGGACAATATTTTTCTAGAAACTATTGCTTGAAGAAAAAAGTCACACTTCTACAAATTACCAGAATGACTTTACATTTTCTGTTTAAATAACTTGGTTATTTAAACATGCATTTCCCTGCTTTTCCTTCTTTCTGAGTGTCCTTCTAGGGTAATCTGGTCCCAGATGATGGAAAGATCATGTATTTCCATACTTCTCTGAATAAAACTATTTTAAAGCAATAAATTAGAACAGGGTTCTGTATTTTCACTGTAATGCTTTTGCCTCTGTAGTGAGGTAGTGAAACTCAGTAACTTCCTATTTTTATGTCTTAGTGGATGTTACTGCACGCAGAAAACTTCCTAACTTCTAAATATTATGAATTTGCTGGCTTTTAGTGCATTTCTTGGCAATGCAATCAATCCTGCATCCAGTTTTCTTTTTAGAAAGAAATGACAACTTTTTAAAAGAAGAATAAAAGAAAAGCATGATTTAAGGTCTGGATTCACACACAATTTTCTTTGGGGTAAGGATGAGGAAAGACACAGAGCCTGAGTGACAGCTACATTATCAGATGTGTGAAATGGGCTCCTCTTGCTAGACTCTCTCAACCCAACTGTTAACCTCCCACTGCACAGAGATTCAAACTGGTATGTAAACAAAGCATGGGCTATTTGTTTCATGTATCCTTTCTTCTTGGACAATCTATTTCTTTGCTTCAGAATTTATTTTTGATCTTTATAGTCTGTCAGTTTAACCAATATATTGAAAGAAATTTGTAATAGCCTCTCTGCATAGGTTTACAGAAATTTCAGGTGCTTTATTGCCTTTGTTTACAAATATTGTCATACTAAATCCAAATACACAGCACTGTGCCAGATGCTAAGACGAAAATGAACTCTGTCCCGGACAGAACTAGAACAGTCAATAAAAAGAACAAACAGTAATGCTCTTTGGCAATCCAGCCTCCTCACATGGCCTGCAAGACATCGAGTTTTTCTATCCCCAGTTTGTGGAAGCCTGCACTAACTGCTAAGCTGGCATTCAGGATCTGATAAAAAGGGTCCAGTGTTTATAATATTAATCAGGTTTTGAACATTCCAAACTTATTTTAGGGCCTTAAACTAGAATGGATTCCTTTGGCAACATATCAGCTACATTTATTTAAGCAAAAGTGTATATAAAATTGTTATTCAGGAATTGGAAAGAATTTCTTCCTTTTCTCTTCCCAAAGAAAATTTGCACTGAATCTATTAATGTGAGCCTTATTCAAATGAGCTGGTTTTATTTTCACAGAGAAATTAAAGTTTCTATGAATATTTGTCACAAAGTAGGTATTTTACACTCTGTGGTGGATTGACCTTGGCTGGAGATCAGGTGCCCACAAAGCTGCTCTATCATTCTGCTCCTTGGATGGGATGAAAGTGGGGAGAAAATAAGGTGGAAGCTTTCTGGGTCAAGATAAGGACAGGGAGATTGCTCAGCAATTATCATCATGGGCAAAACAGGCTTGACTTGGGGAAAATTAATTTAATTTATTACCAGTCAAATCAGAGTTGGGTAATGAGAAATAGAAACTAAATCTTCAAACTCCTTCCCTCCACCCCTCCCTTCTTACCAGGCTTAACTTCATTCCTGATTTCTCTACCTCCTCCCCCTCAGTGACACAGGGGGATGGCAGCTGCAGTTAGTTTATCACACTCTGTCTCTGCTCCTTCCTCCTCACTCTCTGCTCCTGCTCCAGCACGGCATCGCTGCCATGGGACACAGTCCTCCCTGAACCTCTTCAACATCAGTCCTTCCCACAGGCTCCTCAAAAACTGTTCCAGTGTGGGTCCTCATGGGGTCACAAGTCCTGCCAGTGAACCTGCTCCAACGTGGGCTCCCCTCTCCACTGAGCCACAGGTCCTGCCAGTACCCTGCTCCAGTGCAGGCTTCTCATGGGGTCACAGCCAGCTCTGGGTACACCTGCTTGCTCCATTGTGGGATTCTCTGTGAGCTGCAGGTGGATCTCTGCTCCCCCATAGATCTCTGTGTGTGGTGTGGGCACACCCTGCCTCACCACGGGCTGCCCCCCATGGGCTGCAGGGGAATCTCAGCTCCAGCACCTGGAACACCTCCTGCCCCTCCTTCTTCACTAACCTCGGGGTCTGCAGAGATGTTACTCTCACATAACCTTACTCCTTACTCTCCAGCTGCTCCTACTCCATGGTTTTCTGTTTCCCTTTGTTAAACAAATTATCCCAGAGGTGCTGCCACCGTCGCTGATCGGCCCAGCCTTGGCCAGCTGCAGGTCCATCTTGGAGCCATCTGGTATTGGCTTCACTGGACATGAGGGAAGCTTCTAGCAGCTTCTCACAGAAGCCACCCCAGTAGCCCCCTTGCTACCAAAACTTTGTCATGCAAACCCAATACATCCACAAAATTTCAAGATAAAACTGCTGTTCTATAAGGCTTACAGGAGTCAAAAAGAACTCAGTTGTTTGGGTTTTTTCTAAATTGAAGGCTAGAACTCATATAGTATGGCATCAAGATTTTTGAATTAGGTTTTTCTTAGAGATGTGACTCTAACAGCTGGGTAGTTAGCTGCTTTTAATCATATTATTCTCACAACTTGTGTCAGCATTGCCTAGAGCCACAGAAAGCTGCTCAGTATTGTAGAGTTTCTAGTAAACTAAAAAAAAAAATTAGTGCAAAATGTGAACAAAGCTACACCAATGCAGATTTAGGCAAAAGGAAATGGGCAAAGGTAAACTCCTACTCCTACTCCTCTACCCCCGGTCTGCAAATTAGAGAGGGCAATGGATGCAACATTGCAGTGGGCACCACTGATGGGCACTACTGATGGACAGAAGGGGATGTGATTTACAGAAGCAAAGGTAATTGTAGGTGGGGGGAATGTGGTAGCAGGGAAGATGAGGAAGCCAGATCCCAGCTGCTGTGTAACCATGGGCAACTACATGGACTCACAGGGAATTTCAAAGGTGCCAGCACAACAGTCTTTGGGGTCTGCCAAAGAGCCAGATGCTGGTGCAGAGTGGATATTTTAGACTGTTTGCCATACTGTTTTCAGAATTCTACCTGATCGTCTTCCCATGTCCTTTGGAAAACCCAGTGGTATGTTAATTATCAGCTTCATGAAAGAAAAAATATCCACAGTAAGCTTAATGAGTTTACAGAACTTTTGCTTAAACGCAAGACAAAAAAAGGACACTGTTAGAATGTGTTAAAATTCATGGGCAATGTATAATATTCATGGCCTCTTTGATTAAAAATGAAATTCCTTCTTTTTGCAACACCCAGGGATTTTCATTAAAGCAAAATGAAGATCTTAACTGCAGCTACTAAAAGCAGCAGCTGGCGCTGAAACTGGTAGAGCTGTACAGCCTGTGACGTGTTCTCTCCCTACTTCTCACCTCTAGTGAGGCAACACATATCTTCCCCATCTTCCTTTCTTCTGAAAACCCTCTGACCACTGGAGAAATATGAGAGTCGTGTAATAATTCGTGGTTAAGTTGTTCTGATGAGAAGGGTAAACTGAAGGTATAGATTTAAAATTGGTAGATGCCTGTCTGTTGATTAGATATAACTGTTTTTATTTCCATCTCTCCTCCAGAGGATATAAAAGCAGTCACCTGTCAACCCAATCCAGCAATGAAATTCAGCAGCCTATTGTCCCAATCACTGCTTTCAATCACTCTAAACGGTCTCCAGAGACAATCATTATTATAGGACATGTTCCTAAGAGTAGATAAATGGAGCTCAACCTGCCAGCCTGCATAGGGAAAGATGGACAGTCTTGGCCAAAAATATGAAAGGGCCTGGAGCTTTATTGACATTTACATCAAAAATAGTTAGCAATGAAAGCAGCTGTTGTGGAGAGCTTTCACCACAACGTGTTTGGAATATGCTGTGAATTGAAATACAGACCTCCTGACAAGCAATTTACCTTCTGTCATTCTCCATGTGCTTGCAGCATTACTGGGTACTTGCTGTGATAGCCCACTTAAAGCTGCACATGTGTACAGTTTGGATGAAAGATTAACTGCAATTTGAGGCAGGAAGCAACGAATTGTGGAGTGTCATTCATAATGGCCGACATTGTCATCTGCAGGGTGACACCACAGCAAGAAGGTGCCTCTGTTGTGATGAGCTTATAGATTCAGATGTCATTCATCCTAATGAAGATCTGCCTACAGTTCTAATAAGCAGAGTGTGAGACAGCTCAGGATTATAAGCATTAATCTGCCTTGTTTGTTGACATTAACATGATGACTAAAATGCCATTATGCAAGAAATTCTTTCGAAAGCTATTAAAAAGGGGCAATCTTAAAAGGAGTGTTACAGCCCAGAACAAAATATGTGCTAGGAGTTAATTTGCACATTTACTCTTTTTATTTTCTACGCTGTATCAATTTGTTTTCTCCTCTAAATAACTTAGGCTGCACAAAAATTTTTGGTATTTCCTGAGCATAGTACCACTTACTGTAGCTGAAATACAACCCACATGCTGGTTTCCCCTAATGCAAAACGTAAATCCATTAACCCCTGGTGCTGATGGCAGATTATGTTAAATGCAAATAACAATGCAATAAATATTTAGCTGATATCTTGTGAAAATAACAAACCCAAATCATGCCAAGCACACTTAAAAGGGAGACTTATGATAATATTTAATTTAAATAATTGACCTAATATATAAGTAGATTGGATTTTCTTTTCAGGCACAGAAATAAGCCATTTAAAACTGATGTGGTGCTCTTGACTATGGGGGTCAATGGAGAACTGCCAAGGCTGATTTTTCCAAAGACATCAAAACTCTTACAAGTCATTATCAACTGGAATTGAAATAAATCTGTGTGTAAATCTCTGTTTAAAGAAGGCTAGAAGAAGGATATTAAGGATTTTGATCTTTATCCCTGCAGAAGTGGATGACATACATAAAAATGGATGTATGCCTGTCTTCTCAACTAAGCTTAAATGAAAACTGTATTCACTAGCAAAATCCAGACAGCAATCTAATATATGCAGATATGGCATAAGATATTTTCTTTCTAGCTGCACCTGAGAGACCCAGGGGACAGGTTTTAAAGGACAATGATACAGATGGGGACCCCCTTGCACTTACAGATGCTTCAGCATTTTTTTCTTTACGCCTAGTTCTTAAAATCAACTTGAAAATTCTTAATTTTTAATTTATGTAAGACACATTTCAACAGAACATATATATTTTTGCTGTCTGGATGTGGAACAAATTACACTCAGCAATGGGAGATTTGGATTGGGAATGGGTTAGTAAAAGATCTTCTAAAAAGGTTAATTGAAATCCAGTGGCAGCTGTTACCTTTATAATGTGTCAGTGGAGGGTAAGGTGAAAGATTTATCTTGACATATGTTTGCCCATATATCAATGGATACAGGTGAAGCAATTTAAAAACCAGGAGGATCTGGGAGACATGCTGAGGGCCAAGGAAACTGTGGACTACATCTTCTCAGTCTTTT
The DNA here is from genome assembly GCA_013400575.1 of Peucedramus taeniatus. Classification (NCBI taxonomy): domain Eukaryota; kingdom Metazoa; phylum Chordata; class Aves; order Passeriformes; family Fringillidae; genus Peucedramus; species Peucedramus taeniatus. The sequence continues at coordinate 211,905 of WBNO01003401.1, read as the reverse complement.
GTGTCTTTCTGAAACAGACAACACTAAATAGTCATATCTACCAGAGTTCAACATGAGAAGAGTGGAAAGTAAATCCATGTTATGTGTGGGACCACTGGAGGCTGCTTCTAATGAGAGCTGGGGTGTGAGAGCCTTATTGCAATTCTGTGAGTTAGTGACTGAAAACTACATGCAACAGCATGAATTTTCATTTTCCCTTTGCACAAGAGTTCTTTTTGCTAATAAGTCAGGACAGTCTTAGAAAGGTCCTTTTGTTACACTAATCGGAGCACATCTAAACTGGAAATTACAATTACCTAAGGGTGTATTTATTCCATAGGAGATCCAGCTTCCTTCAGTAGGTAAAGGAAGTTTGTTTCTAAGGTGAAGGATATACTGCCCATTTGTGGTTTATATTTTTTGGCATGTAGGTCAAGTCTAGTATGGCATCTAAAAATGACAGAGGCCTTCAGGTAGGGAAGACACTGGGCTCCAAATGCAGAAAGTGGGATGAGTCAGAAATCTTGGAGAGGGGCTTAAAAGGGACACAGTTCAAAGCAAGGAGCTGAGAGAAGTCATGGTGCAACATTTTAAGCCCAGACAACTAAGGGAACACCACAGATGGAAATAATCCTAAGCATCAGGTTACAGAGGTCTCTAGTGAAAGCAGGGATCTGGTCTCCTTTCAAACACTGAAACTGAGCCCAGGTTTATTAAATGACAGGACCTGGATAAGGTGGCACTTCCCTTCTCCCCTGTTTCTGGGGCAGAGTAGAAGTTGGCAAGTATGAGGCTCAAGTCCATCAAATTCCTTTCATTTGACAGATCCCTAAATTCCCCCTCTGAGTTGCTCAGGCTTTTTGTTGTGGATTTCAGACTCACTGTGCATGCTTGGGCTTTTTCTTAGTAGGTGAGAACACCACTACAAATGAGGGGTTTGTGCTGAATGGGCTGAGCTGCCAGGCACAAAGCTCCCTTGTGCCAGGGACTAGCAGGAGGGCAATGGGGAGAGCCTAGTGGGGAGACAGGGGCTGGTCCCTGTCATGAGGAGACCCCTCATGGTCTAGGTGGGCTACTGAAGAGTCTGAAACACAGGGCTGCACTCATACAGAGGCATCCAGTGCTGCTCCTTGTTTTCTCCATCCCTATGCAGTCTGACTCCCTTGGCAGCACTGCCAGGCAGTCCCCACTAGCTATTTCAGCAGGGTGGGACTTCTGGTTCAGGCAGCATAACTCCCTGACATATTTCTGACTGGAGATATGCTCAGTCCCGAGGGGAACATACCTCGGAGAGCAGCTGCTTGCTGCTCGTCCTACCCCCTGCACCAGCTGCACATCTCCAGAGCACCAGATGCACACAGGAGATCTCATGGTGTCTATGCAGTGATGTGAACATTTTCAGTACTGAACAATATTCCTATTCTATCTGAACAGGAGTACTATTCATTTCTTAAGCCTGTGTCAGGCTGATGAGGACAGCACACAAGCACAATTTCAAGTCTCCCTGAGAGAATCTCCCTCTTGCAAAACACTGTGCTCCTTCATGGTGGTTACTTGGCTGTTCAGTATCCTAGATATAAGAGTGAAATGCCAGTTGTAAGGGCACTCCTAGACCTTTTAAAAACTACCTCATTTTAGTGTTGGAAGGGACCTCTGATCATCTCATCCAAGCCCCTTACCAAGGCAGGGTCACCCAGAGCAGGTGACACAATGATGCCCCCAAGTGGGATTTGAATATCTCCAGAGATACAACCTCATCTCCACAACCTCCCTTGGCAGCCCATTCCAGTGCTCTGCCACCTTTAGTATAAAGAATTCTTCCTATTGAAATTAATCTTCTCATGCTTTAGTTTATCACCTTTGCTCCTTGTACTGTCCCTGGGTACCACTGAAGAGAGTCTGGTACCATCCTCTTCACAACCACCTTTGAAATATTTACAGGCAGTGATGAGATCCTCTCTCAGTTTTCTCTTCTCTAGACTTAACAGGCCCTTCATCCAGCAGAGTCACAGGATCTCAAGTCAGTGAGAGTAGTATCTACAGATTCAAAAGATACTGAAAAGATATTTTCAGAACCATGTATTGCAACTTTTATTTTAGTTTATCACATATTTTTAATCAAAAAGGCTTTTGAAATGCATATGCACTTCACATTTGTTGGTTTATTTGTTTCCAAGGAACAAAAAGAAACATTCCAGTATTCCCAAAACAGCTGAGATTTGGGATGAAATGTTTCTCTTCTGGGAAGAAGTGACATATTTTTATTTACTGGTAGAATCTAGCTGTCCAGAAATGTCCATGAGTTTTAGATTTAGAAGAACTGAATCTGCAAAAACAGTATTCTGACTACACTTTTAATTCTGGACTCTGAGAGCAAAACCACAGCTGATTTATTAGACACTTCTAGAAATGTGAGTTAATTATTAGCAGCTAACTACAGATTTTGGCAGCATGAATTTCCCACAGATCAGACTGACTGAGGAGGTGTGAACAGGTTAATAATATCCAAATTATTGATTACTTTCCATATTTAAAATAAGAAAGTGGAACATTTCTATAAGGCAAAGAAAAATTATAGCTGAAAGTGTGAGAGATTTGAAGGAGAGATTAAACAAAACCCCAAACTGAGCAGGACATTTTTTAAAATAAAAGTAGATAAAATACCAAAGTATATGTTTTTGAATAGACCCATGTTATTTTTAACTGAGTTTAATCTGTTTTGAATTAATTCACTGAATAAAATCATTGCCTTTTGTAAACAAATCCTGATGCAGTTTTCACAGAGCTTGGCAAAACTTCGATCAGATCACTTGTGTCTTTAATTAGGCCTTGTGCTGGGAAGAAGCTGACTGTGACTTTGGGGGTCAAGATGGAGCATCCTATTTTTAAGAGAGAATAATAGTGGGTCATTGAACTGATGGGTAAGTGTTCAGAAGGCAGGACTATTTGACTGCTTCTGAAGCTTCTATTTAGATCTAGGAGTACATCAGAAAAATTCCATAAACCTGGATGGAAAATCATTAAAGTTTATTGTAAGGTTAAGGGAGGCATGTTAAACCACATGACCTCCAGGAGTCCCTTCCAACCTCAACCATTCTGCAGGTCTGTGTGTCTTTGAAGTAACCAAGAAAATTCTCCTGGTGAGCAGACTGATCTGACAGAACTTCTGCAAGGGCTGTCAGTCTCTACTTTAATTTTCTCACATCAGAGAAAGGTGCTGGCCTCAATAATGGCAGGGAAGAAAACCAAAACTAAGGGTTTGAAAATTGTTTATTTTCCCACAAGTATTAGGAGGACCAGCCAAATTAATGCACTGGAGAATTATTTTTTTTTCTCTTTTCAAACTGCATCAACTTTCAGCCAGAGCTATATTGGATTATTTCTAGCTCAGAAGCTGGACCTACTTTTGCCTCCTCTAACACTGTCATTAAACAGTAACACTATCTGGCAGCAACAAACAGCACACAATAAGTCTAAGATTATCCAACAGCACACACAGCTGAGAACATTCAAAACCAGCTGGCAAATGTTTGGAGTTACTCCAGATTCTCATAGTTGTCTTACTCAATGCAGGGAAGGTAACAAATGTGTGAGAGGGGCCAAAGATCTCTGGTTTGCTCCCATGCTGTGCTTTAGCCATCAATGCAGAATATTCTGTGGTTCTGTGAAACTGATTATTGGGTTAGCTTTGCTAACAAGGACACACAGCAATTTTCTTTCCTTAAACCCCTTGAACTCTGTTGAATTTCAGCCAATGGTAGAAGAAAGTTTAAAAAATCCAACATCAGTGAGCACAATGTGTGACAGAAAGGAAATGTTCTTCCTACGTATCTTATCAAAATCATGCAAACTCTGTGTGACTTCTCTTTGTTCTGCTCAAAGGACCACACAAAACCAGTCCTCCAAACCTGAAGTCTTGGCTTATTGCCATGAGAAAAATCCAGACTCAGAAAAACAAGTCCTTAAGCAAAGGACTTGTCACTTTCATACAGCTCCTGCAGGAGAAGGAAAGACTTCAGACAGGCATTGCCTGACACTAAAACTTGTTTCTCTGCCTTGTGGTAAATCTGTGCTTGATACACAAATATGGATGTCCCCATGCTTCCCTCTCACTTGAGACTGCTCATTGCTTCGAGCTGCAGTTCAAATCAGCAAATGGAAGAAAGGCTGGATTGCCCCAAACACACCAAGGACGGGCAGTCCCTGCTCTGTAGTACACCTGGCAGCAGCTGGCTGCTCCACATGACACAGGTAAAAGAAAAATTGTGAATGTTGTATGTATTTCTACTATTTCTAATTGTCTTCAAAGGGGAGACATATTTTTGAGATCAAGCACAGCTGCTTCTCCCCCACCTCCCCAGCCTCACCAAGTTCCTCTCACAGACTTGGGAGAAGCAGGAATCACATACCCAGTGAAATACCAAGGTTATCAGGTATTGTGAGCTTTTATCCTTTGGCCAGTATATTTTCTCTGTGAGTAGGTAGATGTGAACATAATTTGCTGGCTAAGTTTGGCAGTGAAATGTTAGAAAGTGTAGGTGAAGTCCTGCAGCTCTTGGTCTCAGAGCTCTAAAAAGCAGAGTCAAAATGTTCCCTGGTTAGGGAGGTCTTGCTGCTCTGAAGTGAGATGTTCTGTTCAGCCTGGCTGCAGGGCCTTTGTGGAGACCATCAGTGTCCCTTTCTGAGGACAGTTTGGGCAGATGCTGCTGATTTCTGTGGGGATAACACCCCACTAGGGTCATGGGGCAAAAGAAGGGAGCACTTCTTCTTTCAATATGTGCCTTCTCTGGACTCTAAGTGTGATCAAGAGCCTTAGCATCTCCACTGGCAAGAGCTCTGAGAGCAAGACAGAGGAAAAGATAAGCTAATGCTTACTATTCATAGTATGGCAGGACCCAGGAGCCTGAGTAAGCCTCAGGGCTCCCTTGTGCTAACCTTCATTCAAACACTCTTTGTCCTTTATCCTATTTAGCTGTTAAAAGGTCTCCTCTCCTGTTTTTAGCTTTTTACAACTTTGTTTGATTTTTTTTCCTTTCTTTCTCAGGGGCTTGTCACCTCTTTCTTTGTTTTGTTTCTGAAAATCAGTTGAGAAAACAGAAAAAATATTTAATGTAATGTGTTTCCTGGATTTTATGTGGTGACTAAGTTACAAAGAACGCCCCCTGCTAGGGAAAATTTCCTTTGAGATCTTCCTTTTTTTGTAATAGGAAACGGTTTGAATGAGCAGTGATTTTTGTTTCTTTTCAAAGGCATTTTCTGAATAAACAATTTTTGTTGGAAATTTTGCTTGACTCCCTTATGACATTGAGAGTATTGGTTGCAAAATTTACCCTCTGAACTAATGAATAACTTATTAATCTGTTTTGCAAACTTATCTTCATTCTCATTTTGTAACTCCATGGACAGCTGAGGGCTGCTTCATTGCAGGTATAAATCGCCCCAAGTCTGAGTAAAGAACTGGAGGAGACAAAACTTCAAGGTCAGAGGGCTAGTTCTAAATTTTGCTGAGACATCCAAGGAAACATCATTTCCAGGCTTTCTTTCCAAGGTACTGATGTGCAGACTGAAAAAAAACTGAGTGCAGTGGAACCAGCCAGCTCCACTGTGCTCCAATTTGATTATTGCTATAGATTGTCAAGTCTTTAGGAAGAAACCTGTAAGTCAAGCACTGTTGAAGGAGCAGCTGACAGTCTGCACTGTCCATGACCCAGTCACGGCTGAGGAGCTGCAGATCCCTGTTTGCACACGGTGAGACAGGGATGACACTGCAGTGCCTCCTTCCATACCTGGCGCCTCCTGTTCCGGGGTCAGAGTTTGCTGCTGTTTTATGAGTTGAGCAAACAGATTGAGAGGCAGATTGGGCTCTGGATGGCAGGGAGCCACCAGGAACACACTCTCTGCAAGAACTGACCCAGTGAGTGCTAGAGGGCTGGGAAAACCCTTGAGATGAATCCATCAGAAGATTGACTTCCCAGCTGCATGATTCTCCTCCCCCTCAATCTTGTACTGTCCTACTACCTGTGCCCCCTGCTGTGGACACCCTGAGAGGCAATGGTTCAATATAAAAAACAAATACGGTTTCATCACCCGGAACGATAATAAAGAAGATGTGTTTGTTCATCAGACTACTATAAAAAGGAATAATCCCAGGAAATACTTCCACAGTTTAGGAAATTGAGAAATTGTGAAATTTAATATAATACAAGGAATAAAAGGCCCCCAAGCAACCAATGTCACACAACCTGGTGGAGTTCCAGTGCAAGGTAATAAACATGCACCAAACTGCAAACATGCGGAATATTATCCACATCATAGAAACCCTCCACACACCTACCAAGGAAATAGAACCCAAAACCAACAAGCATCAAGCCCCAGAAACAGCCTAAAAGCAAGAAGAGCACAGAACACCAATGAGCCGTTTTGCATCCAAAGTTCACCTCCATAATAACAGAATCTCCCAGTTGGAAAAGTCCCACTTCTTCTAATACCCTTCCCCAATTCTTGTGGCCTCCCTGCCTCCCTCCCACTCTCCCCTTTCCCTTTCCATTGTTCTGGAAACAATGGAAAAACATGTTCTTTTTATGTTCCCACTAATTCCTACCTCCTTTTCCCCCCTTCCATTGTCTCCCTCCACTAACCCCTTTTCCCAGAGTGCCTTCTCAATACCAGAGGGGTGGTGATTGGGAGGGAAAGAAAGGAAAGTTTCCCTAAAGTAACCATCTTTTTCTCAAAAGTTAATGATTTCTATCCGGAGTTTCCAACAGGCACACCACCCCCTACACTACCTTGTACAAGCCAATCACAGCCAACCACACTGCCACAGGTGGCAGAGAAACAGCCCCTGCTAAAGGAACCTTCTCCTGACTCAATTTCCTGATAAACTGTGCTAAGAAAACCCCGTGTCCCTCCTGCCAGCTTTAAGACACTTCAGAAAATCTGTTTGGACATTGGGGACTCAGGATTGTTTGCATTTTAAAAATTGTCTTATGAGTACTTTGATTGTTTTTTGTCATTTTGTAGTGATTCAGTTGATCCTTCAGAGAAGATTTTTTAATAATATTGAAAGGGAGAAAGTTGTGGAGACCCTGAGAGGCATTCCCTGAGTTAGGGAGACACAAGAATCTTCCCTCAAAAGCTGTTCGACCCCATTGGCTCCTTCCCTTGTTCCTATGTCCCTGAGCCACTACCTACCTATTCCCCCACTGGCCCTCATCTTGGTACTGCCCTGATACCACTGTTCAGCCCCTACCTCTTGAGGCACAAAAACCTGGACTCTCCCCATGAGTCCCACCTTTGGACCCTGAACATCCCACTGCATGGCTGAATTAAACATGTGTGGATGCCATGCAAAGTCCCTTTTTGCTTCCTTACCCTGCACTTTATTAGTAGCTGTTTTGGCTGCAGCACTCTTCGATTCAGACTCCTGGTGTTTTAGACCAGGCTGGCTCTCTCCTGTATAATGAGGCAGAGCCTGGATCCAAGCACAAATGACTAATGACAGCAAAGGGTGTGGGGCAGGATCTAGGTTTCAGAGTTAAGCTCTGAGATAAGGGAAGTTCTGGTCATTTGAGCAAACAAACCTTGGATGAGTAAGGAAAGTTCTGGGGAGAACAAATGGATGAATAAATAAACAGATAAAGAGCCTATGTGACGTTTTAAATAGAGTCAGCTGCTCTATAAAAACAGGAAGCCTTTAAAATATGGGGAGAAAGAGGCATTTGTTTTTGGTATGCAGAAAAAAAGAGCCTTGACACTTTTATTTCCACTCCTGGTGCACAGGAGTGTAGGAGCAGGTTTTTGCTCTAACAAGACCAGAGTTCAATCTGTAGCCTGAGCAAGTCCCTATGGATGAAGGGTAGAGCTCTGTGTCTGTTAAGATGAAGGCTGAATCCAGCCTCAGCACAACTGAGATAATTCCATTTCCTCTCCTTGCCTCTTGCATATTATTTTTTTTAAATTAACTTTTCCTTTTTTTAAAATTAACTTTTAAGCAGCAGGACTGGCTATAAATAGCTCTGAGTGATCAGTTTGAAGGAGTATGGAAAAAGAGAGGTATCTACATTTATCTGCTTTTGCATTTCACTGGTCTGTTTCAAGTTCAAGTTCAATGTTTCCCAGTTTCTCATTCATATAATAGAAGGCAGTCCTCACATAAAGATATTTTAAATGTCTTCTTGATGTAGGCTTGATGCAGACATATTGATATGCCATTTCTGGTATGAAATTACATATTTTTCTGTTTGCTTGTTTATTCACAAGAAGAACAAATAAAACTTAAATTGTAAAGTGTACTGCATTAAGAGAGCCCTAAGAATCTCTTTAACAATATTTGCAAGTGTTTCCATTTGAAGAAAAGTTTATGAAATGTGTTTAAATATTTATGGAATGTTAAAAATGAGGCATTAATTGGCAAACAACTTAATTAAAATGCTTTCTCGAGTAATTAGGAGCAAATACCTTCCTCTCTATTTTGCATACCATTTGTCTTATTCTCCGTTTGATAAAGCCTGCCTGTCAGTCAAACTTTGCTGCAGGTAATTTTTTAGCTCTGTGGGGAAAATCTTCAAAAATTACATCTGAATTTAAAATATTTTTATTATCATTTTTGTCTAACAAATTCTCCTTTTTACTTCATCTCCTATATGTCCCAGTAAAGCATCATCCTGGGAATTTAGGGCCTGAAGATGAAATTCTGCATCAAGGCATTACTGAGTTTCCAAAAATGCTCTCCTGAGAACAAACTGAATCAATCTAGAATCAACAAACAGTGCAGTTAATTAATGAGTACACCATAAGGGAGCTTTTTTAAACAATGTTGACTGCTGCTGCCTCAGGACCAATAGCACCAGAAGTTATTGCTGGTTTCAAAGAAGTGATTCTTAGGGTTCCCCCAAGGCACCTTTTGCTTACATTAGCTATTTACTACAACTTTTCCTCTTATTTGCACCCTAGGGAAAGTATACTTATTTGCTAAATTACTTTTTAAGTGATGCTTCTTCATGCCAGTAGCCTGAGGTATATGAGGGAAGATGCTACAGCATAAATAATAGCAGAAACTGAGCTGCTTTAAAGCAAAGTGCAAAGAAAATCTCTGAGCTGGACACCATCCAAGCAGTGCTTCCAAGCCAAGCTGTACCTGGAGGGAGAGGGAGAGCCCCAGGGGCCAGCTGCACATCCAGCCAGCTGTGTGTCACCAGGGGTCACAAACCCACAGAAGTCCCCACCGAGAGCAGCCCTGCAGAACACTTTGGGAATCAGGATGGAGTAATGGAGAAAATCCCCCAGATTTCCAGGCACTACAAAACAGGGAAGCTGAATCACTCATAGGAGAGTCATGCGAGTTTGCACCAGGTGAAATCATGGCTAGCAGATTGTCTCCAACAACAACCAAAATGAATGGAATATTCCAACTACAGCCTTCCATATAAAAAAATCCAAACAACAAAATATTAAAAGTGGGACTGCATTTTTTTGAGATCACACTGCTACGTTATGGCAAGGCAATGACAACTTGTGCAACTTTTGGAATTTCCCTTTCAGGCCACTCTGTAGGAGGAGAAAAAAAATAACCAAAGTAGGAGGCTGTGTTTACCAAACACCCTTCAGAATATAAGCTGGGTAGTTCATCATGTTCTTGCAAAATTATGTTTTCTTATCCCAGCTATGTGATAAGAGTTTAAAATTGTTATTAAGTAGGGTCAAACTGTCACTGGTCTGGGATAAAGTTGTATTTGTGTGTCACCGATTTCAGATGTTGGATGAATTGCTGAAACTCCTTTCTAGGAGATGCTGGGTGGCAATTATCCTCACCCCAGCCATGGCTGGAGCTCTTATAAATGTAACAACATCTGTCATTCACACAATTTAAAATGTCCCATGAAACCATTTGTAGAAATAGTAATCTGAATGTGAATGGAGGCATTATATATTAATAAGTCTAAGAGACTGTACAAGCACTGGTTATAGTAATAATAAGTTGGTTTTACTGATGGGATCTTGCTGGAAGGTATTTCCAGCCTTTTCATGCTTTTAGTAACATTTACTGACAAATTACCACTACCATAAATATTTCAGTGGGGATTCACTGATGTAATGTAATCTCTAAAAGTCAGGAATGATTGAAGTTCAGGTTTGTTCCTGCTACAGAATTTCGGCCAGATTTTTGTAGGACTAAGGAAAGTGTGATCATGAGCAGAATGGGGTGAAGTTGGAGAAACCTTTGTGTTTCTGGAGAGCTTGCTTTGCAAAGAATTCAGGCAGATTGGAAAAGAAAGGATCCTGCAAAATGCTGCCTTTGTTCCCAGAGAAGAAACAGTGAAGCCTGTGCCAGGAGGGCAAGTGCAATCTAAACCCAGGAAGTTAAACTCAGTCATTTAATTCTCTTATGTTTATGTCTGGTTTTGTTAATTTCCTGTAAATCTGAAGGGACTTTGCAGCACAGGCACCATGACAGGGTTTGACCTGAGCAACAACCATCTGCTGGAAGGGAAAGACCTCTTGCCACAGAGGCTCAAGCACATGGCACATGAGCCTTGTGCAGCTGGCAGCTGAGCATGGGGACGCTGTTTCTTTGGAGCTCCTCCTGGCATTGCCACTATTTATTTATTATTTGGGTTCCACTTTCCCCAAGTGAGTGGCTTCACCCAGGGACTATGACTGGAGCTGGGGTGTGAGGTGACCCCAGACTCTAATCAGTGGTGCTCCAGCAGATTTGGCTGCAGGGAAATGTTGACAAAAGTTGCCATTCCTTGATGCTGTTTTGGAGTTAGTTTTGCTTACTTCAAACAGCAGTCACTTTGGTCTTGACATCAGGGAGAAATTTTTAATTGTATTTTTGAGGCTAATAATTTATATCTGATTAAAAAAATAAACCATATCCATAGATTGCTTAAATATGAAAGAAAAATGGATTAAAATGGATAGTGAGGTGGGAAGCTGTAGTACTTCTATTAAAAACAAGCAGGTAAACCACATCAGATTTGTAAGGTAACTAGTGAAGGTTCTGTTTTCAGCAGGCTCTCAGAGCACCTTTATGAAGCAACTTGTGCATGCTGTTTTATATTTCCCAGTAATAAATGTTGCTCCTCACCCCAAAACTCAAATAGAAATGTTTATTACACAAAAAGGTCATGAATTTAGATTAGGAGTGTTCATACCAAGTCTTTTCATAAACAACATTTTTTGTACCAAATAGAAACAAAAGCAAGTCGCATTTGGCATTGATGCATTGACTACTACCTCATTAAAAAAATACTGGGTCATCTCTACACCTGTGTTTCTTGATATTTAGTTAAAATTCACCTTATAGATATGTATCAGATAGCAAAAATTTGAGATGTCTGAAAAGGTTGGGGGGTTCCCAGTTATCTTATGTAATAGTGCAGTAATATGAGCCACTAAAATCCTGGGACTGCTTTTTTTTCTTTTCCTTGCAAAAATGGCTGTTGGTATCTTCTTTTTTTTGTATGTGTCCTTGTATCCTTTTTGTTTGTGTTCTGTGTATCAGGTAAAGTACAGTACTGCCTGACTATCATGATGACCAAAACCCAGGATTGAGCTAACAAACGATGATTCTTATTGCTACAGATTAAATATTGTAACAACAACAACAAAAATGTCTGTTCATCTCATGGATATAATTTCATAGAAGTAAGTCTAGGAAGTGGAACTCTGAAAATATGATTCAAGATGGTGTGGTGAATAAAATGTTCTATAATGATGTTTGCATACACTATACATTTAGTTTTTCCTATGGAGCAGCCAACCACCAGTGCAAGGCACCAGGCTTGATCCTTCAGAATGGATGGGAAGGAGGCAACTACATTCAGTTCAGTTACCCAATTACTCCAAATTCCTCGTATGTGAAGAAGACTGTTAGCAACATTCTTTCTGGCATCACCTCTCTCCTGTCTAGTCTATTTGTAGCAGCATTCCCATCCCAACATGTCCAGCCTTCTGTAGTGAATATGATATACTCATGTTCCCAAATCTTTTCCTCCTCTCCTACGGGAGGTGGGAGCCTGTCGTTTCCTTTGATAAGAGTGATGATTCTTAATGACTACAAGAAGTTGACTTTTGTCATGGGTGGAAGCAGGAGCTTCAGACAAAGTTTGTTAGAGAAGCCCAGCCATTGAGCCATGAGGTGCAGAGTGGACCCCTTTGCTTTCTAAATTCCTTCTCAGAGAGGAGTCTTGGGGGCAGCTGGATCTAATTTTAGCCCCAGACTTTGCTAAAGGTTTTAAGTAACCACATTCTACCAGGTCACAGATGGAAAATCATATCTATTTATATAAAATTAATTGTTCATTATGGCAAATGATTAGACCAAATATTTTAATCATTATTATTTACTGCACAGTATAAAACCTAAAACTACTAATAGTGTATAGTATAGGATAGCATATTGCACTGTATCACAGCAATTATGTTAAAGTTAGCAAAAAAGAAACTAATTTTAGGTAGAGATTGGTGTAACTCACCATGCCAATGCTGGTGGGCAGATCTCTTTTTTCTTAACCTTGAGGAGTATATCTATGGGGTATCCCCTACCCAAGGAAGGAATCTCCACACACTCCAAGGGGAAACAGGACATTGTCTGAGTTGCTTGAGCACATTCCAGGGCAGAGCATCCTGCTACATTTGTTCCCAGTGCTACAAGCTGTGTTTCTGTGCTTCTGTTCTTCTGCCCGCTGTGTTATTTGGCTTGTGGTAGTTGTAAAGTCTTGGAAAAGTATTTACTTATTGTGCATCTTGGCCAGTAGATTCAAGTTGCTTTGTAGTGGATTTGGTTCACAAAATTATCCCTCATTTTACAGGGTTATTTTCCTCCCTGATGCTCTTACTGACAAACTGTCTAACAACCACCAGTAGATCTTGCTTGCACCATCCGCTCCAGAAATGTCTGTTCTTCTTTGTCCTCACTAACTTTGTCTGGCATGCAAGATCCATCTAAGGGTTCTTGAAAGGTTTAGAATTAGATTCTGTTATTAACCTCCATACCTACAGGCAGTTTTTGGATATACTTCAGTATAAATACTTGGTAGGGCCAAATGATAGCTCTCTCTGGATAGCTCTACCTTCAAAACATTTAGAAAAGTGTGAAGCTCTCCATATCTTCATGGTGAAGATCTCAGCCAGAAAAGAGAAAAACCTAGACTTTTGAATTTGCAGGCCAGGGACCCAAAAGTTAGGTATGATGCTGGATCCAGTTCCAGATTCTATAGAGATTAATAGTGATTCACAACTTTTGGAGTGCCTAAGGATTTGGGTCTTGACTGAATGCAAACTTTGGGTACTCTAGAAGTGCTGATATAGTATGAGCTGATTTAACCAGTTCAAAATCTCCAAAAATTTGTTGAAGGCTTGTCTTTGTACAGCAGGTTTTATGACAGATCCAGCACTGCCTATACATGCAGCTTGCTAAATCGGGCATCATCTAGCCTCCCCCAGCTGCCACAGACCTTCGTAAAAAATGTGGACAATATGAAATCTGTATTGAGACTAACTTGACAGGTGGTTGTGAATCCACATTTCTCCTGGATCAAGCTTGTATCAAGAGTTGATTCTATCATGAAGATGTCTGTTGTGAAGGAATGTGCAGTCTCTGACCTGTTCATGGTGAAGTCCAGAAAAAATATTTGCACTTTTTTTTGATATCAGTTTGTCTGAATTAGTGAAGATGATGAGTACTTTAAGCTGTTAGGTGAAATATCATATTTTAATTACAAATGGAAGTGAATATGAGTGTTGACACACACCTCATCTCTAACTACAAAATTCCTGAACGACCTAATCTACCAAGCATCAATATATTTCTGGAACATGTATCATAATTTCTTGTATTGTGGAAGGGAGATTTACTATGGATCTGTAGGGGATATTGTGCCAAGAGAGTGTGGGGATGCTAATTTCCATGTATTCCTCTGCTATATTCAAAGAGTTTAGGTGATGCTCTTGCTGTGTAAGCATTTCTTCTTTTTTCCCCCTTGTACAACACCAGAATGCTTAAGCATTATAACTGCAAGAGTTTGAAATGTTGTTTGCAAGTCAAACTGTTTCAAAGTAGCCCTGAGGGGAAGGAAAACAAATATTCCCTTAACCTTCATTCTAATTATATCAGTCATTAAAATACAGGGAACAAAGAACAGTGTTTATTAAAATTCCCTTCTGTTGATAGCTCCTCTTTATAGTGTGGTTCATACCAGCAGATGTTTAGAGGAAGCATCTTTGTGGAGGAGAGGAATAGTATGCTTATGAATTGCAATCACTTAACCAAATACTTTAAAATATTCTGATACTCCCTATGATCTTTTATAGTATATGCTGAGGAGTTATTTTAAGAATGCATTTTCATTACACTTATCTCTGTGGTTGTCCAGCTTTGCACAGTCCATTAAATGTAAAATGCTGATGAAATAACAGTGTTTGATACTTGTTGATTAAGATCCAGAACTGGCATTGTATGCTCTGCAGATAAGCAGAAAGATTAGAAATGGCTGTTTTTAACTGAAGACCTAATTTCCTTTTGCTATGAGAACTCTTGATTCTGTAATCATAAATTAATTAGGTTAATTCTGAGATTATTAATACAACTGGCATCTACTTCAAACAACGAAGCCATCTGCTTTTATAGAGGCTTTGGAGAGGTACAGACTTCTGCTCTACATAATTTACTTTCTTCATAGGACTTTTCTTCTTCCCTGTGGTGTAAGTTCCAGAGTGGGCTTCAGAGCACGTGCCCTTATCCTGAGTTTGTGACCAAGGTGACTATTCCACTGTGTTCAAAATAGTCCTACTCTGCCTTGGAAAGGTTGGTCTCAGGTTGTCTGCTGATCAATAAAAATGAACAGAAGAACAGGAATACTCTGTTTTTCAGCCACAATTTGAACCTGAGTGGATATTTTTCTGCACTTTAAGTGGCCTTTCATGATGATGACTAGAACAGGATGATGATGTCAAATTTTTATTACAGAAATTTGATGTGGAACTATTTATTGAATTCAGCTTTCTCTTTTTACTTCCTAAATGATAATAGCTTTGTTATAGTTAAGAGTTTTAAACCTTAAACTTCAGCATCTATTTTTGGGGTAATTTCTGTTTTCTTTCATTTTTGCATTCGTAATTGACAGAAATGAAATTTGACTGTCATAAAGCTTTAAAAACTGCTAAAATATTTTTAAGCAATATGTTTTTCTGCAAAAATGGAAGCTTAGTATGGTGCTACTAGTCTGATATAGAGAGTAACAGTCCATTTTTCTTTCTTGGTGTTTATGCCACAAGGCCTCCAACTCATTTACAGAATGTTTCTGGTACAAGCAAAATGAAGTAGTCAGAGCAATCAGCATGGGACTAAGGAGCTCCAGCTCTCAGAGAGGTGCTGCATTGCACATCTCTGCTGCACACCACTTGTCTACCTTTATAGGGAAATACATGTTGCTTTTGATGGACATGAGGATGATAGCATATGCTATTGATGCAGTCCTCCTAAGTTGGGGAATTCTAACACGTAAACCAGGTTACTGTGGCTTGTATGAAATTCAGGTCACACCTGACACAAGAAAGACAAAGGAGATGACTTCTGGGAAGCTTCATATCCCAGCAGTAAAAGAGAGAGCAAGAACAAGCTCCTTAAGTTGAGTTACCAAAGCTCCATGGCATGCAAGTGTCAGCTGGTATCCTGAACTCTGTCATGTTTCGTGGCTGTGAGGATGAAGACCATTTGGAGTGAAAAGAGCACAACAAGAGCAGCAAGCATAGGGCTGAGGGTACGAAAACAAACTGTTCAGGGAGCAGGTGGGAAGCAGTGGGGGCCAAGCACCTTAACCCCACTTCAAGCACATTGAATGCTCCAGCAGCAGAAGGCAGCTGTAACTGGAGTGGATCCTGAGGCAGCTCAGAGCTACTGCAGTGACATGTAGATCCCTTATCACTGGGGTATAGGCTGTGACTGCCAGAGTATTTCTGTTATGAGTGAAAAATCTTTATTCAATAAAAAGTTTAAATTATTTCTTCAGTTGTGCCTACGATACAGGTAAGGATTGAGCTGCTGAGCTACCTGCTACAGAGGTATATTGAGAGAGAAATGACCAGAAACTAGTTTCAGTAGCTAACCCTACAGAGTTCTTCAGTAAATTTAACTTATCTCATTTAAGAGTGTAGTGTTGACTGCCTCCCCTTTCTTTTTTCTTCATCTATATCTGTTTTCCTTTGCTAAAAGAAAAACAATAACTGTGTCTATATTTCTAATTTAAAGATAGATCAGGTAATACTAGTAGTGCATACCCAGAGGACTTGCTTCTGAAGATTCTTTCAGTGCTACCAGCAAACCTGCTAATTTGCAGTACTTCTGCTGGACTTTGTGTCTTCTGCCTCTAAAATCCATCCCTTGCTTTTTTTTCTAAGGAAAAAGTAGAAGGAAAAGCAGAGGAAAGAATTTGGTTCTGGCCGATTTCTATTTTACTGAACTGCACATTTAGTATATAATACATGGAACCACAGAAGTACCTTCCTGCTGTAATCCATAAAAATTATATGGATTGGAACTAGTTCTCTTAGTTTCCAAAAGTCAAAATCTGAGTGAGTGGAAAAAGGGAAAAGCCCTACAGAAACATCCAAAACTAAGGAAAAAGTGTCATGAAGACAAAATGCCTGAGATTATCAACATACACAACTTGCCTTCAGGAACAGGTTTCCACCACTTGTTAAATCACAAGTAAAGAATATTCATTTTTAAAAAACTAAGTCTTAGATTATCCAAGCACTGACACAGACAGCAGTACACTCAGTTCTAGATGGAGCAGAATAAACATATTTACTCTGTACATTGCAATACAGGTTTACAGAGTGATTTGACCTTTCCAGTTGAGGGGGCTAATTCCTTAAAGGTAGATTTCCAAAGATACTTCCTTAATAATGAAAAAAACCCTTGAAATCCAAAAAGAATATTTAGAAACCCTAAAGAAGATGTAACTATTTTTTTTTCCTTGAGGCAGTCATGCAAATAAGGTTTTCAGTGGGCTGCTGTTTTATATTAAGTTAAATATGTAAGGATCACAAACCACTGGTTCAAATTTGGTTCTGTTGATACTGTAAATGCGTGTAAATGAAGGATATTGCTTTCTATTCACACTTGTACCAGAAAAACCAACAGAGAGGTTTGCTTCTTGCTAGATTTTATGGAAGCAAAGTGCAGGAAATCATGAATAGTCTGCTTTTATTTCTGAAATGCACATTCTCTTTCATTTTGCTTTGAGTCTTACATAAAAAAAAAACAGTTCCACTGCTAAAAATCATAATCAACCCCCAAATAATCCAGTATTGCATGTATTTTTGAAAATGAATATGAGCTAATTAAAAATATAGAGGTAAAAGCACCAGTTGCATTCAGTAATTGCCAGCAGGCAATGTTATTACACGCAGAAAATTGACTAGTATACCCAATATAAATTATTGATGCACTCATATTGACTTATCCTGACTCTGATGAATAGAAAATGTGACACTATTGTAATGTGCATATTGTATTAATAACATAACTAATCAAAGGTAATTTTTAACAAACTATGACATAAGGCCCTAAATTATTGATGGAGAACAGTTTAGAGATGGTTAGTGCATTAGTTGAATGTGCTCATTTCACTGACCATTTGGTCTGGTCCCATCTGCCACAAGTTAGCTTCCTCAGCTCTCTAGTACCCATTCAGGTGCATTTGGAGCAGCTGGGATATTAGTTCTCTATGGAGAAATAAGATCTCACCATGACTCGCCAATGCTCCCTGCAGTTCCATGCTCCCCAGCAGCCTCTTCAACAATAGGACAAGGCCCTTCTCAGTTCCAGGTCTAATAATTTAATCCCATAAAACAATGTAACTTAGTCCCTCAGAGAGTCCAATCTTATTAATAAAAAATGCAGGCATACAATTTACATTGTTATGGTGACATTCCTCAATATTGCTTTTTTTTTCATTCTGTCAAAAGCTGCTTAATAAAGAAAAGACTTATTCAAGGAACTAATGTGGCCATTTGAGGTAATTGGCCTAGGGTTATGGCATGAAAATTAGGAAAAAAGTGGAGGCAGTGGTGGGAGGAATGTGAGAATTAGGGGAGTTACTCTATTAAAGGAGATTGTTTCTTCAATTCTTTAGTTTGTGGAATAGGAACAACAACAACAAACAAAACAAGCCAGCCCCAGAATATGGATTTCAAAACAATGAATGCTCACTTTTGATCCATTTACATTTAAATGTGGTACTATTAAATGAGGCATATAATATTAGCAACATTTAGCAATCCATTGGACAGGGAACAAGGACAATTCATATTATGACTTAAAAGCACTAAAACAAGTGGCTCCCCATGACTTCAATTCAAGTTTTGTGGTACAAATCAGCCATTGTGTATCACACAGTATTTGCAGACTGTGTCCATTTCCACAGATGTTTTCAGTTAGAGGTTGTTCTTTGTTGTTAATCCTGAGATACCATCTCATGAGGAATGTCAAGGAGAAGCAAATGGTTGGAAGCTTAAAAAAAACATTACCTGATGGCAAGAATCTTTTGAAAGAAAATACTTTTAATACCAACCTTCACCAGGGGTGGTGGGAAATGACTCTCGCTAGCACACAGCTTTGTGAACCTTCCAGAACTCCCTTCCCCCCTGCTGATTTTCTGCTGTATAATGGCTTTGAGAATGTCTACATTTTCTGAGACCAGTTTTTAGACTAGGCAAGTTCTCTTTGTGCTAGAAGATTTGCTATGCTTCCACGTGGGCTTCTAGGCTTAGCTAATACCCTGAGTGCTAAATGGTCTTCAGCAATTGCTAGCAGTAATCTGGGCATGAGTCAGAGTATCAAGTCAGCTTCTGAATGAACAAAAAGATATGTCAAAGCACTATTTGATTAATGTTGCCAAAAATGTCCTTTTTCTTATTTTCCATAATCAGAGAGTGTACAATTTTACTTGTTTTTCCTTTAGGTAGGCTGCAATTTACTGTCTGTCCCCACTGAAACAGAATGAGGTAGGTCTGAAAAATCAGGGGAATTTCAGGAAGTACTCATATAGCAAACCACTGCTTACTGTAATAACAGGGACCCGGCAGACAGTGATGAAAAATATATGGATTTTTCATGTGGTTTCTGAAAATCAGGGAAGTGTTTCTTTCTCTATCCTCAGCTCACTTGCCTTTTCTCTCTCTGAAAAAAAGTAGGAAAGACTTCTCCAGAGCTAGGTTTTTGGTCCTAGTTATAGGTGACATAATTCAGGGTGACTGAGAAATATCACTTCCCTGCTCTGGTACGATTTCTCTCATGTGACTAACATATAACAAAGGACACTGTGATGAAGTTTCCCGCTCTGGTGGCACACACTGAGGATTTCTGTGGCTCTACAGCTCAGCCATTTGCTGGGGGAATGCTTGGGAACTTCCAAGAACCGAAACTAGTCCCTTTTACCAATGAAAACACCACATTTGGTTCCCCATCTTTGCCAGATGTGACTAACTCTCAGGGCTCAGAAAAGCACCTCTGAAGAACTGCTTTCTCTAAAGGATTTCAGGCATATAAAAAAGAGACTTTTTTGTCTATCTTTTTAAATGATACAAGAAGACAGTGGCCCATGAGACAGCAGGACCATCAAATTTTAGCTCAATAGTGTTCTCACAGGTTGAACACGGCTGTGATGCCAGTATATGATTTTTAGGAAACACGGCACGAAGTACAGAAGGGACAAAAACGTGTTTTCCTACTGCTGCTGGCAAAAGGAGTACTTATTTTGGTATTCTAACTGCTAGAGAGCATATGATCTCCAACTGTTTCTTCCAGAAGAATTAAAAATTGTCAAGTGGCATTCTGCCTTCTTTCTGCATTTCATGGAAACAGCTGGCTAAACTTCTGTGCTCCCTCATCCTTCTGCTGGAGCCTGGTTTTTAGTCACTGGCTTGCTTTTTTGCCCATCTAGTTAAGCATTGTTTACACCTTATTAATTTAGGCAGAGTAAGACATTCTGCAAGGTTTTGAAATGAAGCACAAAAATTGTGCGGCAGATTTATCAAAACCCACTTTAACAAAGACTGAGATCTGATACTCCTGGTGTAAGTCAAAAGGTTTATCCATATTGAATCCCTGTACAATTTAATCCCTGTAAAATTTCACAAATTCACATGAACATGAACAGTCTAATTCACGAAAAAAAGCCATAAAATAAGTTTGTAGGGTTTTTTTTCTGATCTATGTATTTTATAATAAAATTGGTTGTTCCCACATCAGAGAAAATTGTGCCTCTGTCAGAATGCTGTATCCTCACTGAGGAATGTAGTTAGCTTTGCATTGAGGACAGAAAGCAGAAGTTTAGGTTGTACCATGCAACATCTCAGAGACTGCAGTGTTACAGGCCATAAAACATCATGAAAAAAAATGTTAAAGTGTGGGCAACGTCTCACCTTGTAGAGCAAACAATGCAGAGTTAAAGACATCCCAGGGAAGGATTTATTTACTCACAAAGACTGTCCAAATTAAGGCACCAGAACCTAATTAGAAACAATGGCTGAAGTGCTCTGCCCTGCCACTATGGGGAACATGAGCAGTCAAAATTTCATTGGTGGTTTCTCACACAGTGGTGGCAAAACCATCTTCCCCCTCAGCATCCCATTGCTTAAGGATGGTACATAAAAAAGGTATGACTAAAAATCTGATGTGGTTTTATATGGAGATTTCTAAGCCTCTCCAACATGTTTTCTGGAGGGACTTGGGTTTCATTGGCTATAGTTATATTATAGTGAGCATATGGACACAAGCCCAGGCTGTGGCGTGGGCATTCCATGAGCTTCAGTGCTCATGGAGAGAAAGCCTGATTCCACCTCCTCCCATACAGAGAAGCCATGTCCCTCCTGCCTGCAGCATGAAGTGCCTTTGTGCAGCTGTCCCAGGCACCAGCCTGGACACACAATGCCTTCCAGTGAAAGCACCTTGCTGAATTTGGGAAGTGAAGCTGTGCTGGGCTCATTGAAAGAGCCAATACCAAGGGTAGTAAGGACTGAAGAGGGGCAACAGGCAGCCCTGGGCGGCTGCAGGGAGGTGGGAAGGGTGCTGTGCCCTTGGTGGTGCTCTGGCCCATGCCTTGCTGAGCCACTGCCTCTGGCTCCAGTGGAAGTGACACCTCACACTAAGGTTGCTTGCTGCCAGACATGCAAGTTAGAGTGTTAGTAGCAGGGGAAAATACTGTTTCCTCTTTTTAGATTTATAAATATGGTGTTTTCTCCTGCTATTATACAATTATTTCATCTTCTACTTCAAAAGCTTTTGAAAATATGAAAGTGCTACCTGTTTTATTTGGTCAACAGAGGTGCAAACTTAAAAGGAAGTCAAGCTTTTGTATGGGTACTATGAGTTTGCTCATCTAGAAAGGTGATGCCTAGCTATTGAATGTTTGTCTGAAGAATGGTTTCTTTGGCACTGTGTCATGAAATATATTGAAACAAGAATATATATATAGTTAGTGCAATCTCAAATGACTGATTTTTTAAATGAAATTAAACTCCTCACAAGACTGCCCCAGAACTATATAATGATTTGAAGGGCTAATGCTTGCACTGGGATGTTTACATTAGCAAACAAATCTGGGAAATAAATGTATCCATTTGTCTGCCTTGCAGGGATATTCCTGAGGAGGCAACTGCACACTGTTTGGTTTCATTGTGTTGTTCTGGTTTTAACCAGCTTGGCTTTCTTTTCAGCCATGCTGCAGGATACGAAGGCTCCATTTCTGTGGTAAAAATGTTTCCTTTTGGCCAAAAAAATAAACATGTCAACTCCACCAGAAAATTTGTGCAACTGCACAGTGCAGCTCTGTTTACAGTAGGATGGACTACAGCAGTTGAGAATTGGTCTTCTTAACTTCCCTTCTGAGCTCCACCCTGGAAGCACCCTGTAACACCAAGGTGGGTTTTGGTGTGGTAGCCTTGCTGAAGTCACTAAAAACCCATTTCTCAAGCTTAAGTTTCCCAAAAATATTAAGCATGAGATCATCACGTGGATATAAATTCTTCAGAGACAGCTGAAATTAATTGCCATGATAAATCCTTCACTAATCTAAATATAACTGAGAAAATCAACACTCAAAATAAACAAATAAAAACATTGGGAAATCTTAGGCAGATGATGAGATACATTCAGCAGATAAATTATGTATGCCATTTAAGTACCAAGCCTCAGACTTTAGTGGGGAGCAAGAAGAAAAACATTAGAAATATATCAGGTAGAAATGTAAATTCATTTTTAAATTGAGATTACGTATTTGAAATTCAGCAAATTTGATGGTTTACCTCAAGAATCCCCCCCATTAGGAATAGTTTCACTGACCAGTCATATGCAACAAATGAAGGAGACAAGAGCTTTAGGCAGCTGAGAATGTAGTATGGGACTTCTTTTTGATACCAGCTAAGGTGACTGAAACCACTAGGTTCCCAGAGAGGAGTCTAATAATAAATCTGACTTTCAAGTAATTTTTTGACCAACTCCACGTGAGGGCAAATTGGAAATGAGATTCCACAGCTGCAAAGATACATATAACTGCTGTACATCTCATCTTTTTGACTCTGCCAAGTGATATACCTTTCTTTCCTTTATCAGTCTTCAGAAATGGGTGAAATAAGTAGAAAAAAAAAAGACAAACAAATTCTTATTTTTCACTTGGAGATTAGAGACTGCCCCCATTCTTTACTTCCATTACTTCAAATGAAGATGCACCTATGCAAAAACTGTTAAATTTTTAAAAGGATATCTAGGCTAGCAGGTGCTTCATCTAATTTTTATTTCAAATTTTAAGATGCTTTGAAGAGAGAGAGAGAGATCCTAAACCCCTTCTAAAACCACTGTCTCAGCTCCCAAGATGGTGACAAGAAAGAGGCATTTCTATACAGCTTGCTTAGATATAGAATCTAACTTTTAGTGGCTTAAGTTAAATTATATAAATCCCATCCCCTGAAAATCTGTGCTGCCAATTGCAGCTAAATAAATACTCTGTCTAAAACCTCTACTGTGAAGATGAACTGGTGCTTGGAATATTATAGGTATCTTTACTGTTTCTTCTTCTCAACAATATAATCATTGTACCTGCCAACCCAGGAGATATGTATATATGTATATATATTTTTTTCCTACTTTGTGTCTAACTACCATTACTGCTAGTGGGAGATGTGCATGGTTATTGAGAGCAGAATACACCCGAGTTTCAAGTACCTGAATTGTTTTTACTTTGCATGGAAATATGATTAGCTGTAATGAGAATTCAGGATTCAATGAAGGTGAGGTAGCTTAATGGTAAGAATTTTGTGCAGTTTTACAATCTGATTAACTAAAAATATCTCAATTTATAGCTTTTTTAAGCTGACATAATGAACCTTATTCAATGTTTGCTGAATCAGGTGTTACTTTCAGATAAATATTACCATTCTTCTAAAAATAAAATATTGTATTTCTATATGTTACTATTGGGTTTATTCCTTTTCTTCCTGTGAAAGGAATTTCTGATACAGCCCTAAAATTATCTTATTTTTTTTTTTTTCACTGAAATCAAGATATCCTGTAGAATTAGCCCCCCTGTGTTCAGGCTTTCATATATATATATATTGTGATAGTAGTAACACAGAGATATTTTAGCTCCCATAAACATGATTTGGCAAAAAAGACATAATTAACAAACCATGGCTTTTTAGGAACCAGGAAAGCCATAATATTGAGGGTTGAGGCACTGAAGAACGGACTTCCTAAACCTGCTTTGTCACTAACTCATCAAATTGTTTCAAGCAGCTTGTCACTCCTCTGCCTCAGGGTTTTTACCTTTGAAATCCAGGCAGTGATACCCGTACTGCAGGACAAGCCTTGAGCGTGGCCAGCTACCTGCTCAAACAAGCTGTGTGAAAAAGCTTAGCTGGTGTGGATGTTCCAGTGCATTGTCCATGCCTTTCCCCATGTGAAGGGTGAAGTCTTTGTTTTGTGAGCAGAAATGAGATGGAGTTTGTGGAAATGGCCTTGGGATGGCTGCATAAGGGCACACTCTGGGCCCCCTTTGCTCCCCTGGGAGGCTGCACCAAGCACAGCAAGGCAGAGTTGGGAACACTCCATTTTGTGATTGTAATAATTCAGTTTTTTTTCCTAGGTGCAGTTTTGTGCTCAAAATGGGATTAAGCAGTCTCAAGTGAAAAAAAACATAGTCTTAGGAAGACCACTCAGGGTTTTGTTGTTTGGGTTTTTTTTCATTTTACATATATTGTGCATGTGTATACACACACACACACACACATTTGTGTGTATTTGAAACACCTAATAAAGAAATTGTCCTTTCTCATTTTCATGTTAAATTTCAAACTCAATAAGTGCCATGATACCAATGTAGGAGAGTATGAGGAGCCAGGAAAGTGTTTTCCACATGTGATGACTTGTGGTATGCTGTGTTCAGCTGCATAGTTGTCTATCTGGGTGAACTCAAGCTGTCTAAACAGTAATTTTCCAGTCTAAACCAGCTGAACCTGAACACAGCACTTCCTCTCATCTGCAAAACACTGTTTAGGAAGGTGTACTGTAGTGTCCTTTGGAAACATTTATCTTTCCACTGAGTATAGAGGAGTCTAAGTGACCATTTTAATTTAAAATTAAGGAATAAGTTACAGTAGCATTGACAAAATGAAAACAGTTTTTAGGTTACTCAAAATTATTGAAAACATAAAAATTATGTGCAAACTGTAAATATACAGAGAAGTTCTAAATATATAATTCATTTTCAGCCCTGTAAAAAACAAGGCTCTTAATGTTGTGGAATAGCTATGGTTAATTTTGAATGCCTGGTTTTTGATAGAAAACACAGATATTGCAGGTGATGGCATGAAACACAGACATTTCTGATGGAGGGTGTGTCATGTAAGAAACCCACAGTCACTGAACATACTGGTATCCTAGGCAGAAATACTAGGCCAAACAAATGACTAACATGTTAGGAATGACAAAAATCTGTCATCTCACCCTATCAGCATCTCACCACTTTTTTTAGTTCTGCTATTTCATATCCAACAGAAAGCCTATAGAATGTAGAAGATAAAAGCAAAAAAAAATTTTGAAAGAATAAAATTATTCAGAAAACATCAGGACAGGGCAAAATTGTAGTGAAATTTCTACTGATTTTTCAAGCCGTGATAGAGCTACTTTAAAAAACCCCAAAACCCACATAACTGAAAAAAAAACTTGAAACATTGTAACCCTTTTCTTCTTCTGCATTAACTGTACAAAAGATTGAATTCTGTAGTCCATACTCCAAGTTTTGTCCAGGTAATTAGGAAAGTTCACATCTGGACATCACATGCCAAGCAGCAGATTTTGCTGATGAGTATAGAAGGTTGGTTGTGCCATTTAAGTCTGTAAATTCTCAGACAAAAAAATTCTATCAGAAAGAAAAACTCATCTGGGACTGAAATTATAAAACCACTGAAATCCAGCACAGAATGAAGAAGTTTGAAAAAAGCCAAGAAGAAAGTATTGTGGTAAGTGCTTTAACTGCAGCAAGTGCCAAACGGCAATATGACTGAAATAGTTTAGAGATCATTCCATGACTCTTGGTGCTTGAACAAGTTTAGGGCTATTTTGGACTGTAATCCAGAAAGTCATGTCTTATTCATATCTAGAGAAGCCACCAGAGCTGTTCTGCCCTCACTTGCAATGCTGCTGTTAGCCCCACCTTTTGATTTCCATCACTTGATTTTACGAGTTTTCCTTTGTCTCGTTGCCACATATATTGAGAATTTTATTGTTGCAAACAGTTGTCATCAAAAATGAGGATTTGTGGAGCGTTTGGGTGATATTCAGGGTACTCTTATGTTATTGTTGTGCATTTTGGAGTCAGCCATAGCCTGTGAAGCTTCATGCACGTTCAGAGAAAGTCCCATTCCTATTGTCCCTGTGCCATACACACATATAGATGTGTATATGTTTTTGAAAGCAAGAGCTTTTAGTGATTGGCTCAGCTAACACCATCCTTAACAAGCTTGTTTTAGTCTATTACTTCAAATTAATTTTTTAAGACTAGAGCATTAGAGAGGATGTCTGCTGGGGCTACAGTTGGAAAGACAAGTCTGAGGACTAGTTTATGAAATAAAAACAGCACATAAGGGAAGAAAATTGCCTAAAGGAAACATACTGCTGTTCGAGACAGGCAAGAGGTGGGAGGCAACCTTGTTAAAAAAAAAGCAAAAACAAACAAACAAAAAAAAAACCACCCCAAAACAAAACAAAAAAAAATTGGGAAAAATGTCCAGATCCTCTTGAATATCCCAAACTGAAACTGAGGTTTTGCCAATTTAAATCGGCCAATTATCCTACACATTTTTCTTGTGGTTGGCATCTGAGAATTGTTGGTAAGAAACCCTCAAAATTTGCAAATGCTTCAGGGTTTGCATCCTTCCTGCTGACAGATACACACTGGGGAGGTGAGGCACAGAGGGTGCTGCTGTCGTCTCTTTTGTAGCTGCGCCCTTTCACTTGATACATCTGGTATGGCACATGGCAGGGAAATATAATTTTGAGTACAACTTGGTGCACCCATTAAACTTGATGAGTCAAATTCCAATTTCCTGCAACATTCCCAAAGTGGAGAAGTTCTATTTGTAAAATAGAAAATATTAAGAAAGCAGATAGACAAGAAGGAGACTGTCATAAACACTCTGAGACTCTATATGCTGGTTCCTTTTCTTCCTTTTCCTTTTCCTTTTCCTTTTCCTTTTCCTTTTCCTTTTCCTTTTCCTTTTCCTTTTCCTTTTCCTTTTCCTTTTCCTTTTCCTTTTCCTTCTTTTCCTTTTCTGTTTCTTCCTCCTTTCTTATTTTTGGACTTTGAAAGCTCACCTTTTAAGTAATATCTACAAAGTAAATTATTATGTCTTAAAGAAAACAAAGATTCTTCTGTGGCTCAAAGTTCTGGAGCTTAATGGAAACACTGTTCAATATCATGAGGTTGTTGGGGTTTTTTAACTCTGTTGGGCACATTGCTGGTAGTTTGCCAGGATTTGTTTAGATCTGAAATCTCCAGCCTTCAAATTTACACCTTTATCTTCATGCTAAATTTGTTTTCTGTCTTTAATAAGTTTCCCACTAATTTGGCTAATATGCATCATGCATGTCATTCTTACCAGATTAAAACCACTAATTAAGACTGAACAATCATTAATATGCCCCTCCTGGGTAACTATTCTGGAGCAAATTACAGGCAGCTTGAACTTAAACTGTCAAAAATTAGATATGAAATCAGATGCCATCAAAATGACCAAAAACTGGTAAGATTCCTATTTTACTCTGACAAAGAAACGCTCCTAGAAAAACAAAACCTGTGAAGCTACAGTCATCCTGCAGTGTGTAATCCTTTGTGGGAGAATCAGACAATCAGAGGAATCCCATATCAGCTCAGTAGGTTTGTGCATACATGCACGCATGTAGAGTTACCTTAAATGTGTAATAATCTCTCTCCCAAAGGTAAAATGGGAATAAGTCAGTTTGCTGTCAATTGAATGATCTTTACATTTAACTCTTTCTCTAAACGTGCTGTGTTAAAAGCAAGACAGAAATATTATTTTCCTAAACATATTTAAGGAAAAAAATGCTGAAAATTGTCACTATATCAATTTTTAAAATTATGCTGAACAACATAATTGCTACTAAACATCCTCTTTCCTGACACCCCCCAAAAAGATGTACATTTGAGGATACAAAATGTCATTGAAACGCTGAGAACAAAAATATTTCAAACTGCTCTGTTGCTATCATAGTATGGCTATAGCAAAACACATACTAGTGAGTTGGAATCATATCATCCTGAGCATCTGCACTACTCCTCCTTGGAGAGTGCATACTAATCATCTCTCTTCATGGTCAGTAACCACATAAGGACAACACCAGACGATGCCAGTGGTTTTGGTCCTGTAGCATTTATATGCTTTCCTGCAAAGATAGTCATGCCAGATAATATTCGTCAACCTTGTCTTTGGTCTTCTCTCTTGATTGAGGCAGATGTTTATTTTCCATCTGCACTATATGTCAGTGCAACTGCAGCCTTCATCTGGCAAAGGGTGCCTGTAATATTATGAGGCCATCGCATAAGCTGCTGGAAAGATTACTCTTGTGAATAAAATCAGTTTATGGCTAAAAACATTTATTCTTCATTTTGATAAGCCCTTAACAAATGAAAATTTGCTTCCTTACACTTTTGCCAAGCATAGGACCATGTTTATTTCTAGCTATATGGGTCACGAAGGATTCCCAGCTGTTAGATAGAGTCAGTTGTGCATTGCTGCACTCAACAACATCTGTTTCACAAAAACAGTATCCAGCTTTTAGCGCTCAAATGGAGGTTATACCATATGCCAGCAGACCACTTAGTTTTTACCTTGGGAACCAACTTTACACTAGTCAAGGTAACAGAGGAAGTACTGAGTATTTAAATGCTACCAGGCTTCAGTCACATCTTCATGTGCTCTTGTCATTTCCAACTATATATAGTAAAATTAGTTCCAAGCATATACCGCAAGCTGTTCCTCTGTTTAATTATTAACTGGAAGAAAGTTTGTTTGCAAAACAGTTGAAATGTTTTTTGTGATAGACTCTGATGTTGAAAGTGGTGCCATAAGATGCTTCTGCAAATACAGAACCTTGTTAAAATGTCAAATAATATCAGCTATCAACAAAAGCAGATCAGGCTGAATACCCTTTAACTACTGAGCAGGATGTTGAAAAGCCATACTAGCGTGGAACTCTTCAGAGCCTCGCAAACCATTCAAAATGTCTGGCGGTGTTATACTACCAGGATGTTTTCGATTATGATTTATGTTGTGCTACCAACTGTCTGCTTTCCTCTCATTTGGTTTTAATCACTTAATGACTCTCTAGAAATAAAGTTTTTAAAAAAGTGTATTTTTGACAGCAACAGATAAATTAGGTTAAAGGAAATGTTTCTGATGGGTGAATCACTCTCTCAGGAGAATACCAAATAATTTTATACCCTTAATGGCAGCAGGAGGACAGTTGTTCCTGGTAAAAATTGTATAACATGGTATTGCATTTAGTGATACAGTAAAGCAGATTTGTTTGCTGATGATTCATTTCTATTATAAATGTTTTGTTGCAAAATACATTCCTTAGTGCCCGGTAAGGTGTTTACAATAACACATGGATTTTATTTGGTATGTACTCCAGACTAGCTACAATACTCCCATTATAGCTGATTCTACCAAATCATGTCACTGTAAAAGTGAATTATGCCAGTGAAATGAACGAGTTAGATTCTGTTAACACAGACAATATTTCCTTGTATGTAATTCAGTTGACTGCAGTGGAATTATTCTTTACTGAAACAATGCAAACAGCCAGTCGTGGTGCTACAGACCAGTTTGCTCCAAGTCCCATCCTTAGTTTCTAAAACTTAGGAATAAGTAGAGTCAAGATGCACTAAGAAACAGCTTATATCTATCTCTCTGCCATGACACAAACAAGTAAGTGACAGACTCATATCACCAAATAGGTTTTGTTCTGACAACTTTCAGGAGAGTAATAAATAATAGTGATAATAGTAATAATAGTAATAATAGTAATAAATTCACTTGATCCGTTGTAACTTCTGTGAACATCACATGTACACAGTACAAGTTGTATCTGGCTTAGGCTTGTCTCTTTACTTACCTTCTGAGCTTTGCTATGGATATGCCTCAAGCTCCTCTGGTTCATTTCTACCATTCATGCATTTATGTTGGATGAAAATGATGTGGTGTTCACATGCTGATATGGAGTTTACATCCTGATATGCAGCAAGGTATACAGAGAAAAGCAACCACCTCCAATAACAGATGCTCTAAGTTCCATACTACAGACAAAGCCTGACAAATCCATGCTTTTGGGAAATGGGTCAATAAATCAACAAAAGAAAAAACAAAATTCTAAGTATGCCAAGACATAATTTATACTAAGAATTCAGGGGATTTGTTCCCAAAAGGGACACCAACAAAGAAAGAATTCCAGGGCAGATTATGACCTTGGAGGCTGCAGATTTATGAATAGGATGATGTGACCTCATGGTTTAATTTTCATATCCTTTTGCAAAAAACACATATTGATGCTTTGGACAAATAGGGTTGGAAGAAAAATAAGATTGCCTAGTTTTTAAATTCAGGCTAAGTATGTGATAGATTGAAAATTTTCCCAGATAGCTAAGTCCAAAGTGGTTTAGCAGAATTAAAATGAGAGAAGTGACATCCATTTATACTGCACCAGGACTTGGCCTCTAACCTACATCTTTGTTGTTTCATTTTTTTTTAATTTTGCTCACTGTGGTCAGGTATGGAACTGAGCTATGCCTGCAAAAACATTTACTTAAAGCATGGGTGGAAAATTGAGTTTTCAAACCTGTTTTCTGTTTCCAAACCTTTAAGAAACCATCCAACTAAGAATAATTTACTCAAAGGACAGTATGAAACACTTCATGCATTATAAAACCCCAACAAATCCTTGAAATGATCGGTTCTATTCATTTACAATGGAAAAAAATCCCCTTTCCTTATATTTTGAATATTTTTTCCTATCTTCCTCAACATTTAGTTCTTTGGAACATTGATGACCCTCTGTAAGAGCATAGCATGCCTGTGTTTGGCTAATTCTGTGCTGCAAATAGTACCAGTTTAGTTTGTTCTTTCCCCAAGGGCTCAAATTACTGAGGCTTTAGATTTCTCATTTTCATCACCAGTAATTGTCTAAAGAGTCACACCCTCCACAAATTAAAACAAGGGGCTTATTTTAAAATAAAGTGATTTTTGCAGAAATTAATGGTACACTTTCATACTTTAGAGATTTCATCCTAGAATGCACCATATTTTCCAAAGAAGACAGGAAATGCTAATGTTTCCAGTTTTAAGTGTTCAGAAATGTATAAGTTGCTGGAAATTTTTCCCTTCTATTCATTATTATTTGACATCCAGCTCAGTTTCAAAGTGTTGTCCCTTGCTCTTGGGAAGCAAGAGGATTCCTGGGGATTAAAATAATATGAGAACATCTAGGGTGCTGTGACTATTGCTTTTCCAAATGAAACAAAAGCAAAAATTGTTCACTCCTTAACCCATGACCTTATCATGTATTTCTTTGCAATATTTCTGACCAATCATGTTGAACTTATAACAGTAACTCTGTACAGAGAATATAGAGATGCTCCTGTATCCATTGATTAGACCTGACTGATTAAACCTGACTCATTCCAAACACTGAAATTCTGCTCTTTCCTCCTAGTGAATCATTGCCAGGAACAACTCTCTGTGCCCCTTTTCAGACCCCTCATTTCCACAACACGTCTGAACAGCCTTGCTCCACACGAGAAGAACATCATGGGGATTTTGAAAGCCAACCTTTGGCCTGGAGTGTCTGCACTGCTGCTGCTGTAAAGCCACAGTGTCTTCACAGCTAGCAGCCATAAAGAGACACTTTTCATTTGTCCTCAGTAGACACAAAATGTCCATGTTGAATCTGTGAGTCTCACCGAATCCTTAGTCCCAGACTGCCATTTTTCAGAGTCCAGCCTACTTCCCACAGCCTCAGCAGGTTGGCAGGAGGGCAGCAGGTATGTAATGTTTCCAGGGCAGAGGGGTAACATAAATTCTTGCTCAACCTTTTGGTGGTTCCACTGTCCCATTCTATGCTCTTTCTACGTTTCATCTACAAAATCAATGATGAGTGGCACCATCTGCTTCTGACTCCCCATTAACACTTGGCCATCTATTCTTTTTACTATGGTTTTGTACTTCTGCTTCATGAACCTTTCCACTCTCCCCCATTTAAAACTCTACATTGGTTTTATTTAAGCTCTCCCTAAGCCTACAAGTTTGGTAAGCTATTCTGAACAAAATATATTAAAAAAAACAAGCTGGTTTTCCAGGTGGGTTTTCCCAAGCTCTCACAGCTCCCATTCAAGTAAAGTTTTTACAGTTACATCTGTGCAAACAGTGAAAACAAATACAGTGTAATGGCACAGAGCTGAAGGAAGTTAAGTGCACCTCTCCACCTGCCAGGGCCCAGATGTGGGAAATAACACAGCACAAAGATCCCAAATACTGGGACACAGCAAAATTATTGCTACAGAAGGCTTTGGTACTATGTTAGTTTAATTTCTTAAAGCATAATCTTTTCTGCAACCATTGTTTTCCCATTCCTGCTGCAAGCAGTTTTAGCACCAAGCATGAAGTAAGATTTATAACATCTCTAAAAATGGAAATGAGCAAAATGTTTGTCTGCAAAGAAGAATGTCCATCATTAAGAGAGACCATAAGAAGAGGTGTTTGCATCTATTACCAGAGATAGGTAGGACATAACTTACAGCAGGACTTACTGCTTTACAGAGTTTGGATGTTTATTAAGAGAGCAAAAAAAGTCTGTTTTCTGAAATTTTATGAATTTTCTAATTTCCATCCAGTCCCCAAATGAGGCCAGTAACAATCACTCTTAATATTTTTCTCTTCATAAAAGCCTCTTCTTCACTCTTACTGTGATCCCATGTGGCACATAAAGGCAGTGTTGTTTCTTAAAAATGTTTCTCGAAATCCCCAGTTAGTTCTAGACAATTGTATCTACCAGAAAGGCACCAACTGATATTAGCTAGAGATGGTGAAAGCCTGGAAAGCTTCTGGGCTGTACTGGACTCTGTGCATCTCCTCATACTGGGTCAGGCCACAGTTTATTCTATCCAGTATGTGTTCTTTAATAATATATGACAATGCTAGAGCATGCACATCTCAGCATTCCCCTCAAACACACTCCCATTTTGTCCAGTCTTATGTACTTTATGGGCTGGACATGCCAGCCACATCATTCCACTTAAACAAACCTATTTTTTACACCCATGTACAGAGTCTATGATATCCTTGAAATGAGTTCTGCAACTTAATTACCACGTGAAAAAATAATGTCTTTTTGTTTTGCTGCCTGGTTATGAATTTTTTCAATAATGGAGGGAGGCAACAACTAGTTGTTCCCAGTTCTTCGTCTCCATGATGTTTGTGACTTTACAGACTTGCCCTCAAACTGTCCTGTTCCAGACTGAGCAGAGTTGAGTCTGTTTAATCTCTGTTCATGCAGGAATCCTTTCTCTGTTCTTCTGATCACCATTTTCTCTTCTTCTGCTGTATCCTTCCTGACATGGAAGGAACCAGCAGCATGCAGAACTCACGGGACACACAGGGATTCACAATTGCATAATGATCTTTCTGGTTTGTCTTTAATTCCTTTCTCAATATTTTCTAACAATCTATCTGGGATTTTTTTTACTCCTTCTGACTAATAAGCTTAAATCTTCATACCCACAATGAGTGAGGATCTTTTTGCTAAATTGGCAGTAATAGCTAAATTAAAGCATCTCACTGTGTATGCATAGTTGATGATTGTTTTCCCCTATGTGTGTTATTCAATGCTTATGGATATTGAATTTCCTATATTATTCTTAGTCATTCAGTAGCATGAGATCCTTTTGTAACTCCTTGTAGACATTTACTACCATGAGTGATTTTGAATCATCTGCAACTTTGTCGCCCCTCCTTCCAGATTATTTATAATTACAGCAGAAGAGGCTTCAGCTTCTTCTCCAGCCTCTAGAAGAGGCTCCCTGCAAGACTGTCATGGCATTCTCTCCTCATTGAGATTCCTGATACTTCTTTCTATAACTTGTTCCTTGTACAGAAAAGATCCTGTGTGCCCTCTTCTAGAGCAGCCATCAACACAGAGAATTCACACAGATTTTTTTCCTACAGCATTTTGATTCTTGACAGCTCTATTCATATTTGAGTAATTTCTCAGCCCTCAAAAGTTTTTCACACAATTTCTTCTCTGTTATGACAAACATTCTTGTTATTGCTTTTATAATTTTATCAAAGTTTCAATATTTTCTTTTGCTATCTTCATTGGTGTTTACAGTCACAGTGCTAGAATTTATGCTTTATTTTTTTTTTTCCTTTTCTGGACCCTTGACCAGAAGAATGATTCTTGAAACTTGAAAAGGGCCTATTTCTAACTGCCTTTCCTGTTATGTTCTTCTTCCCTGATTCTTTTCCAGATCTTCAGGACAACTTATGTCTTGGTGCACATAAGTTTGTTTCTAAGTTGACAATTACAATTATATAAAGAATAATTCAGAAAGGCAGGGAATCTATAGAGAAATAGGAAAGTAATTGACTTTTTAAAATTACAAAACTGCAGCTGTAAGTAAGAATGTAGATGGTACTGTAATATACATGTTCCTTTTAGAGGCTGCCCACCTCTGGATGAATGGAAAAGGGCTAATGAAAATATAAAAAGGCCTTGTATTTACCTCGTGACAACACAGGCAGTTTACATCTGCCAAATTAGGATTGGAGATAAGGTCATGTATCCTTGGATTTCTGTAGGAAAAATTCTGTTTGATTTTTCCCAAGTATTGACTATACTTTAAGTATTATCAAGGGGAAATAATTTGTTGGGCTAGAAAGAATGAAATCCTGTGCTTAATAGGAACAACTTAAAATCCTAGACTAATTTTTTTTCTTAATTTACAGTACTTGGAAGAATTGGACACAACAGGTGTTTAAATTTCAAGTATAAGGCTTTGTTTCTGTCGTTACTTTTTTAAAAGAGATATTTATCAAGTTGCAATGTTGGTTTCAATCATCTTTGTCAGTGTAGGATAGTGGAAATTGAGGAAATATGAACAGAAAATTCTAACAGAATAGACAGGGATGTGTCCAAGTTACATGACTCTTCAGTTTGCCCCAACAGCTGACTTACTGTTATGTTTTTTCTGTGTTTGTTTCTAACCACATTTGTGAACCTTTTGTTCTTTTCCTGTGGCTATATAAAAGTTTCAGATATGATAAGATAGTGTTGTAACTTATCAGCAAGAGATTAATATTCACATAGGACCATATTCCACAAATAACAAACTGATACAAGAAAGGCTATTTAAGAGTGTACCATTAAATGTGCATTAAAATATGGCCTCATGTTAATGGGTACTGTGGAACCAGGCAAGTGTTCTCCATTTGTATTTAGCTCAGAAGTTACTCATCTTTGTTTGAAAAAGCAGAATGCTTTAGAGAAAAGAATTGTGCACCTAAAATCTTGTCGTTTTCTCAATGACTTTCCTCAATGGCAATTTCTCAGCTGTTCTGATGGGAGATATTACTGCTGCCTGCAAACCCTGACTTGTGAAATCTCTGTAGGTAGTGATCAGCAATAATTCTGTCACTTGTTTTCTTGGAAATTTTGGAGGACGTTGGTCCTCCCATTGCCAAAAGACTCAAGATTAATGATATTTTATTTGTCTTCACCTTCTCTGGAAAGTTTGAGACTGAGTTTTCCTTTCAGTCCTCATATTGCTGTTGTAATCTAAATGAACCTCTAAAGACTCTATTTAGTGAAAACTTTCTGTTTGGGTTTTATTGCTTAATGTCCTCCTGGATCCAGTTTCCCTGAACATTAATGTAATAAAAAATGTGGTCCTTGCTGTGACTTTCTTAGCATAGGTGTTAGGGCTGTATAATCTCAAAAAATTTGGACACCTGCAGTAACTCATGGCTACACCTCGGATTGTTTTTCTTGGCTTCTTCAGTGGTCAAGGGAAAAAGAGAATGTATTTGACCTGTCTTTGACATCTGCTTTATGATGGGATGGATCACAGCTTGAAAGAGGACATCTCTCTGTCACTAACAAAGGGTTCAAGGCAAGTAACTCATCCGTAGAGTCTCCTTGGCAGACATCTATATGGTCGAATGAATCCCACTCAGTGTGGGCTGCCTTGAAAAGTTTCAATTGTTGTAGAATTTCAGAGTTATAGTACTTCAAGCCAACTGAATCCTAGGCTGCATCAAAAGCAGTGTGGCCAGCAGGACAAAGGAGACAGTTCTTCCCCTCTGCTCTGCTCTTGTGAGGTCTCACCTGAAGTTCAGAGCACAGTTCCGGTGCCCCCAACATAAGAAAGACACAGAGCTGTTGGTGCAAGTCCAGAGGAGAGCCACAAAGTTGATAAGAGGACTGGAGCACCTCCCTTACAAAGACAGGCTCAGGAAGCTGGGGCTGTTCAGATTGGAGAAAAGAAGGTTGCATGAAGGCCTCACTGTAACTTCCAGTATCTGAAGGAGCCTACTGGGAAATCAAAGAGGGACTCTTCTTCAGGAACTGGAGCAATAGGACAAGGAGCAATGGGTACAAATTGAAAGAGCGCAAACTTAGGTTTGATATTAGGAAGAAACTTCTCACTGTGGGGGTGGCTAGACACTGGAACTGGTTGCCCTGGGAGGCTGTGGGTGCCCCAACCCTAGAAGTATTCAAAACCAGGTTGGATAAGGCCTGGAGCAACCTGTTCTAGTGTGAGGTGTCCGTACACACAGAACTGGGGGGACTAGATGATCCTAAACTCCATTCCAATCCCTTAACATTCAATGTTTGCATGATTCTATGATTAACAAAAGCAGCTGAAGGAGAATATACAGTATTTGAAAATCTGTTCTCTTACCTCCAGCTCACTGATTTGAATGCAGACTGAGAGTGCTCACAGTCTAACAGCTGTTCAGTGACCTATGTGACATGCTTTGAGTCTTCAGATTTATCTTTTGCAAAGTCCTAAAAATAACCTTCTTTTTGCCGTCCACTTGCTACATTGCCACTGCCTGCATGCTTGGGGTGTTTGCTCAGGCATGCTAAACATACTTTTTTTTGTACCTCCCTGAAAACAAGCTCTTTAGGCAATTATTATGTTAAAAGCAAGAATAAGGGGAAGAATACAGATTTATCTGGTCATGACAGCAAACTTTGTTGTCTAGAGCTATTACCAACCAGTAAAGTACCAGTCAAGATAGCAGGAGACAGGAACTTCTTAAACACAGAATTGCACTTCAGGTCTCCACTGTCCTGATATCATTTTTCAATGCCAACCAAGACCTTTGTCCTAATTTTGAAAATAATTCATGGTTTAACTCCAAGTTGCATCAAATTTGTATCTATGAATCCTGCTGACAGCTAAGCTCTTTGGAGACTACACTGACCAGGAAGCTAAGAGTGAAGCTGGGGACACAGTGTTCTCTGTTCAGGGCATCTGGCTAAAGAACAACATCTCAGAGGAAAACAGCATTAGGAAATGTTTCAAAAACCCATGGGAAAGCCTTTCAGCCTCAGAAACTAAAACATACAGTTTATCTTTGTTACATTATTATTAAACAAGAACACTTTCACTTTCTGCATGTCAAATTCTTATCTGAGAAAGCCATATCCCAACAGAGTTTTTGCCTTAGGTGCTTTGGAGATTCCCTGAATACCTCTTTGCACTTTGCTACTGCAAATGCCTTCATATAATGCCAGGATTACTATGAATGGTATAAAAATCTGAAGCATACAGAAAAGAGAGTGTTTTCCTTCTAAGGACTACAGCCCTTGAGAGGGCAGGTGGTAAAAGGGAAACCAGGACCTGTTGGTTGAAGCAGACATGAGTGAAAGTGAAGGCAAGCACTAGAGAAGATAGTCAATTTTTTTTTCCTCGTGGCAAGGCACATGCCAGCCCCTTGTACTTCAGGTTATTTGGGGAAGATAGTAGTCTTCTTGCCTCTTGAAGAGGTTTACATTATCCTCTGTTCAATTTCCAGGGGATGTTACTATGTGCCTGGCAGGACTAGAAGCCAGTAAAAGGATTAAAAATGCAACTATCCTTGAAACATTAATGCAAAATCTGTATCTGCCTAGTTGAATGCCTAAATTACTTAGGCTTTCTGAGGATTATATAACTATACATTTTCCATATTCAACACTGTTTCAAGATTTCCTCAAAAGGCTGGCTATCTGGAGCCCACAACACAGAAACATTAATATATTAATAGTATCTGTTTGTGTAACTGAGAAGCAAAGCTGTGGAGTGTTATTCAATCAAGTGATATTAGACAAGTCAGAAAACACTTGCAGTACTGTTTTAAAATGCTTTGATAGTAAGTGTTCATAATGCAATGGCATTGCCACTAAATCCCTGGTACATATTCATACCACTCTCATACAGACAATCTGGGCACCCCATGGGGGTTCAAAGGCTGTTTTCTGTAGGCAGGGAGACTTCACAGGTACTCATATTGGTTATGTTGTCTTGAGTCTGCAACTGATTATTAAAGGAAAGAAAAAGGTCTCTTAAACCCCCCATTATCTGTTTTATACCATTCACCAAAGGTTCCCAGCCCTTTCATTAGTGGAGAGACACACAAGCAGTGAATGTGAAGTTTGTAACAGCTGCAGGGGGAGATTTCATAGAGCAAAAGAGCAAAAGTAGGAAGGAGGAGGTGAAGGAAACTCCAGAAATCTATGTAATAAAAATGTTTCCAACCATAACCTTAAAATAATAACTATGCTGTTCATCAGGCATTACAGCCAATAGCTCATGCTCTGTCCCATTGCATCATACACTTGCATCCCACTGGTAATGACTTGTTCTTTGAATTGCAATTAACCTATTTAAGACCAATTAAGAAACAGATCTTGAATAGGCCTGCAGTATTACAGCTCAGTACTCACAGAAGATGACAATGATGTTTTAATTAAATATGGGAGCAAAAGGTCTCAAACTGAAGCTTACAGCTAACTAAGCAGCAGTCATTTGGTTACTGAACAGGCAAGGAGCTTTATGGTCTCCTTCCACATGGTTCAGCCTCCACAGCTCTCAAGTTTGCTTAAGGCTAAATAGCTTTCCTAATCTATTATTGCACAGAAGAAGTCCCTCCCGCCCCCATTTTCCAGATCACAGTTTGGTATGTTTTAACAGACTATGATAATCCCTTGGTTTTTGCAGGGCAAGAGTATTGCTGATAAAGTGATTTCATTTAGGCAAATTAACTCTGTTAGTTACATGAAAGATTGAACACTGTTATCTTATGCTGGTATGTGCAAAGTCTCATAAGTGCAAAATACACATTAAGGGCCAATTTTGCATGAAAAACTCCTGATAGTATAAGAGCTGGTTAATATTTCTGAATTATTAAGTCTGACAGCATAATCATGCTTTTTTGTTGTTTAGGCTGTTGATACCAGATGTTTAATGCATAATAAAATGTAATAGTGTAATAGGAGGCATTTTAAGGAAGTGCAATTTTGGAAAATGAAGAAACTACTTGGGGTAATTTAAAGCATAAAAACAGATGTTGGAATTTGGAGCTGTTTTAGTTTTACATAAAGTGGAAGCCTTCCTTTATAAACCTGTAGGTATTCCCAATCATTTGCTCTTCTCTTCTCTCCTGGCATTGCTGTGGCCAGCTCTGGCTGGGAAGTCAGGTCCGAGTGCTGAAGGGTTGGTTCTCGCTCTTACACAGTGTTCAACCCCGCGCCTTGGCTGCAGTCACCAAGAATGAGGTGGGGGGATTGCTCCCACTGGGGCAGGGCTGATGGCTCTCCCCTGCTGGTTGTTTAGCACATGGGGACCACAGGACTGAATGAAAAGCTTGACTTCAGTGTTCTTCCTGGAGTAGTGTTGGATTCTAAGAAAGTCTTGCAGATGCTTTCAGGGGCACTGGGTTAGAATTTGGTTGTGTTACCAAGCTGCTTATAAAAGTCGACTGAATTTAGACCACATGATGCTTTGTTAACTACTATAAATTGAGTT
Source organism: Peucedramus taeniatus (assembly GCA_013400575.1). Lineage (NCBI taxonomy): Eukaryota > Metazoa > Chordata > Aves > Passeriformes > Fringillidae > Peucedramus > Peucedramus taeniatus. The sequence continues at coordinate 172,276 of WBNO01003401.1, read as the reverse complement.
TATCAAAGATACTGTACAATAGGATAGAACACATATATTTATTTAAAATATATACTTCATTAAATATATGCATATTCAATGAGCTGCACATTAAATACTAACTTAATATAGAAACAACAGACAGTAATGAGTGCTGATCAGTATTTTGGGATTGTTGAGTCTAATAACATAACCATGCTTCCCTTTTCCTTGCTGCTTCTTTTGGCACCAGATGTTTTAAGCACAGTAAAATAGAACCTTAATATTCTCTGTAATTAATGGGTGAAAGCACAGAAATATATAGAGGCACATTGTGTTTCTATTAAGATGTTGTCACATAATTTATGAGACAAAACAGATGTTCCTTTAAACAATTAAAAATTCACTTGGTGTGCCTGGAATTCCCCTTGAGAAATGAGAAGTTGTGGGAATTTTTCATGACATAAAAGAATCCGTTTCATGCTTAAAAAATAATTGTTATCATACACAGCCAGAAACTTTGTCCCAGCAAGAGCCATTCCAGTTTGATTATATATCTCCATGCTCATTTCAAGATGTCCAGATCAGCTGAGGGAAAGAGTTTACTCACAATAGATTAGGTCCGTTCTTATCTCTTACTATTTAACATCTTGTTTTATTTTCTCCTTTATCTTTTTGTTTGTTTATTTGTTTGTTTGTTTTGTTTTTGAAAGTCACTGCTTCTTGTTGCCTCCAGTAAGCTCTGTCACATCCGCTTTGACAACCATCTGAACACCACTGGTATTGCAACTGTCTTCAGAGGCTCTGATTTTCAGAGAACAGCTGCTGAGAGCTTTCTAATGACTGTATTTATTTAGGGTTTCACAACACAAAAGAAAGCAACCAGATAGGCCTTTATTCAAATAGGGTTTGGGTCATTCACTTAATGGAACAATGCATTACATCTTCAAAGACCTTGCAAGTATATTTCAGCAGGATATCTTTCACAAATGAAGAAATTATTTTCAACACATGCAAAAGTGTGGAGAAAATGAAAGAAGGCAGTGAGAAGCTACACAAAAAGAAGCTAGGCTCAAATCAGAACTCAGGTCTCAGACATTCCATGAGATTTTTTGCATCTTTTTTATTTATCTCATATGAGCTGAAGGGCAATATCCATCTGTGAATACACATGCTTAGTCCATGACAAAGGAAAGGCTAATTACCCCACTTCGGTCCATGGTGAAAGAAGAGGCTTAGATTGTGCTCAACAATGTTCCTCTTGTCAATGGTCTTTGAATTCCATGTTTAGGCTTCTCAATCATGATTTATAAAATACATGCATAGCTAATCAATGTATTTGCTATAATTTGGTAAATTAGGATAAATCTTCCATTGACCTGTCTTTTTATTACTGGTGTCCCCAAGCTTCAAACAATGTGACCAAAGGCTGCTGCTGTGTGGTCTAGATCTTTAAGCAGGACAGCAGGAAGATACCAAGGGTTACTTGGTCAGCACTGTTCCACAGCAAAGCAAAGATCCAGGGAGGACAGATACTGGATCTAAGATTGCTGCACCATCTCATTTCAAATTAAAACAAAGTTCCCTAATCTTTCATTGCACAATCTGGTAATATGTTTTGTAAACAGATGTGTAGTGGACAGCTGTTTTGTTTAACAACCAACTGAGAAAGCCAGACTCTGGCATGTAGTAAATAAACAGATGAAATGTTAGCTTTTGAATTGCTTCTTTCAGGAATACCAGCCTGAAAGTATTGGTGGAGCCACGTGTCTTCTCCTTTCTCTTTTGGAAAACAGGTGAACTTCTCTGTTGCCAGCATGTGTAAAAGAAAAACAGAGGCCACCCACTCTCCAGTCTGTACACCACTAGTTTAGCTTATACAAATATGATTTTAAAAAGAAAAAAATCAAAACTACGGAGTTTTGGTGCAAAACCACACTAATTTGTAAACATTAATTGCTGGGGGAAGTACAAAGAATAGTCCCCTCATTTGAACCAATAACACCCACCTCTCGAAATTCTGATTCACCACAGGATTGCAACAGTTTTTCCTGCTTCCAGTCACTTACCAGCTTCTGGTCAAGTTTTATGAGAATTTCAGTTGATACATTTGGGGAATTATCCTTTTGACTTTTTCTTGGGGGGAAAAAAAGACAAAAATTCATTTCTGTATGGTTTTGTGGATTTAACATTTGCTTCCCTCATTTTTAGTAATCCTGGATAGGTAGAATGTTGGAAACATCCTTCTGCTATGCCTCCATATGGCCAAAATTAAAAATGAACAGCTGTCAAAAGTAACTTACTCTTTAATGAGGAATCAGAAAACCAGGGGAAAAAAAATAGTCTTTGTTCTTTTTTTACAATACATACTTATTTCTCCTGGCAGACTGGTTAACTGAGTATTGTCTGCATTAAATTGCATGCCTCCTGAAGTGTCAATGAATTATATGAAATTACCAAAACAATGGAAAGAAATATATTTTTTAAATTTGTACACATTCACATGTATATATTTATTTGCACAACATAGTAACTATTTAATATGATACAGATTCCCAGTCCAAAGTTCAGGATTGCTGGAAATAACTCACACGGGATTACTGTAATGAGAAAAATTCTTGAAAAGCGTGGAATTTCTTCAAGTACTTTTCTCTCTTTTTTAAAGAAAAAAATAATTGAAAGGAAAAAACCAAACTGACAGTCTTATATCTAGCAATGAGCTCCATGCAAATCAATGGGTCATGATAGAAACACCCCTTGACAGCAAAGAACATGAAAAATACTTAGCCTGAAACTGAAGTGCGGATGATTCCTTTGCTTGGAGAAGCATGTCAGTCTAACATAAGTGTTCTCTGCAGCTTCCCTAACCCCAGCTGTACTTTTCAAGGATACAGATGACTCTGATGATAAGTCAGGCTGGCTCTACAGAGCACTTTGTTCATTCCCCAAAAGATCTGCTGCTCGAGGACTTGGTGTCAAGATAACTTACCTTGCTTTGCTTGCTATGCCCCGGGAGACTGAAAAGAACTCCTGCTCCCAAGAGCTTTCATAAGAGATGTGTTTTTTAAAAGTCTGTTTAAAGTCAGGTGGTTTTGTCTGTTTCCCTGCAAGAGGACTGTTCCTGACAGTATTTATTTATTTCCAGAAGGTTTAGGTCAACATGCCTACTGTATTGATCATACAGGCATATCCTGATCTCAGTTAGGCTGGAGTAAAGCAGATAAAATCATTCCAGATTTAAACTAGCACAATGATGCTTGGAATACAATGTATAGTTTTGTTGTATGTGAGCTAGCCTTCTCACATTTGTTTGGAGAGCTACATCTGGGGGAATGTGAGGATTCTTCAGCATTATCATCATAATTTGTGCATTGCACACAGATTCCATTTCACTGTTGTTGTGTTGTTCATATACACACAGTCACAAACCACCATGGAGGAAACCCCTCACAAAAATTAAACTGCCACATCTCTCTTTGATTGTAAAGGGTTTAAAAATTAGCATGCTTGAGGATCAGGCATGTTAACAAGACTGTAGGCAGTGTTGATTTAGAAACTGATAGCTAAAACACTAATCAGTTATTAAAAATTCACTTTTCTTTAACAGAACCAAAATTTAATGACAAATCTCCCTCCCCCACAAAACAAGCATACAAACAAACAAGAATGTTTGGACATTAAATATGAAACTGAGGTGAGAGGATAAATTATTTGTGTCAAACTTACTGTCAGGAGGAGGAAGGCACTTTATCAGAGCGACAGTTCAACCAGGTACGAACAAAGGTTGTCTTGTTCAAGAGCAGATTTTGAACACGTTGTTCCAGAACAAATGATGATATGAGACAACAAAACAAGGAATTAAACAAGACACGTAGGAACAAGGGGAGCAGGTAAACAAGTGAAATGGAAATACAAAAAGACTGAGTGACGTTTTTGGGGAGAAGGGAAAAGTAGTGCTGGCAATCAGCCAGGGTGGGATTCAGTTCTATACTTAAACACCTTAAACTTCTTTTACAGACATTTACATCTGCTTTTCAGTGTCCACTTGGTGCTTACTGAATAGGTATGCTGAGTGAAGCCCAGAACTAATGATGCTAGTGCCTGTCCTTTCAAGGATAGTTGTCACCATTTACCATAGGGAGTTTAACTATCCACCTTATCAGTAGACACCTACATATTCACCTTTGTCCATTAGAACACATTAAAGTGTCCTGATCTTGAATACAATAGGCTATGTTGAAATGGTAGATGATGATGTGGCAGGAGCCACACTGAGATCTGACACTGGAAGCCAGGCAAACATTGCATTAACTGGAGGAAAAGGAATGGATGGAGAAGGAAGCTTTAACCTTGAGAATGGCTGAAAGCATGTAGGAACTGTGTCTCCTACTCTTCCTCCCCACCATACACTGAATAAATTGGGGAAAAAATCAGGTGAGGCAGTCTATGCTAAAGACACTGAAAGGGATATCATAATGTCCATTTAGTGTGGTTTTGATTTACATTTGCAGATATATTTCAGTTCATATATATAGACAAGTCAACCCTTAGAAGTATTTGTGCTGCTAGGTCTTAAGAAAACAACAACAATAAAAACCTGAATCTAATATAATTAATATAGAACAAAAAATAATGTAATTTTTAAATTTTAGTGCTACTCCTGCTTCCTATATCTCATCTGCAGCAGTGCCTGTGAGAATAAGGGAATGATACACATTCAGAGGCTGATGGTAAACAGAGAGGATAGTCCTCAAGGTTCTTCATTAGCAAAGAATACATCACATTTCCAGATAGCCCTTTTGCTGAACATGCTAGGCCATCTGCTCATGAGGCTTTTGGTTTCATTTCAGGCACAACTGGCTTCAGCCCACCTCTAGCAGTGAATAAAAAGAAAGTTCCTAAAAAATGAATTACTGTCCCAAAACACAAATCACTTTTTGCAAATGTTGTGATAAAGTTTCCAAGCAATGCAAAGTGGGCTACCATATGTGCAAACCTCTGTGGGCTGGTGAGGAGGGAGACATTCTCACTGTAGCTCTCTGTGGCCATGTAAATTTTCATTTTAATATATCAGTATTAAAATCTCTATTTGTTCTTCCTTTTTTGCTAGACACTACTGAAAAAACACTTTTGTTCAGTTTAAATATCCAGGCTTAACAATTGCTTTTCTTTTTCAAATCAGAATGCTAATTTCAGTAATCCTAAGAATGCAGCAAAAAGGACACACATTACATAATTTATTTAGTTATTTATGGACATTTTTTACTGTGGCTTCTCACTTGACCATCATTGACTCAGGATCAGGTCAGAGAGCTGCTCAAAATCTTCATGGGTGGGATAAACTGATTTCTCTCTATAACCTCTACCACTGCTGCATTACTCTTCTGCTTCCTGAAAACCAGCCCCAAGCCACAGCTTGAGTTTACTGTTTGCTTTCAATAAAATGATGTTTTGTTTTGTTTTTTCTTATTGAAAGCAAAGCCTGTAAGAACAATTCAAGCATCAGATCACTTGATCAACAAAAGTTGGGTAGAACCTGAGGGACACAGACAGCTTCTGTCTGCTCATTGAACTAAAGACTTCTACATGCAGCACTTATTGATAATCCTGTGCCACAAACATTTCCATCCTGTGAATGGTATCAGAAGGGATTGTCAGAGAAAATAAACTATCTGGTTTTGACCTGGTGTTAGTTACTGCTTTTTAAAATGCCATACATCTAAAAGAGAGGCTGATTGAGGCAGTGGAGATGTTGGGGATCAATACTCTTCTTGTCACAGGAAAGACAGCAGGGCACTGCTGTGTCTGTGCTGTTGAGTATTACCAGTAATCTGTCTTAAAAGGTATTTCCTGAGTGCTTTGGCAGACTAAGCACTCACTGCTTTATAAGTTTACACCAAAAAAAATTGACATAGGTGATTTAAACTTCCCACATAGTAATCTGTACATAATTAAAAATGGCATTTGTGGTTCATCAGTGGCCTCCCGATACTGGAAGAGCAGGTGTTTTGTTGACATTTTAAGATGGGGATGATCTTTGAATTTGAAATTTTCTCTCAGTGCTATAGCCTGCTGACTGCCAAATTGCAGCACTGAGGAGCCTTTTAGCAAGGGAGGAGGACAGTGCAGGCTGGGCTTAGGAAAGACATCTGACTTGTTTTGACTGATTTGAGTAGTCTGGAATCTAGCTCCATGTTTTGTTGAACCTATATTACCTCTTGGTCAAAACAAGCACTATCTGTGCTAGGCAGCTGTTTATAGAGGTGCAACATCAAATAAATTAGTGGACTTGGACTGCTCAGTCCAAGCTGAAGAACTGAGGCTCTTGACTCTTTGGATCAATCTGAGCGACCCAGTGGCTGAAGAACTTTATCAGGGAAGACACAACTCCTTCTGTACAGCACTGTCTGCTGAGATGTGTGAAAAGTCTAGCATTGCTATGACCCATGGTATTGCCTTTTCATGGAGGTATGGAAGAACTTCAGCCTTGGGTGACACTGATCTGGCACCTTTCCCAACGCTGGACCAGACCCAAAGATTTAAAGTGGAGCTGAGGCACCCAGCCCTCAGGCTGGAGCAGCTCTTTGCCAAGATGTTAGAGCCAAAATACAGGTACACTTTGGACTCACATGCTCAAAGCTAAGTGTGATGACAAAATCTTTCAAGGTGAAGGCTAAGGGTCATGCGTTTAGCAGGATCAGACATTTCTAACTCCAATCATTATTACACACAAACAGGACCTATAAATGCATATGTGGGGTTATCAATAGGGTAATAATAATAACTAAGTCCATAGTTATAATACTAAATATTACAGTAAAATCAGGTGTTTGGGAAGGACCACACCTTCTCATTGTTCCAAGCAGAAGCACAATATCCCTTGGAAATGGGAGACAGCCTTTACACAAATTATTCTGTAACCAACTTCTGCAGGGATCTAGTAGCTTACACTACAGCTTTTGATAAAAAAGACTTCCTAAAAACAGAGTGGGCCACTTGTGATAGCCAGCATGATGATACTTACTTTTCAGAGTTCTGGGTCATAGCCCCATCCTGGCAGAGCTGTATTGGGGACAAGAGAGAGAGAGACACTCCCATGCATACCAGATGATGAATCAAGTGATTGTTGCCTCACTCCATTTGCTGTCATCTAGAGATGATACATTAGTCAGAAAATGGAAAAGTTATTCGTGAACACTTTCAACACAAGTCCTTATTTTCATATTTGCAATAAATAACATTAGTCGTTAAGCAATGAATGAATGAGAAGTACCAGAGTTATTCACATCTAGGTGTAATTTCAGAGTGTCTTTTCTCCTGTCCACTTCAGGAGACAAACAGCTCACTTGAAGTTCAACATGTTGCACTGCCAATAAATCACAACACAAAACGCCTTGATTTAGTGTCGGTTGAATTTATTTTTAAAATATAAGTGAATTGACACACTGAATTTTATTTAGTAGTTTTTTTCTATCATTTCCTATGATTTTGCTTACAAAAACAGTGTAGAAAGATGGATACCACAGTATGAAGAAAATATTTGCCTAGTATTTGACTTTCTGTAAACTTTTAAGGGCAACATTTTATGATTCACAAAAGAAAAAAATACTTAACAATTCCTGCACATATTTTACTGCTTTCAAAATTGTTGAGATAGAAACTTAAAAAGGTATCAATTTTAATAGGTGTTAGAATAATATGCCATTTTCCAGAAGATGAATAATTATACTATTACACTTTTCTGCTTCATGAAGAATTCCCCTGACTTTGGTAGGAATTCTAAATGTGAAAGACATATAGGCTTAAGTCCTTGGTGTTGTTCTCAGTGCTGTAATAGTATCTGTTACAAGAACAAAATTTCCAGCAGATGCCTCTCACTATGTCATTGAACTTCAGTAGTCTCTCAGTTTGAGTTCAATGAGACCTTTCAGGCTTTTAGAGATAATAATAGTGATATACGGAATGAAGACCCACTTTTTCTAAAACATATATATAATAAAAATACAGCTTAATGATTTACAGAATGAATTTTTTTATTGGGATATTTAAACAAGTAACCTTATATAAAGAGATCCTTTAAGCAAACGTTTTTTGTTCTCCTCCAAGGCCAAAGCACTGGGTTAGAAATCTAAATGCAAATAGAAGTAAACTCTAACTTTGAGAGAAGCTCAAGAAGCACAAAATGTATCTGTTATTCAGTACCATGAATCGGGTATTTCTTTTGCTTTTTAAAAGTAAATTCTAATTTACTTAGGGAAAAAAATGCATGGAATTCTAATGATAATTATAATTCTAAATCTAATGGTAATTCCAATATAATACCACAAAAATGTAAATAGGTGTCAGCTAAATTTCAGAACAGAAGTGAACAACAAATTCAACAGAAAATGATCATGGTATCATTATATTTTCAACCAGCCTCTGTCAAGCAATATAAAATTGGTGATGGAAAAGAAAAGATGATAAAAAGGTCCGTAAGTTATCAGAAAAACCAATGGGAATGACTTGTTTTTCAATTAAATGGGACCTTTTCCAAAATAAGGAAAGAAATATGATAATTTGTATCCTGAACATATACAAATTTGAAATTTATAAGGGCCTATTAAATATATATATATCCATTTAGCATTTGTGAATATAGCACAAGGGCATAATGGATGTTGGGATGGCACATCTTTGCAGCTGGTGCAACTGGTTACTACTGACCTTCTCAGGTTCTCCTCCTACAAACGCTGGAGCAGTGATGCTTTTATCTGCTGGGACAAAGGAAGTCACAGCCCAAAACACAGCTCACCAAGAAATTAAAATCTGTGAAAGTGGGCAGGAAGAAACCACTGAGTTCCAGGTATTTCTGGAAACAGAGGCCAGCTGTGATTCCTCTAAATGTTCAAGGCCAGGTTGGATGGAGCTCTGAGCAATCTGATGTAGTGTCCCTGCTCATGGCAAGGGGGTTGGAACTAAATGATCTTTGAGTCACTTCCTATCCTTTCTAAGACTTGGTGATCTGCAAATGAGAAACAGTCAGAACAACAAACAGAGAGCAAAGGCAGGGAACAGTGGACCTGGCAGAAGAAACAAAATAATGGCTTGAGGAAGGTTTGGAAATGCAAACAACGGAACCACCCAATTTAATCTGAGCTGGAAATCAGGCCTTTGCTCTTTGTAAAGAAAAGGTTTGCATCAAGAAAATGTCGTAACCCATTCACCACAAATTTTCCTTCCCACAAGGAAAAAAAAGTCACAAGATTACAAATGTTTTTCAAGGCAAATAATTACTTTACTTTTTAAAACATTTTTCTTGTTTGAGATTTGTTTTATTTATTCCCACTTGCTTTTATTTATAGTAGCTATTTATTTGATTCGTGTTCTTGAGTTCCATTTTGGCCTGGTTTTCCACATTCATGTGGGATATGAACAGAAGACTGCTGCTTTGGTTAAAACGCTGACATCTGCATCTGACAATATATTATTTTGACTCCTCCAGCTTTTGCAGAGTATAACTCTTAAGTATGAAGTCATCATTTGAATCAAAATGTGGGTAAGTCCACAAAGCAGCTGTGATGGGAGGAAAGTCCAGGGGGTGAGACTGAGTTGTACAGGGGGGTTCCCCTGTTCAGGAAAACCTGCAGCAGCCCCCAGCCTTGTCAGGATTTGGAAGCCCTCAGCAGCCAACCAAGCGAGGATGGGGTAGTGCCAGGAGCAACCATGGGAAATTTAAATGGTTCCAGGGTGCAGGAGCAAGCTGGAGTGTGGGACATCAATTTGCACAGTTCATGAAGGAAGGGCTCCTCTCCAACCATTCAGGTGCAGCCAATAGAGGCAGAAAATGGACTAAGTTCCTGGTAAGGAAGAGCAAAGAGATCCTTTTAGCTCCAGTGTTACTAGCACATTGGTTTAAGCTTCCTTAGTTGTGGTGTTGACATGCCATCAAGCTGGATCCCCCGAAGCTGCCAGGGTCACTGGCCCGGCCATATCAGAGGCCTCCAGCCAGCCAGACCTGCTGATGGTAGATGCAGCTCCCCAGGTCACAGGCTGCCAGGAGTGCCTGAAGCCTCTTTCCAAGGTTGGGATGACAAAGAGCTATTTTGCAGAAAGCGTGCTGTGTTTGAGGAGCTGTGTTGCACGTGGAGCTACAGGAAGAAGTCAACAGGCTATGCAGTGTTTGAGTGAACGAGAAAAAGAGAGATCAATTATTTTCAGCAATGCTACAGTCTCAGACTCCCAGGAGTCCTGAACCTCCATTGTGGTGAAGAAGCAGACGGACTCAGAACCCTGAAGGGTAATCAGTCAAAGGAGTGTTAGCCAGAGGCCTGTTAAAGATGAAGCTGGAGGCACATCAGAGCACGTACCAGCAAGAAGGTTCCTCTTTCTCTGAATTTGGCAAGTGGGACTGGTACCTTTTACAGCAGGTATGGGGCTCTGGATCCATAAGGCCAAACAACTGATGAGGTGGGGGAAGATCCTTCTGGGATGGTGGGGTCTCCTGAAACAACACCACCTGCACACTGCATCAAGACCTCCTCTGTTAACAGGAAAAGAAGGGTAGTTGTGATAGGAGACTCCCTTCTAAGGGGAGTGGAGGATGATATGCAGACCTGACCCAACTCACAGGGAAATCTGCTGTCTCCCAGGGGCTCAGATAAGGGATACTACTGGAAACTTCTCCAGTCTACTAAGGCACTCTGATTACTATATACTATTGGTTGTTCAAACTGGCAGCAATGAAACAAAAAAAAAGTCTGAGGGCAATCAAAAGACACTTCAGTAACAAGGTACACATAGCCTCAGTTTCGACTTAGCCTATAACAAACCTGGAAAGTAACTGTGGGCATAGGCTGGCCACATACCTGTTTCCCACTTCCCCTTTTAAAGAATCTGTACTTGATTCACCCTTTAGGGAGAAACTGAGATAAAGCAACTTCTGAGGTCCCATTTCAAACCCACCTGAACTTAGTGTCTATCCACTCACTAGAACACTTAATTTAGCAAAAGTATCTATTTAGGATGGAGTCCAAAGTACAGACTCCACCCCATACTCCACCCAATTCCTCTAATCACACTACCTCCCATAGGTGTGCCCCACACACAGGGAGTCACACATTTAGCAACCCAAACAGTTTTACTGACTTCAGGCTTTGACAGATTTGAAGCCCAAGATCACAATCTGAGCAACATGACAGACAGGCCATTAGCCTATGCCCCAGGCCTGCCATGAGGTCTCCAGGACAAGAATGTACATGCCCCATGAACAAGCTGAGCCTTGCTCATTTAATATCAAAGGAATCATTCCTATTTGGTTTACTTTGAAAACTGGTGGATCAGGAACTGACTCATGGGCAAAACAAAAGTCTTCACCTCAAGAATGGGAGGGTCAGTCAAAAATGTCCCAGAGAGGTGGAAGAAAACAACTTCAGGTTTTAATCTGCTGGTGAACTTTGAGATTCAAAAGTTTCTGTACGGGCTTTGAATGAAGCTATTCCATAGGAGAAGAAACAGTTAAAGTAATAAACATAGAGAATATTGGAAAAGAAAGAAGAAAGATACAAGTCCTCTTGAAGTACATTTGATTTGGTTTTTAAGAGTCAATCATAAAAAGTGCTGAGTAGTACCAGGTACCTTTGACTTAACTGATTGCACATAAACTCTGAGCCAATGACTGCTAAGCCAAATTTTGGACTCTCCAGATATGTTCCAAATTTACTGTGCTACAATGTTTTCCTTTTTTTTTTTTTTTTTTTCACAAAGTTGGGCTTAATTCAAAACATTAATTAAAGTAAAATATAAGCCAAAATCTTTTAAATAATATCTTATTGATGTGACTGATCAGCAAGATCACTAATACCATGCAGTATCAGAGGAACAAGCACTGCAAGTAAGTTAACAAAACCCAAAGAACATAAATTTAAAGGCATGGTTAAAAAAGCTGTAGCACCAATATATTGATAAGCTGTGATCAAGAAATTATAAATAATAACAAAAACTGGTTGTGCAGGAGTATAGTTAGCACCTTGGGAATCATTGTCAGCTCTAGTCTAATATAGCAGGATTTAGAAATTGTGTGACTGAGTCATATTATTTAAGTCCCATTTTAAGTCTATTCCTCCTTCAAACCTTTTTTGTTAACTGCATTTCTTCACCGTGTGAATGTTGAAACACAAACATGCATTTGGAACTGGTGCATATCTCCAATTTTTTACATAACGTGATTTTAGTTGATAATTGTGCTGTGTTTTATTGCTAAATCATTTCTATGTAAGCAGTAACTTAGCATTGCTCTTGAAGCATTTTCCACTGCACTTTGATCTGATCAGCACTGCTCCACCTTGTTTGCTCTTGCCAAGACAGCTCACAAGTTTTACTGTGCATTACTGATTTTATTTCAGTTTCGGAGGTCTAGTGTCCTGTTTAAACACTTCTATTTTTTAAAATGTATTTGACATATGTATCTGCCCTCTTTTGCAATGGCTAGCATTCACAATATGAATGATTACTCATTTTAGGGCAATACCCCAACCACTGACTTTATTTGGTTTGTGATCGAGTATTTTCTGCATTTCCCTGTGTGGGATTTCAGAAATGTCTGTGGGTGGAATCACAGTTGTATGATCGTTCTTGACAAACTTGCTCATGATGACAAACTTGTCTGGATTTTACTGTCTCCTTTTTCACGGCTTCTATGTCTAACCATTTGGCTCATATAATATTCTTACATCACAGTCCATCAATAACACACTTTTTAATAGTTCTTGGATTTTTCATCTACAATCTTCAATCATTCATTCTTCTCACCTGGGTAACCGGGCACTCTTTTGACTTTCTCTTGAACTGCTCCTGTTTGCAACACCCTACTGCTGACTGATCCTTCTAATGGACAGGACTGTGAGAGCTGCATCTTTCATGTTTTCTTTACATACATTTCTTTTTCACTCCTCCCATCACCTCTCCTATCTTCCAATTTGAGCTATAGCTATGTTCCATACTCCAGAGAAATGAAAAATGTCCAGATGTTGTTTATATACATACACCTGCCAACTAACGAGTTAATACATGATATTTGTTTTTATAATAGTACAAACACTCTTTAGTTGTCCCAAATATTTGCTGCTAGCAAAGATTGCAGTATTCCCAAGGCAAATTAAACTGAATTATAGCACTGAAAAATAAAAAGTACATTTTGAAGGTTACAAAGTCAGCTATTAGAAAGTTTAAAAATCCCAGAATTGTAGGCCTTTAAGCAAGGTAAATATAATGTAGTTACATTAATTTTTGCTATAATTTTGCCAAAATCTGAATATATAATCTTGTGCAGGGAATACAGTGTTCTTCAAAACTTTGTTAGGTTACTCAGTGCATACAACTGAGTACCTTACTATATTGCAAATATGAATCCGGTTTAGGGTACACCAGCATTAATATTTTCATGGATGCTCATCAGCAAGGAAGTTAAATACTGGGGGGTTTTTTATGCTAAGAGTGCCTTAAATGTTCAAAGGGCAAGTCCATAATACACCATTGTTTTTGTAGCTAGATACTATATATATGTATTGCTTTTGAGAGGCTTAGCGCTTTGGGAAGTCAGACCTAAACTCTCAGATTTACCTGCAGAAAATGAGGGTCTATCAGCTAATTAGCCATGGTATGATGGTATTGAAATAATCCACAGAATTGGATGGAATGTAACTGTGAAGGAGAATCTTTAGTTAACTTAGGACAGCCACTGCTCTAGCAGTCATCCCCTTGCCTCACCAGGTGTCCATCTACAACAAAGAAGAAGCAAGGGTTCTCCAGTGTCTTTGACTACATCATCCAGATTTATCTGTAAAGCTCATTCCTAAGTTACTTCTTTGTAGATACATGCATATATTAAAGTTTTCTCATTAAAAATCCAGAGTGAAAATGTGAAAATTCTTCCACATGGCATCTGTAACACAGCTCCCTTTTTATTTAGCTCCCAGAATAGGATGCCTCACTTTTCCATAGTCCACATCTTAGATTGCCAGTCTATTTTCTTGCAAAGGTAAAGACTCAGCTTCAGAATGAGTGGAATAAATGGCTTATCTGGTGGCATGCTAACTATTCCTTCTTCTCCTTCAGTGAATGAGTTTTATGCCAGATTAGGAAGTAACCAGATGATAACAATAACAGAAGGGAAAAGATGAGCTTGCATGACTTGTGGCACAGATGGCAGTACGGAGAAACAGGACCATGTTTTTTGAGGCTCTGCAATTGTACAAAGTAAAACTGCAGCCAGGAAGACGTAGCATTTTTTGTTGGGCCCTTCTTAACTTGATCACCTTGCCCATCATTTTTATGTTTTTCCAGAGTCAATTTTTGACCCAAATTCCTTTCTTCTTTCCCAGTAAGACTCAGCCTGCAAACTGTAAGAACCATCTCAGAGTTTTTGTACCTAACTCCTCTTGGCTTCTCCCCTCCCACACTGCCATTCCCACTCATTTCCCATTCTACCTCTGTTCTTGGATTTTACATTTGAGTCATATCACAATTCCACATCTTAATCTCTACACTGAGACAGCTGCCAGTCTGTCACATACCTCCTCAAAATCTTTTCTATTCTTACTGTCATCTCCTTTCTTTTGGGTCCCAGATTTCATCTCGCCCATTCATCCTCAGTTTCCCCTCATATGTTCCTAATCCTCCTTTCTTGCCCTTCCTGGCTCCCATTCATGATCTCTTTGTCTATTCAGTTCCTGTCGTTGTCCCTGTAGACGTCTCAGCTTCTTTTTTTTTTTTTCTGATGAGTCCATATGTTGCTGTATGTAGCAAGTATGTGTTTGGCATGGCACCCCACATGATAGTGGGAAATGGGACCAAGACATTTGACGTGCAGGGACGGATGAATGGGACTTCTCAGCCATCTCAGCGTGGGATCTTGTTCAGAGCTCAGGCTGATCAGCTGTGATTGACACAGGAGGCCATGGGAGAGAGCCTGCAGTGCTGTCTTACAAAAGCATTAAATGCAGATTGGTGTGTACTTGAAGGAGAGAACAAAAAGTGAGAATCAAATTATTCATCTTGAATCAAGCAAGATTTAAGAGGTCTGTAAGCCTTTTCGTCCTACACTTAAATCACCGCATTTCCCTTTGCCTGTATTCTAGCAGGAAGGGAGACGGAGAGCAGGGAACAAAAAGGCTTTTAGTTTCATTGCCCTGAATTCAGCCTGATCTCTATTAGCTCAGAGCTTCACTCCCAGAGAAAACAGCTGCTGAGCTAAGAGCTGGAAGCAGACCCAGTTCCAGGGGCATCTTCAGAGAATGAAGCCCCAAAGGTCCAGCAGGTCATTAGAGTGTACAAAACCTCTTTTCTTGTGGGGCTTATAACCTAAATAAATTTGGACAGATTATCTTTGACACAGAGGTTAATTTGTTGACCCCATTTCAAAGTCTAATGCCACTGCCATTTCTCAAAATCACTGAAAATGTTACCATGGGTATTTTCTTTAGCGTTGTTCACAAAAATACATCAATTTTTTTTTAGTTGAAATAATTCATGCACACTTGAACTGAAGGCAAGAATGGCCTTGCAGTATTGCAACTGCAATGTTATAGCAGATCAAAGCTATAAGCTGTTGAAAATAACCTTTGAATGAGTAGTGCTGGGTGAGTGGAAAAGTAAGCCTTGTTCCCGCTGTTGCTTATAACACATATGTCACTGGTGTTTCAATGGTAGAGAATCTGCTCTTGTCTAAGACTGGGAGTTTAAATCCTTGTGCGCATGAAAGCTACCCAGTAGAACAGGCATTTGTCCATGTGCTGCATATAGCAAAATCACACTGTGATGTGTAAAATACTGTACAGATTGCAGTATATACTGTTCAAAGTTTATTTTGAGTCTTCTGCATTTTCATAAGACAAAAAAATATGATCTATATCATCTTACAACATTGGCAGTATGAAACATACACACAGTATGCATTTTGAACTGTAGCATATGTACAGAATGTTCACAATTTAAACAGGAGAAATGTAGCTGAGCATCTATCATCTATCTATCTATCTATCTATCTATCTATCTATCTATCTATCTATCTATCTATCTATCTATCTATCTACCTATCCTGATAGGCTTATCACCATAGTATTAGGAATCTCTCTGAAATATTTCCAACTGAAAAGCCCTCCAAGCTTACCTTATGAATTCTCCATCCCCTACACCCCCCGCCCCACCCCCAAACTCCTAAGTACTTGCAAATGCTTTCTCCTCTCTACAGCCTGCAGCTGTTTCTGGAAGTTTTCTAATACATACAAAGGACACTTGAAGAAATTTGTAAAGGAGCCACTACTACCGTGATGGAACAACAGAAATTACACCCCACCGGGAAGGATAACAACTGGACACAGTTGTATCCAGCTGGAGAGTAACATTATCCATTTCCAAATCTAACAGTATTTGCATTCTTTCTCCTCAATGATGACCATGCTGCAGCAAGAGCTCTATAAAGAGCTCATGACAGCTTGAAACTAAAATCCCTCCAATTCTTAATAAACTACTTTCCTAACAAGAGACCATATCACTATAAGCCTAGGCTTTCACCTTCTGAAAATTAAATTAAGTGCCTCTTTCCTGCTAGAGCTATATTAAAGGGAACTGTTCAGCCTCACCCTCTTTCTTCAGTTAGTTGAGGTGCCAATATCTATGGATACATCTATTATAATTTTAACTGGTACGTTATGTGTAAATATCATCCAGTTGGATTTGCATTGACGTAATTCATACTATATATAAGACATCAAACTTAAATACGTTTTAGCTTCCAGCTCTTTGAGATTCCTTCACTAGTTAAGAATTTAATCCATCCTCTTGGACTTTTTAAAGGGTTGAAGTTCTGTGAAGTACACAGAACAGTACTCAGCATTCTTAGGGACTCAGGATGTTTCAAGGTTTGTTCCCTGTATTTTAAAGTGCTCGTGGTGTGATTCAAAATGGTTTATGGTGTGGGGGTGGTTTTTTTTTTTTTTCATCTGCAACTGACCTGAGACAGTAACTTTCAACATGAAAAGTGCAAACTAAAAAAAAATTGTTGCAACCCTCTTCACAGCCTTTGGCAGAACTACAGTAATCTTGGTGTTCTGATTGTGGGGTGAGGGCTTACTCTAGCTGCCACAGCTATTTACTTGTATGTGGACAGTTATTTCTCACCAAACTGAACTGAAACACTAACTTTTCACAGAAGAGGTCACTAGTAAAATGAGTAATATTTTACTGTGTAATGTGCAATGCTTTTCAGTTCTGAATTAGTCGTTTTCCATGAATTTACAGGACTAGTAGCTAAGAAACCCCTTGGGATTCCCAAGCTGGGGATTTCAAGTACAGTTAACAGTACCTGCAAGAAGTTCTAAAGAACTACAAGTAAAGCATTAGTTTCTCTTATGGTTTCCCTCCATGCATCATACTGCACAATAAGGGTGTCTCATTTTTTGGCCTCAGGAGGGATAGACAGCTGATGGTTTTAAGCAATGTTGCTCAGATTCGGGTCACTTTTAACGTGGGACACACTACTTACATTTTTCCTGATTAACACAATGGCATTTTTCAATATTTCACAGCAACTAAAAGAAATGTCTGAAGAAGAAGACACACAGCTCTGATGACTTCAAACCCTCAGATATGCTTCAGGCTCTCAAAAATTATGAAATCTGTTAAGAAAGGTGTTTTGTTAACTGGCTTTTTTATCTGCTAAGATACTTTTGGGACTCTACAATTCTGGAAAAACTTGCAACAGGACAAGTCAGAAGACTGGTGTTCTACAATTTGTTTCCAAGATGAAAGGAATAGATAAACCACCAAGCATTACGAAACATACAACATACGATACAGCATGCGGCTGAAAATGAGCATGAACTTGTCTGTCAGCATTCAACCAAACCACAATTCCAAAACCTGAAGGATCTTACTCCACCTCTCAGTGTGAATTTGCATCGAAGAGTATCTGACATCACAGCAACATTTGAGTGTACCTTGTACCAAATGGCAGTGGTAAGGTACTGCTGCTGCCCTGGTATTTTGTTAGTCCCTGCCCTGCCACCAAGTATTGAACTCCCTGGACCTCTTTGCCTCTCCACCTCATCCCAGTTCCTCCCGCTGGGGATCTCCCCATTGCCTGTTTTTTGTCTCTCACCTCCTCCTTCCTCTCTTGTACTCTCCGTAACACACCAGAGAGGCTGGCATAGTGCGAGGACTGGACCCAGTTTCTTCTCATACAGCGCTAAGAACCAACCCTCGCTATTTGTGATCATACCTCAGATTAAGTTTTATGAAGCTGAGGGATGTTGCCTTGCTTTTTAAGGGCACGCATATCGGGTGTCTGTACCAAAACCAAGCGGAGGTCAAAGGGCTGCCAGAGCTGCTACCTGTCCGAGTCTTGGCACCGCTCGCACTGGGGACACGCCACCGCCACTCCGCCGCCCGAGGCCACCTTTGCGGGGCAGCGAGACCCTCCCAAGGTGCCGTGACGGCTGAGAGGGATTGAAGGGCGGGGAGCGCTGAGATGCCCCCGTCATTCCCGGGTCTCCGTCCTGGCACCTTCCCGCAGCATCGGAGCCTTTTCCCGGCAAAGCCGAAGGCTGGGGCTCCCCCTCCGCCGCCGCCGGGAAGCCGCGAGGGCGGCGGGCGCGACCCTCCCTGCGCTGGGCGCTCCCCGGGGAGGAGCCGGCCGGGTCGCACC
>WBNO01003401.1:119613-153327 GCA_013400575.1 Peucedramus taeniatus | reverse complement strand
GGAGGCGCGGCGGGGGTTCCTCGCCTGACCTCGGGCGGGGGCGGCCGCCGGCACGTGGGATTCTGGTCTCGCCTCCCGGGGCTGCGTGGAATCCCGTGCTCCGAAAGGAGCTGCGGACGTCGCACGTCCCCGGGCAGTCGGGCATGTGTGAGCATACGCGACGCTGGGGTTTGCTGAGAAGCTGAAGGCGAGCTCTGCGCCCCACGCAGCGGCAGAGCCCCAGGGCGGCCCGCCGCAGCTGCCCCGCGGAGCCCGAGCTGCGCCCGCCCTACCTGCAGCCGTACCTTGCGACATCGGTCCTCGCTGCCCTTCTCTCTGTAGCTTGGGTCATGGACGTTCTAGTGACTTCTATTAGTGTTTCTCATGCTGTTGCCTTTAGTTTATTTCAAGTGTACAAACTATAAACGCAAAGAAGGTACACACGTGTTCTGGGACATTTCAAGAAGAACGTGCAGGGTTTTATTTTGCGGGGAAAAGAAGCACTGTCCGGAACTATGCTTTCTGAATACCTGTTACTTTATATGCTCACATTTTCTCAGGTATTTTTCACTTGACGAAGTGAAATGCTTGGCCACGTGAAGCCAATACTCGATGCTCTTCAGTGTCTCTTCTGCAACTGATGAATAAATGTGTGTAAAGGCTGACGGAGGAGGAGTGAAAAAGGGGAGGGATTCACTAGATTGTTTGCTTATTTTTAATTCATAAAATGAGATGCGTAGGAAATAATAGATGTAATTCTGAATAGTAGATGATTCCTTTTCCTGGTGATTGTAAGTTATTTTGCGAGAGTATAGAATGAATTTAAAAACAGTGAAAATTCGTGTTTTGATCCCAGAAGGCATCTGTAAACAGAGAGGGGTTATTTCCATGGTGTCTGGTTTGGAACCATTATTATATATGATTTGACTGAGAGCCCAGTCCATTCCTTAAGGAGGTATCCATCCCATCCATCCCAATGTTTGAGTGGGGTCATCCCATAACACAAACTGCTTGACAGAATAGTCTGCCATGATGCTTCATGCTTATGAAGTGGACAGCTGCTGCTCAAGAGGTCATTCCTCCTCCTCATCGTCATCCATCTTGCTTCTCTGACCCTCTGTGAGCTTATTCTTGGAATTAAACACATAAAATCTATTTTTTTTTGATAGGTTTAGTTTGCTGCCAGTCTAGCTCCCTAAAGAACATCAGCACAGAAAACAAAAGAGGAGCAGGAAGGCAAATGGGATTTGGTGTCTTTTTAAGGTTAGAAGATATTATACTGCCTCAACCATACTAAAAAATTGTGCCTGTCATTCGTTTAAATTCTAGTACAATTGTAAAAGAATTTTTGAAAATGGAAACAGGCAAAGCTGTTGCTTGTAAAGTTTTCAGCCAAATGTGAGTGGTAGGGAAAAAGGATCAAAGAACCCATTATGAATTATTTTTATACCCCTTATGGCTGTAGAGTTTTTCAAGTGCACTGCTTAGAGTCTAGAGCAGAATGGTTTGGATGTTTGTGTCACAGCAGAATGATGTTATACAGAAGACCTCACAAGAAGGTGTACTGTCTTGTCCCAAAAACCAAACTGCTGTTTGATTAATTAACTACTTGAAAGCCTGTGCTGTTTCTCAAAGAACTGTTCAAAGCACTAGTGAGCAAGCAACTGCAAATAACAAATGATAAAACCCAACCTCTGTGTGGTACAGTCCTCAGCAGAAAGTGCTGGTGTTGAGGTACTATCTTGCTCCAGTAAAATGTGCAATTAATTCTCTTTCTTTTAGCTTAAAGAAAGAAAAGAAATTATGCATGGTTTGTAGAGGTGCCTAGCAGCAGCTTGCTGATATTCCAACAACCATTTCTGATCTGTGAGAAGAAAAGCCTTTCTAAGAGTGCAGTGGGTTGAAAAATGGGGTTAGAGCTTAGCTTATGCTTCTCAGATTTGGTACAAGTCTGATCTCCCCTTCTTTATCAGACCCTTATCAGTTTATCCATCCCCATGTGTCCTCCATTTGTCAGATTTCTTGTTTCCCTTTATTCTATTTGAATCTAACAGATCCTACAGCAGGTGGGCTGCCCCCTACCCTCCCTCAGGAATCCACTGTAAACATTTGGGAACCTGTTGACATAGGGAGTGTTGGGAAATTACTACATAAATAAATGCCAAAGTCAAGGCTATATTCCTGGTCATAGATTATAGCCATTTGGACAGAAGAGCAGACAATGTGGAGCTTGCCTGTGCTAGAAGAAATGTTGGTACTTCAGGCATGCATGTGCTCTTACATAAGTTAATATGTTGCCTTAATGTTGGTATGCTTGTACCAGTGTGCAAACCCTTTGTAAGGGGATTGTTGTGTTTAAGGTACCGAGATAAACTTTACCAGAATGGTCAAATTTGACATCTTAACCACAGCCCTGCATGAATTCCATCAAGATTACCACAGTAGGCACGTGCGTGTATGTATAAATGAAGAGCTTAAGTAAGTAAATAAACACCACTAACTTGCACTTCAGATTTCTGTGTGTTTGTTTTGCTTGGTGATGCCTCTGTCCTGCTTGACTGAGGTGAAGCACAACCACCTTTGTGGCTCTTGAGAGTTACACATCTAGGAGCGTAATGAGGGTTTGTAAATCCTGCAGAAGAGAACTTCCTAAATCCATCACTGATGCTCCTTAAGCAGATGTTACAGGTTTTCATCTGTTTTGGTATAAAGTGCTTCCCTTCTGTTTCCTCTCAGGCTGAGGTGCTCATTTCTGGAGCAGAAGAGATGTTATATTGACTTAATCTGCTGTTGCTTTTTTCTGTAATGGCGTTGATGTAATACAGCATTACAAGATTTGAGGGTGAATTCAGTACCAGTTTTTTCAGAGATAGGGTAAAAAGGAAGAGGAATTTCCTTTTGTATAAATGCTTATCATTTGAGTGCTTGTGGCAGTAATAACACAAAGGAAACTAATTGGAGTCTTTGCCAGGTTTTGTATCACAGATGGTGAAGAAACAGAAGTAGAACAAAAGTTTCTTTAATCACAGAAAAAATTCATTTGAGTTAAACTCAATGTCAAATGAGTCTCAGTGCCTTCTGCATGCTAAGAGAGATCTCCCTCTTACTGGTTAGTGAAGAAAAGCCTATCTAGGCTGTTTGGTGGGGAATGTGTTTTCTCCAGAGAGCACTTCCTTTCTGCTTCTGCACAAAAGTATTTCTGCTATGGCAAAAGCTTATGATTTCCTAGCCCGGAGACTGTACAGATTATTCTCTTTTGCCTTCATAAAATGTCTTAGTTCCAGCTTCATGGTTTTCTTTTGGTGTTTTTAAACTGCTTTTCCACTAGCTGTACACAGTCTCATGGAGCAGAAGGTGAGGTGTCAGGTGAAGGTAACTCCCATTTGTCTTCCAGCAGTGATGCTGCTCAAGTCAGAACCCTTGAGATCTTCAGGGGCTGTCTCCTACTAACTTCCATAGGTGTGGTACTATTGCATTTTTTCTTGCTCAAATAGATGCATTTTTTTGGTTGCTAGTGTTCATTGCATGTCCATGACTGAAAATGGTCACAGATTGTAACCAACAATTTGTGGAAAAGGCTGGGGTATTCTCTGATTGCCTCCTTGAAGAGCAGATTCTGCAAATTACTAGGAAGAAGAGGCTCAGGCTGACCACAGATTAAAACCGCTGCCTTGGGGGAAGAGGACAGTGGAGAGAAGAGGAACAAAGATTGTTCTGTCCCTGTTTATCTATTGAAATGGAATCCTTCTCCTAAGGTTTGCATCCCAAAGTTTTTCAGATAAAGAAAATGCAGATGGAACCTGGAACCTGGAAAAAGGTTCCTCATTAGAGGTTTATAACTGCTTGGAAAGTTAACACACCTCTGATGTGAGCTGCATCGATGACAGGGTTTGTAAAAATTATTCCCTCTGCAATTCTATTGCTTTAAAATGAAAGAAGGTAGAAATAGGTCTTCCTATTATGTATTACATTACATAATGTGAAGAAATTCTTTATGGTGAAGGTGATGAGACACTGGAAGAGGTTTCCCAGACAAGTTGTGGCTGCCCCATCCCTGGAAGTGTTCCAGACCAGGTTGGATGGGGTTTGNGGCGGCAATTTGGAACTAGATGATCCATAAGGTCCCTTCTAACCCAAACCATTCCATGATTCTGCAGGTTTGTAGGGTTGGTATTTTAATTATTTGGAGTGGTCTTCATGGTCAGGATTGCTTGTGAGGAACACTATGATATATGGCACATGTTGTGGGTTTTACTTTACGGCAGTATAGGAATTTCTGTGCTGCATTAGATGGGACATGTGCCTTCTAATATATTGTTTCTGACCAGTTTCTAATGCATCAGAACATGGTATTAAAAAACCTCCAAACTTATGCAGTGTAACTGTAGATTGAAGTCAACATAAGAAGAATTGCATGATACATTTCTCAGAAAGGATTTTGCTGTGACCTGAGTTAAAGATTTAAAGCCTTGTTGAAGCAAATTTTCATTTTTCCCTTTTATTCTATATTTTAAAATACCGCTGATCTATACAATTGCATTAATCTAAGATACTTTTCCCCAAAATTGCTCTCTTGAACCCAGACAGATATTGTTGAAAAGTATATAGATTTTGTCTTTGCCTTCAAGAACATCTTATCCTTCTCTGTGACAAGCTGTGAGCTTGCTAACAGCTCTCTTACCAAGCGAATTGTAGTTCACAAGATGTCATCAGCCTGTCTTTTTTACCACTTCTGCTAATTTAGGCAATATGTTAAGGTAGTTTTCAGTTGGAGGGAACATCAGGAAGGACAGATAGAAGGATACCAGAAAAATCTGGCCTCTTCCTTCTTACCTTGGCCTTCTACAGAGGCCTTTTTCTCCATTCTTTTGATTGGACCTCTAGGGAGTGCACGTGTTTTCATGACCTCCTTTTGTTTACTGTCATTGTCCGCTCTTACTCCACTCTAAAAAGGACTGAAGACTGAAACTGTTTAAGGCAGAAAACTAACAGTTCTGTTTCTTAAGTAGCCTTAGGAAACCTTTCTTTCTCACCATCACACTTGGGTTTTCTGTCAACTGTTCACTGCTGTGCCAAGATGTGGTGGAAGCTTATTTCTTTGCTTGCTTCTACTGGTCAGAGCTTAAGTGAAGGTAGAATAAAATCAAGTCAGCAAAACCATAACCTCCACAAGGTGTACAAGTCTCCATTCACAGACTGTTGGTTTTTTCTTAAGGCTCTAATAGACCAGGAGAGCCATAACATCATGGGTCTTGCATAGTAGTGTTTCAAGACAGGTTTTTCTTTTTCTTTCTTTTTTTTTTTTTTGTGCTGCTTTTCATCCTTCTGATTTGTAGCATGCATGTCATGCACATTTTGAGTTCCACTTCCTACCGGTACTTTGAAGATGACACTTAAGATGAGACCTCTTTTAGAAGATAATGAACCTTCCCAGTGATCTCTGATTTACAGAATTCTTTGCTTAAGGTACACTGCCACCTAGCAACAGTTTCCCTTCCCTCCCAGTTTTCTTGACCTACTTTGTTGGGGGTTGTTCAGCTTTATAGTTTATACCTGGTCTGGCCTTGATCAGCATCCAGAAGCCATCAGTAGGTGCCGTCCTGGTAAATGTGTGAGAGGTGGAGATATTTTTAGTGGCTGTAAGAACTGCTAGCTTCTGGTTTCTGACTAAAATACAATAGTTTATACTTTCATGGGGTTTTTTTTCCTCCTCATGTTTTTGTGGAAAGGGCCTATAATTTTTTTCCCCTTGAAATTACTGATTTTGCTTTATTGTATTCTTTATTCTTTGGAACAAATAAAATTAAAGGGGAAGAATTAAAGGGAATCAGTTTCAGCTCTTTTTATTATTCCAGTGCAACATGAAGCATGGAGTGTCTATCTAGAGCACTGTACACAAGACACAGAGCTTACAGAAAGTTCTGAACAATTAACCCTTCTGCTCCTCTTCCAAGCTGATAGTCCCAAAGGTATGAATGAGGACAACCCAAGTGAATACATAGTGCTTCAAAAATTATATCCATGCTTACCACTATATTTAGAGGAGGAAAGCAAGCTGGTTGGCAAATCTTAGCTGAAACATTACAAATAAAGGCTGGTGTGAAGCAAGACAAAAAGGGGCAAATCTTAATCCTAGTGTCCCCTGACATGAGCTATGAACTACTTCTCCTTTAAGCATGATGGTGAAATTTGCCCCCCAATGTGTTTAATAATTGGTGATGTAACTGGAGGGCTGCATCATCAGGCGACTGCAGGATTTCCTGGAGTCTCAGCTCACAAAGCTACCTGGATCTTAGCTTCCCCAGAAGGGAGTGACTTCACTAGGATGGAGGGACTTAGAGCTCTAAGTCCCAAGCTTGCAGTCTTGCTTGTGGACTCCTCCTCAGTTCCCCTGCTGTAAATTGGAGGTCAGTGTGGTCTCTTGATTTACAGATAACACAGACAAATGCTTCAGTGGGCACTCAGCGACTTGTCAGAGATGCTGAAAGAAATTCTGGCATGGTATAACTGCTCAACATGTGCTGAGGAACTGTTGCCTGTCCATCCCTTTCTCCTATATGAAATACAATTTTAGGTATTGTATTTTTGCAATAGTCAGCTAAGCTGTTGGATTGTGCCAGCCACTTTGATGTTTTGCTCAGTTATGAGAAATTATGGTCCCATATAAAATTGTTGTGGTTTTTGTGGGTTTTTTTTTTCCCTTTTTTTTTTCCATTTTTTTTTCCCAGTCAAGTGTTTTGATTAAGAAGTTGGGCAAGGCTTGTTTTTATAAAGTAATATAACTGTTCTTAGCACTCCATCTAGTCACTTATTTAACTTAGTGCATTGTAATGCCAGAGAGTGGGGGAAATACAGAAGCTAAAAGAAACAGCATACGTGCAATGTTAATACACTATATGAAGTTAAGGAAAATCTCACTGTTAAGTTGGCAGTCTTTTTCTCTTTTATCCAAGTTTTATAGATCTCCTTGGTATTGGAGCCAGACTTGGAACACATTTTCCTGACTTCTAGTTTTGTGCTTTAACTTGCTGCCTTTTCTTTCCAAGACATTTACCATATATGTATGACATTATAGCTGTCTGGTAAACTAACTTTTTCAACCATGAGGCAGATTTTGAATTCTGATTTCAAACTTCAGTGGTGTTCTTTTTCATTTACTGATCCTTTTACAAGAAGCATGTAGGATTTTAGGCTAATATCCATTTGCATGCCGTCTGGGTGAATTTTGGCTGACTGAGAGTCCCATAAAACAAAAGTTTCCTCTTTACAAACCACATGGATCTTGGCTGTAGATATTCAGTCCCTTTCTCCACAAACTGTTTTTAATGGTGCCAGATTCTTCTGTTTCTTCTCCTTGTTTGGCACATGTCAAGAAAAAAAAATCTTGGCTCTTGTATAGAACATATCTTGTTTCCTCTTAACTGCTCGTACTTTCTATTCGTAATTCAAATCAGCACAAAAATGCTATGGTTGTGTTTCTCATGATTTAATCTTGTAGTTTCCTAAGCAATATTCTAATTCTTTTTAAAAAATAATGCTCTCTCATACTGTAGGCCTAGTGGTAGGAGGTTCTAGCCGAATGCATGATGTGTTCGTGTTGATTTTGGAGAATATGCATGGAGTCCTGGCAAAGTGGCCTACTCAAGCCTGTGGAGGCACAAAATGAAGCTAAAATGGGGTGTTACATGAGTACCCTCTCTACCATCCAGCTTCCCCTTTCTGACTCTGCAGTGAAAACCTAGACTCCAACACTGCACTTTGTAGACTCATGTCCATAGTGGGTGGTTGAAGAAGTGTCTCCTTCCTGGCCCATGGCAGCCCAGGGATCTGTCAGAGAGCCTGACCCTGTTTGTCACAATTTACTCATTTTCCTTGCTGACAGCCTTACTCTGCACCCTTTGAGCTCTTGTATGAGTCAATGTGCTTCTGATGGCTGAGTGCAGCACTGCAAAGTGTGGTTGTCTAATTTATTGTGACTCCCCCCAAAAATCAGCAAACTTTTTAGTGGCCTGCTCTTTCCTTACCACAGTGTCTTGCTTCTCATAAGATTGTTCCCCAGATTTCTCCTGAGTGGCCATTACAAATTTTTATGTAACTTGCATTGTATAAAATGATTTGGACAAAATTAGAAAATTTTCAGTGATATATTGAAAGAATTATCATAGAAAATTGCCACATTTCTTTACTTTTTGAAGTGATATAGTATTTAGAAAAAAATAACAGTCTCATTTCAGCATGGTGTGAGAATGCAGAAGTTTTGCAATTATTAGCTCTGGCAGCTCTGTTTATTTTAAAAGCCAAAACCAAAACCAAAACCAACCCATGTATTCCTTAACATGAGAAAACTATTACTGTTAAAACACAGAGGGCAGAACTGATGAAGTCAGTTTTTCAGTTTTTTTGTTATCTTTCTTTCCCTTTGTGTGCATGCCAGCAAGAGGGTGTGTCTGCCCCTTTGTCACAGTGTGCTACTGTAGTCTCTGAAGGCTTCAGGGGGATGGTCTTCAGCTTTCTAAGTAGGCCCCAAGGAAAACCAAAAAATATATTTAGAAACTCCCATTTAATCAGGTTAACAAAAGCAGGATGCTTAGGAAGGAAGAACAATTGCTAGTATCTCCTCAGAGAGAATGTGAGTGACTCCCATTGCTGGTCTACTCACCTGATGCTGCAGTAGTGTTTGGTCATCATCCCTAGCTGGAAAGTACTGCTCTCTGTTTTCTTCTTCAGTGCTGGCATGGTTTTTCAGGTTACAATAGCTCATCTTCATCTTCTGGTGTGAGAGAGATCATGGCCATGCTAATTCTCTCCAGCTGGTTTTTCAGCATGAGAAGCTTTGGTAGTCACATTTGGGAAGCTTCTCTGAAAAATAGCTCAAAGAGTGGATTGATGACAAAGCATAATTTTTTTCCTTCAGTTGTTCAGGAACTGATCTGCAATATTTACTTAGCTCAGACTTACACTTCATTAAGACAGAAAAATGTCCATGGAAGATTTACTTTTGTTTTGGTAGATACCAGTATTTGTAATTTGTTTCCAGTGCATTATGTGTTTCCTCCATATCCCTCTCAACAACTTCTGTTATTCTATTGGAGCAGATTTTTTTTATGTTTCTAGGAGATTTTAAGATGACTAGGTTAGTTTCAGCATAACCATTTTGCTTAAATAGCAAGTTTCCTAGACCTACAGCTGAGGGTGAGGCAGGTTGCCAGAGCCTGCGCTGCAAGGTTCATCTTCAATTCCAGTTTAAAAAGTAGCAGCTGTGTAGCTGTATGAGAAGTGAAAATGTTTCAGTTCAGGAGTCATACAAGAACCAATTGTAAAACATGATGAACCCACTGAATTGATATTTGGGAGGAAAAATGAAAGTACTGGGAGAGCTGGCTTGTATGTGGTGCTCTTTGTAACCTTAAGTACATGCCTGAAAGATTCTGATGGAATAGCAGTAGGACTTAGATGTGTGTATCTGATGATGAAATGGAGCCCATAGTGCATGACTACACAAAAGATGTTTAGGCCTCTCAGTGACAGTTGCCATCACAGTATCTGTGACTGATGGTGATTCATTTCTAGGCCCTGGAACAAGGGCAACAAGCTGGGGTCAGAGCCTAGGCTCCTTCTGAGGACCAAATGAGGGAAACTTGGAGTTTGTGTCCTAGCAGCTTGCACGTAATATCCTTTAAAGCCAGGTTAAATTATCTGTCACTGTTAAGGCGCGACACAGAATTGTTCACAGCAGGACTGGAGAGGTTCCCCCTGTATGTCAGTGCTCAGTGGCTTGGGAAACAGCTGCTTGCGCAGTGTCTGGTTTCGTGGTTGAACAGACAGCTCAATTTCTGGCATTGCTGCTTTAAGATACAAAAATTATAATCAAGCTTTAAGGAAATTTTGCATATGTGAATGAGTCAGAATTATTTTTTCTTCTATAAGCTGTTTAGTTTCTTGCATCTTATATAGTGAAAACACCGCTAGATCCTACTTGGTATTACCACGTTATGAGTGAAGGGACTTTTTTGACAACCTTTGGACTTCCTTACATAGAACCACATCACCTATAATAAATTCAGAGCCTTAAAAACCTGTTGTTATGAAGACTTTAAAATAAAACTGTGCGGGCTGTGTCTGTTCAGTGGTAAGAAGCTAAAATAAGACAATGCTGAGATCTGTTGGGCTCAAAAGAAGGTTCAGGTTTCCTGCTTTCGTGATCTCCATTCCAGAAGGAAAGCTTTGTGTTTCTATCTCGGAAACCCGAGTCTAATAAAGCACAGTTATTGTGACCCATCCAGTCTTACTTCCCACATAGTCTAGTCATTTGCAATGTCTCCCGCATTAGCTATTTTAAATTGTGTTTGAACGCAACTGTGCATGGAAGGATGTCCTGCCTTTGGTTTATTTTTTACTTTGAGGGATGTTCTTACCATTCTGTTTTCACTTTTAGAAAAGGGGTTGGGTTCACTCTCATTAGTGGATGTATATATCCTTTAAAGCATTGAAAAGATTTAAGCAAAAGTTATGAAAAATGTCCTGAGATGTTGTTCAGTACAAACAAACAAGTTCATCTCCTGTTCAAAGTATTAAATACTGCTGTTGCAAATAACTATCTGAACAGGTATATATTTAAAGGTGTGGACAAGTTCATCTGACATTGTGTCTCAGTGGCAATTTAGTGTGGACTGAAGCAACTTGCTTTTTGTGCTTTCTCCTCCACTGCTAAGAATGTTTGGGTGGACCAATTTATGTGTGCTGCCTGCTGCTGCTCTGTAGTCTCTGCATTGCGTGCTTGCTTCATTGTTTTGGGAAAAAAGATCAGCCAGTTCTTTTAATGAAGACTGTGAAAGCCAGAGATAATTCAAATGGGACCAGATGAACCGGTGCTTCATTTTTTTTTTGCTTAGACATAAAGAAGATCTTGTTTGTTTTGTTTTGCACACTATTTCAGCATATTTTGTTATTAATGATATCTCTGAGACTACTGTTAAGGAGTCAGGCATATGTGTTATCTCATGCCTCCAAATTGTGTTGCAGCAGTTCCAGATGCACTGTTCTCAAATGCACTGTACCCAGTAGAAATGTGAGGTATAAAGCTGTTTAAACTGTAGTGATACAGTTGGTTTCATGAAAATGAAAGCATGGGCGATTTTTCTTGTAATTGTTTTTAGCGCAAGTACTATGTGCTGATTTGGAACAACAGATAATTTCTGTTATTAGACCATGTGAAAAAAACCCTTCCATACGTGCATATAGTTGCAACTTTGTAGGTAATTGGTGGCATTGGAAATGTCCTATAGAAATACAGTTTTGATCCCTTGGTCGTTGTATTGAAGACTGCACACCTGGCTCAGTTCTCAGTGAATGACTGTGGTGTTGGAGGTGACTGGAAGATGGAAATCCCCATGTGTGCTATGATGGTAGTGGATTCTGAAGTGAAGGCTGCCTTAGGATTCCCACATGTGCAAGGCATTTTCACCCCCATAGCTTTTGTTCAGTGGTCAGGATCCAAGGCTCTGGGTGACAAAATCCCTGCTGTTACCATATGTGACCATTTGTACCTCTGGTATCCTATTTAGCCCCAGGTGCAGTGATCATTTACAGCTGCATCTTCAGCCCTGCTGTGTCAGATCCTTCTTTTTACTTTTTGTGGCAAATATCAAATCATCTCCTTAAAGGCAGCAGGGTGCTGGAAAGTCTCTCCTGCTCATGGCAGTCAGTAGGTTTCTTAAGATTGTGGAAGGCAATTAGTTGATTGCCTGCTGAATTGTGAATTTTACTGCAAGTCATCATGGACTAACATAGAATCATAGAACCATAGGTTGGTTTGGGTTGGAACGGGCCTTAAAATTCATATATTCCAGCTCCCCTGTCATGGACAGGGATGCCTTTCACTAGATCAGGTTGCTCAAAGCCCCATCCAACCTGGCTTTGAACACTTCCAGGGATGGGCATCTTGCCCATCCTTGGGCAGTCTGTTTCAGTGGACATCTCTTCCATTTTCCAGGGTTGGGTCAGTCAAAGCAGCCTCAAAAAATAAGAGTTTACCTGCTAAATTTGTCAGAGCTACTCTGTTTAGGAGAAACAACCAGCACAGTTGGATTGCATCATGCAGGTAAGATTCTTAGGCTCTTTTGCAATCTTTTCATAATGATTACAGCTTGACTGCAGAGTTTGACTGCTTCGTAGCACTAGATTTATGTCACTAAAGGATAAAGTCTGTATTTCTCACTCCTCACTTTTTCATCAGGCTTTATGTTTTGTATCATCCGTTTTGTTCTGCTAGATATTAGAGTACTTTTTTTGGTCTGATCTCTCAGTTCACTTTTTTTACTGTCCACAAAATTCATTGTGCACTTTAGTAATTGTCTTCATGAATTCTCATTGCTATGCTCAGAGGGTAAGCTAGGCTAATGAGACCTTTTTTTTTTTTCATTTGAGTGAGTTTTGCTAATTGCTTTTATCACACTGGAACCTGTAAGGGGATTTTCTGTGGACAAAATGACAACAAAAAAATGAAGCGCTTTTGTTGGTAAGTCACCTGGCAATTCCTCATGGATCCTCAGTGTAGCTGTCAGCTAACATGAGTGACTCCTTAACGCCCAGTGCCTCTAATTGTCCTTTATTTCCTCTCTGTTTTCCTTGTGTGGGATTTCTCAATTGATGGGATGAAACTTGAAAGCAGGTTGTGATGGAGTTCATCTCCAGTCAGCAGAAGAAAGAATAAAGTAATGAAATTAGGATGGTCAACATGCATCAGGAAAAGAAATTTCATCCAGCCTCCTGCCCTGTCCTGTGGTTGTGGTTGATCCCTTGCCATCTCAGTTCATAATTTGTATTGTTACTTCCCTAACAGCTCAGCTCATGCCAGGACCCTGTCACGGGTGCAGACCCGTGGGACTTCAAGGGTGCAGACCTAAGGGACTTTAACACCTACCCTTTTCAAAGGCTCTCTGCTTTCCCGGTTATCAGTTTGTCTCCATCTCCTTCCCCAAGTCTTGCTTACTGTAGTGAACATCACCCTAAGCATTCATCTGCCCCAGAATCGTATAATTATTTTCAGCATGAGGCTAGCATAAGGTTTTGTGAAATTCCTAAGAAAGTATAATTGAATGAATTTCAAGCCTCAGAAATGAGATGGCAGCTATTAGTTGAATGTATCTAAAAGGAGACAGCCTCTGTGAGTTTTTACCTGTGTTCTAGCTTTTGAAGAAAATTTACATTGAACATAATAGAGTTTGTTAATCAATAATTTTAATTTTTGATGTTTACAAATTTCACTAGGTTTATGTTAAATCAAGATATATTTGGATTTTTTTTTTTTTTGTCTTGCTTGAAGTTTTCCCCTTGAGCTCTTCTGCTCCCTTATTATCTTTGACTTTGTCAAGAGTAGCTTGAAAGCTTCTTGCCTTTTCTGCCATACCTGCCTTCTGCAAGACTCCTTGCAGGAAGGGATTAGAGCCATCGCTATTCTCTTCATTTATATAATTCTGTCATTGCCTTGACATCAGTGTAATCTTCTTGACTGGCTGATCAAACTGATTTTCAACAGTTTTAGACAGAGTAAAAAAATTAGTGCATTTAGCTCTTCCTTGATTTTTCTGGCAGTTTTCTCTGTCATTCAGACCAGCAGGATTTTTTTTATCTCGAGTCCCTTTTGTTTTTTTCTGTGCTTATCTTCTTTCTTATAAAATATCTACTACAGCTGGAATTTTCTAACTTTTAGATCTTTAATTCTTCTAATCTTATGTCAAAGCAGTTAACATGTGATAACAGACCCTTATCAGACTTCGTACTATTTCAGCATTCAACATGAATTTTTGGCCTTACTTTAGACATTTGAGATTTTCCACAAATTTTGATAAACCCGGGATTTTATTTTAGATATTTACTCACAGTTTAGAGCTTTGATGGTAGCTGCATCTTAATCATACAGCCAAATGAAATCTCTTCTGTAAGTGGTGTGTGTAGATTTAGCCTTTTTGTGGTTCACAGCACATCAATAACAACTGAAATACTATTGCAGCAAGAAAATCTGCTCAAAACCACAGCAAATCCTGCTGCTGTAGGCTTCTGAGAAAGGAGAAATGCTCTGGTTTGCAGTCCTGTTTCTACCATGAAACGGCTTTGGATTTTGTTACAGAGAAGGGGTTTGCATTTTTACTTTGCAGGATGAAAATACATAGCAGTTAAGGGTGCCTTTGGATAACTGCAGACTCTGGATCTCTCGGAGGCGTGTAGAAGACCAGCAAAAATTTGCCAGCCTGGCTGCATTAGATGGGTTTGGTGTTTGTCCTCCCACTGTGGCTGTGCCTGCAGAAACCCCCTGGCAGTGGCAGCAGAACCTGGGCATACAGGGGCTTGCCAGGGTAGCTGTTTCTGGTTGAGGAGCCACCTTTGCATGTCTGTTTGAGACATGTTTGCTCACATGGAATTTACTGATGATTAGGGCAGACCAGGCCATAGAGGAAGGAGAGGAAACCTTAATGCTGAAGACATGCAGCCTGACCATGCATAAGTTCTTTGCTTTTGCTGGACTTCACCATCTCACAATACTTACACGTGGTGACTTACCTCACCATGTAAACGATAATACTTGGCAAGTTTCATTTGGGTTCATAGAAGTCCCCTTGCATTCTGATTCATTGAATTGCTGAAGTGATGGCTCGTTTTAAGTCTTTTAGTTTTGGTTTTAGTTTCTGCTTCTAAGTGGAGCAGAAGCTCAAGTTTTTTGACATATCAGCACTTCCATGCTGAGGCAAATATGAATTTCTGGTTTAATGGTATGATACAGATTGTACAGCAGTATTTCCTCTCCTTAGTGCTACTGATTTCTGGGGGGAAAATGTGGTTCTAATGTTAAGCTTTGAGCAGAATTTCAAAGTTCATTGAGGATGAGACCACTTCTTGTTGGTAACTGAGATTATTTAAAAATAACATTTTCATTTCCATCTACATACCCATCCTGGATGATAGCTTTCAAGACTGGGGCTGGTTCTAGGTTTCTTTTTATATGCAATACCACATCTGCTTGAATTTATGGATTGCATGGAATTGTAATGGCCACATGACCCTGATCACGAGGCAACCTTTTTTCTCATTCCTAAAAATGTGAAGCAGTGACATGTTTCTCAAACTGCTTCCTGGATCTGTAATGCTATCAGCTGACTGTGGCTGGACAGAGTTGGCACACTCACTTCTGCTAAACCCACCCCTTATTTTTATTTCCATGAGCTGGAACTCGTGCGCTTAACTACACTGGCTAACGAGTGCAATCTGGTGTTTCCCAGTGGGATACTAACTTTTTAAAAACAATCTGAAACTTGTTCCCCTTTCATGAAAAATATAGGGAGGTGTAATTCTGTTGACTTACTCAGAACAAAAGTACTCTGTTTGAGTTGTTGAGAAGGCTGAAGTCTTTAGAGCCTTTTTGCAATTGTAAACAATAAGATGCAGAGTCAAGGACTTCTGTCTTCTGGTTGTGAACCAGTTGGATGTGAATTTTCTCTAATCATGGTTATGAAGCTAATAACATAGTTGCTAAATGTCACAAAGTGGCTTCTGACCCACAAAGTTTTTCTGATGTTATAGCATTTTTTTTGTTTGTTTTGGGCATCTAGAAACTAAGATAGAGCTTCTTCAACAAAATCCATCCTGAGTTTGTGAGAGCTTCCTAGGAGAAGTTCTTCATGTAGCTTCCAGCTGAACAGATTGTTACTATCAAATTTTTAAAAATTTCTTGTGGTCACTTTAGTACAATACAGTTCCTTCTAGTATGAGCAAAAGTCTGTGGGTAGTAAAAATAATGGGCTTTTCCTATTGTGAAATGTGCCTGTGTTTCTGTGCACGTCTTCCCACAGAAACCAGCTGTGAGGGGAGAAGGAAGGTAGGCTGGCGGGAATCCCAGCGTAGTCCTGGGCTGAGTCACAGGACCCAGTCAGTGTCTGGGAAGCAATCTTTGTCCTACTCTGCAGACAGCCACATGGAGCTTAATTATTAATTTTATTTTTTTTTCAAAAGAAAGAACATTTGCTTCATCTGTGATCATATTTATGCCATTGCAATCACGAAGAGTTTGAGTCCTCTGCTCTGTTTTTCTTTACCATCAGGAATATCACTTCTCCTAAACCTGATGTTCAATCCTTAACTAGCGGTTTCTACTTCAAATTTAAATAATTCATTTTTTAGGTGTTTTTTCCTAAAATAAAGAGGATTGAAATAAATGTGAAGACAACTCCAGGGTGAAATGAGAAAGGTGTAGGGTAGGTATTTTTATTGGGGTAGAATAGGTGGTAAAGCTTTTGGAAACAAAGAGAGCTCATGAGAAAAGAATTGCAAAAATTGGAAACCCCTACTATCTTTTGACTACTCTCAGACTCAAACATTGCTGCAGTCTTGGCATGCTAATTAACCACAACTGATACATTATGGATGCTTGTAAGTGAGCAGTTTAACTCCTGAAGATACTATTTTAGGTGCTTATTTTTATCTAAGATTTGCATTCATTTACCTGTACTGTTTGGTGTCAAAAATATTGATAAATGTTTCATGGGATATATCTTTTAAAAAAAATCAAAACATAGGTCTTGTCAGCCTACAGTTTTATGACTATGACTTTTAAAAGAAAAAGATCTCTTCTTCTTTTTTCCATAAAATTGATTTCCATTGCTTGCTATTTTCTTTAGTGTCAATTACCATTTGTTATCAACTCAGGCACTTGGAGATCTTGGAACTGAAAGCGCAGTACAACTTCTCTAAAGTGAATTTGTTTTGTATAAATGTGTTGAAATTTATGTGTTTTCAGAGTTCACTTACGATATTCTGAGCTTGCATTTCCCCCTTTTTTTTTNTTTTTTTTTCTTAAACCACGAAACCGGTTAGGGCAACCAAACTGTAACCAATCTTCAGCTTTTTTCAGATTTGGGATTTGACTCTCCAGCATGACTATGGGGCTGCAGCTGTGGCAGTGCTGGAATGGTACTGTTTGTGTGCTGTATTGATGATCTCTAAATTATATCATCTGTGGTGGACTGCGCTGATTCTTGGTATCCAAAAGTCATCTTGAGTTTGCTACTGCAGTGGTGCCACACTGGGACTCAAATTACTTTTACTTCAACACTGAAATAAAAATGCTGAGTGTTCAGCACTAAATTTCATGGTAAAATTTAGTTCATTATTGCACTGTCATATAGTGCTGTCAGAAACTTTAACCTCTTTTTGCAGGCTGATTAGTCAAGAGTTCAGTGAGTAGTTAGTTCATCCACACTTGGGATTCCACACTTTGTGTCATCTGCTGTGTTTCTCAGCTTTGTATGTGAGAGCACCTGATATACACATCTCCCTAGAAAGTGTAGCTAGTTCCTCACCCTCATGCTAATGCCAGGGATGCTGTGAGGATCCAGTCTGGTTTTCATGTCCTTTGCACTATTTTTGGACTGATGGACTTTGCAGACTTCACTGAAGTTGCCCATTTACAGCAGAGATTTGGTGTATGCTGGGTGCATCTGGCTCCTGCAGAGCAAGGAGTGCCTCCGTTGCTCAGCAGGGAGCATCCTGTTGTATAAGGAGGCTTTAAATTTTTTTTCAAAAAAAGTAATTAGAAACTTATCAGGGGGCAACTTGTTTACAAGAGAGGATGGCTTGGATTTTCCCACAGATGAAAAGTAATGGCTGTCTCATAAGCGGAAGTAACAGAAGAAGGTTGATACAGTATTAAGAATACAGTAATTTCTTCTTGTCTTATTAAGAGTGATGACTGCAACAATAATTTATATATTTTTTAATCAGGAAAGAATATGGAATAAAGACCTTCAGGCAACTTGTTTTTAATTCCCCTAAATGTACTCTGCCTCACATAAAATTACTGCAAGAAGTTGATAAGTCCTTTTTCTCCGCAAAATCAAAATGAAAATTGCTTTCCATTTTTTCAACCTGGTTCTTCTGCCAGATTTGTTATGTTGGGAACATGATGTGGTGAAAAAGGCATCTGTAACCTCAGGCTCTCAAGAAAAGGCCCATGTTTTATACATTATTCTCTTCTCTTCGATGGATACCTTCTAGGAAATGTCTTTGTTAGTTGTTCTTTTTTTCCAGTACAGAAATACTGCTTCAACATGTTCTGTGCTGAAATGTCAGCGTTGTGCTGTTGTGTAGGTGGTAGTATGTATTATACACAGTTTTCAAAACCTGAATAATCAGTGATGTGCATGACTTTGCCAGGGAAAACAAATGGCTGTGTCATTTTGATTTCGGTATATCAAGAAAATGTAACCTATAAAAGTTAATTAGCATTCTTCCAGAAGGGGGTTGTTTAACTAACATCTTTATTTCCATGTTTTCAGTTTTGTCAGAAGTTGGAGGGGAGTGTTTTATTCTGTTGCTAATGTATACCCATAGATTTGCAGAGTATTTCACGGAGTTTTATCTACCATGCATCTGTCCTTCATTTCAGCAAACGGATAGATTTTTCACTCACTTGAACAACCACTTAAATCCACGGAGAAATTTTATTCAGTCTTTCATGTGATTTTTTACATAGTTTTTAAAAATAAAATTCCTTGAGGCTGGTAGTGTTCGTGTTATCTATCAAAATGAGGTTGTGCCAGTGATTTTAACAAGAGAAATCCTATCATTTGTCACTGAAATCCTGACCATCTGCATCACTGGTCACTGCAGTGAGTTGCTGTATCTCCACCTCTCATGAATTTGGTTCTCTGGTAGGCTCAGTTCTTCCTGTTATCCTGTCTGTTACTGTCATTGAATGCAGAAAAGTTTCTGGTCTGAAACAAAACTGAAGTTTGGGCACCCATGATACTGAATGAAGTAATCTCACTTTATTTTCCTGTATAACTCTGCAATTCATTAGCCTTCCTCCACCACTTTAAAAACTAACTGAGAGAAGGTGTAGCTATTTGCACACCAGCATTACATAACTGTGTGCTAAGATAAGTCAAAAAATTTGAGAACAGGTTTCACTGGCTTCTTTTCCACTGTTCTGTAAATGCACATTTGAGACTTTAATTTCGGAGTCAGCTGTAATCTTCTGTTACAAAACTGTGTATTGAAATATTTTGTGTCCTTTAATACAAAGTATGGATGGTGACTGGAGTCTGTGCAGAGACTTCAGCATCATAACTGCCTGTGAAACCACCCCTCCTCCTTGCTTAACCAAGCCACAGGGAATTGGAGATCCCTGGGGTTGGCTGAAAAAGTGATCAGGATCAAATATTGGAAATATGGTGGTATTTATTAGTCAAAGTGAAGGACAACTGAACAAATGGTGGCAGGGGGAGGGACTGGGGGCAAAGGAATTTGACAATTAACAGTGCACAGAAGACTGAATGGTAAATAAAGTGCTGTTGTTTCTGCATTACTATTTTTCACAAGACATTTCTGTATTGCCTGGTTATGATGAGGCCTATTCAGAGCATAAGGTGTTTGATTTTGTCATCTTTTTGATTATAAATCCAAGAGTCTGGGAGAGCATGTACTCTGACCTTTTCCTAGAAATGGGCCTTAGCATTTCACTTGGTGGTCCAGTACCATCGTGTCTTTGGAGAGTGCCCATCTTCCAGACCATCCCTCTGCTTTCCTGGAAGCCAGCTCCTTTTCTTCCTCATCCTCTTGTTTAAAATACCATATTTATAACAAGGGTTTGTTGTTTCCCTGTCACTGGTGGTTGCTATGTGTTTCTCTAAGATGAAAGCCTGCTCAGTTTTTTAATTTGTCTGAATTTTTGCAAGCTTCTTCATTTACCTATGTGGTGGTTGATTCCCTTCCCTCTTTAGAGATAGTGTCTTTGTAAGAGTTTTTTTTTTTTTTTTTTTTGGGTTAAAGCCCTGTTTGTGTAGGATTGAATTCAAGCCCCCCTTGGCTGGTAACTAATATCCTTCCCCATATTTCCAAGCCAGTATGCTTTCATAGAAAGTTTAGCTTTCCTTTTATATTTTTCACTGTTTCTAATATGCTTCCTCTAATTTTTAGTCTTACCAACCATTACCATGTTTTGAATTTTTTCCTGTGAGGACTCCAAATGCCCATTTGCAATAAACTAACTGACTCTGGGGCTGAGAGATGTAGTTACAGAGGATTATTAAGGGGGAAAGAGAATACCCATTAGAAGTAAAGTGTGGATAGTATAGTCTTTAAAGTAAGACTGTGTATTTTATGTATTATATCCGAAGAATATCCCTTTCTGACCTTAGTTTTCATTCGTGTTTTCAGTTCTTTACTGACCCAAGTTGTATGGTTTTCCAGCCTTTGGCACTTTGGCTAATAGAAATCCAAATTCTCTTGAAGAATTGTAAATTTCATTTGCATTTTCTCTTTGTAATTTTACCCTCCTGAGTTACAACTATTAGGCTTTCCTGTAACATTTGGAAAGCTGTTGACTTTGGAACTGCCCATGCTGGACATAATCCAGGACATGGTTACTGATTACTGCAACACCAGCTTCCAGCCCAGTGATTTATTACATCTCTGTACGTCTGCATAGTTACTCTATCTTGAGCAGGGTATCTCTACTGATGGTAAGAGGTGAAAACTCTAATGGTGTTTTCTGTCTGCCTGGCACTCAAAGAAAAGCCCCTTCACAGCAGAATAATTTTATTTCACATACTGGATGAGCATGAGGATGAGTTCATCCCTACAGTTGAGAACAGCTTTATTAATGATGCACAGTTTCTTTATCACCCCTTCATCCCCAAACTGCTCAGGTGCAGAGCTGTAGCTGTAAAACTACAGTGAAACTGGGCAGTACTGTGGCTTCCTTGGGCCATGGGATCTACAAACTATACACAGCCATGACCCTCCACCCTTCCATGCTTCTGATGTGGAGTCCAGCATGAAGAACCAGCTTGGGAACCCAGCTGGGTGTCAAGGGCACAGAGCAAGCACAGAGACAGCCTTCAGGAGCTCTCATATGTGGCAGCATCTGCCCTGCTGATGGCCAGATCCCGTTCTGAGCTGTGCAGTTCCAGAGCTTTGCACTGCCCTCCATCTTCTTTGGTCTTCAATGGTGGGAGTCAGGGAAACTGTAGTTCTTGCAAATGGGACTTTGCTTCTCTATGGATACTGTATAATGTACGTAATTTAAACATCTGTTTCAATTTCTTTTGAACTTTCAGCTCTAAGGGACAGGTGACATTGGAAAAGCACTCAGAGCACTGTATTTTTGACTGCTTTACACTGTAGTATGCAAATGCCAGTTATAATTGGAACAATTTTAAGGCAAACTCAGTAATTTCATTTAAAATCTTTAATGACGTGGAGATCTGGTGAGGAAGAGAGTGAAAGACTGTTTTCAAGGTCTGGAACTCAGAATGGGTGTAAAGATGGGGAGTGTACCAGTTCCAGGATAGGCAGGCAGGAGGAGAATGTAGCGCACCTTATGAGGTGGACCCATTCTTTGGGGGCATGGACAGGTTTAGTAAAGATTTGAACAGTAGCAAAGTTGAAAAAGAGTGTGTCATATGCACAAGTATCTCTGAAGGTGGGGTAGACTTTTGTGCGTGGGTTTGGGAGAAGGTGGTGGGACCTGGAGGTGGGAGGAAGATAAACGTTGAATCATCAGCTCAGACTTCCTACAGGCTTGGGTTGTGTAAAAGTACTCTGGAAAAGCCCAAACAGACAAATATTTGTGTGGTGAAGGCATGGGATGGACAGGAAGATGTTTCCAAAGGCCTGAGAAGATCTGGGCTCAGTTTAGTATCCTCTTTTTAAAATGGTGAATTATGAAGGAAAAATTTGCAGCAGAATATTACTATGGGGAGGCCATGGACATTTGGCTGCTTTTGCATTAGCACAGAATATGTTTAAACTTTCTGTCTCTCTAGACACATTTTCACATTCTGGGGTATTGCTGTGTTAGAGGAGAAGATGAGATCTTGCTGTATTTGAGTTAGAATGAGGAATTATAAAGAAGATATTGAGAGGAAAATAAAAGAGGAATTCCAATAATATGGTGAGCACTTTTCTGGGCTAAATATTCTATCATACTCAGTTAGTGACCTCACAAAAAAATTTGTGAAAAAAATTCACATTTCATTTTCACAAATGAAAACTAAATTCACATTTCCTTTGCCAAGTAGAAAAAAACCCCCATTATTTCTATCTAAGTAAATATTCATTACAGTATTTTGTACAATTCATAATGTCATTTTACCTCAAATAATGATGAAAAATTGAGAGATAATGTATATGTGTATTAATGCTAAATGACATGAGCTTCCATTTAAAAAGTTTTTTTGGAAAAAACAGCAGACTTCATCACCTCCTGTACTGAAAGAACTGGAGCTATTGCTCTATATAGAAATTATAAGTGACTATAAAACCTGTCTGTCTGAATTAACTGCATGAAATTAATTCCATGAGAAAGGGTTAATATGTCATTATTACAATAATTACAAGTCTTGGAAAAAGAAGCATTGCTAAGTGAGAAAAAAAGTGTTGCATTCAGTTCAAGCTCTTTTTGAGAGGTTGCATTTATTTTTTTTAAACTATTCTACATTTTGCTTCTGTAGTTCTTCTGTATTTCAGTGTGAGGACGAAAAACATACCTTCCACAATGAACCCCTACTGTAATAAGAATTACAGAAATGGGCAATAGTGCTTTTATACTTCTATAGAAGTGTAACATTTATTTTTATCTACCTATATATATAATACTTAAAACTAGTCCTTTCTCTCTTGTCAGTGTGCTGTGCCATATGGTGCCGAGCAACATGCCAGATGATAAAAATATTCCTAGAACATATGATATCATCAGTCAATTCAAGAGGGGTGAAACTTCTTGACCAAAGCATTTGTGGCTTTGATACATTTTCTTAGGTGTAAAGTGTATATTTTGAAATGATGAAGTGTGTCCAAGAGGTCTCCTTTGAATTTGCATAATTCAAAGCAAATTCTAAAATACCATCTTAGAACATTTTGCTTGTTAAAAAACATGGAAACTAAATAAATTTTGTTTTAACAAAGGAATTCATGGCAAAGTAGCACTTCTTTTCATAGTGAAAAATGATTCATTACCTTCCTTTCAATATATATTGATGATTGCTCTGGTATTGGAACCATGCCATGAAAAATGGCATCTCTCTATCTCCCTTCTCCACTTGCAGAGAAGTCAGAACACAGTGCTTGGTCAGAGGATGTTCGTGTTTGGTGCAGACAGCTATGTGTACAAAAATTGGAAAAGACCATGTGTCCCCAGGAAAAAGACCCAAAACATTACAGTATTAACTATTATGGTTTTCTGTCAGAATAACTGAAGTAACTGAAGTTACTCTGATGTTAATTCTGGTGTTTACTTACTTTATGTTGAGCCTCTTTCTTGTTTTCATCTGTTTGCACAAAACACTGAAAAAAGAGAAAATGAAGTGTTTTCTCTTGGCAGCAGGAGTTGTGGTCAAGTGACCTGCTCCAGGGAAGTGGTGGGTCTTTCTTCAGAAAGTACTCCCAGGAAAAAGACAAAGCAAATACAAAACATTATGAGCTTTAGGGACAATGCTGCAGGAAAAGTGGCCTTTGTAATGGGCTGAGCGATAAATGCTGCAAATGACAAACTTACAGGACAGAAGTGCCTACACAGCCTGTGTCTTTAGCTGCCAGCCAGTCCTCTGTTCATTTTGTCTTTGTCGTGGGACAAATATTAAGGAGAAAAGTGTCAGATTTGAGTTAGGACCTAAAAAGTGTGCTAGTTGATTAATTGCTATCACGTCTGTGTCACTGGACTCTTTCTTCTTGCTTGTCTTCCTTCATCTATTTCCTTACGGCGTTTGCATTATATGTGAGAATCTCCTCAGTTGTCAGGTCTGTGGGCCTGGGTCAGTATTTATTTTTGGCTCACCTTAAAACTGAAGTGTGTATTGCAGCATTCTCGTTCTTTAGTCCCTGTTTTTAGATTTCCAATCCTTAAGTCATCCTCACTTCCCCTCCTCTCAAATATGTGCTAGCGACTTGACTGACCTTTTTGTGGTCAAAAAAAATGCCTTACAAGAATATCCCAGAATAAACATCTCAGTTATATAAGGCATGGTTTAACGGGAAGTGTCTGGTCTGATTGTAGGAATCTAATTTGTCGAATGAATGAATTAATAGGGCCTGAATGAAAAGTAGCATTCAGAAGTGTGGTTAAAAATCTGTTTGGCACATTGGTGAGGCTCAAACCTCTGATGTTACAGTCTCACCCGTTTTCCAGTCATCCATTAAGTTCTCAGAGAGAAAGGATGTGTATTTATACCTAAAACCATGAAAAAATGTGTATGTGATAAAAAGGAAGGTGGGGTTTTTCTGCACAATTTGAAGAGGGAAAAAAGGGCTAAAAAAATTTATGAAACAGGGAACAAAATGCAAATGCAATCATAAATTATTGTCTTCTGTACCAGCAAGTGTGCTGTTGATGTAATGGAAAAAAAGGCAGTCTGTACTTCCAGCCTATACTTTTCAGCCTTTCCTTATTGTGAGTACTCTTTTACATATTTAATAGTTCTCCATAACAAGGTCTTTAAACCCATTAACCCATCAGCAATTTGCTTTTACAGGTTAATATACTTACAAATTATTTTGTAATAGACTATCCTTATTAAAGGGCAGATTTATTAACAACTCCCCCTCCACAACTCCCGATTTTTTTTAAAACCATGATGTACCTACTTCAGTGCTTTTACATTGATCAATTAGTATGGCAAGAGGAGTGCTTTGCCTTGTGCTTGAGCTTGTAACTTTTTGAGTGTCTCCAGAGGTACATCACACCACAGACATTTTAATAATTCAGACACTTTATGGTTGTTCAGATTTTGTATATTTAATGCATAACTAAATGGGGTGCAGATCCAGGACCAGCTAGATTATATCACCTTTTAGGATTTGTGGTTCTCTTCTGGAGAGCTGTATTTACCGTGCTGACATTATTTGCTCAGAGCTGCTGCTTACAGCTGTTGTTTTCCTAGAGTCATACTTGTGCTTATCATTTGTGAAACGGACCACGTGACTTTTCCACGTCTGCATTTGACAATGCAACCACAGAATCACAGAATCACAGAATCAGCCAGGTTGGAAGGGACCATAGTGGGTAATCTGGTCCAACCTCTGTGCTCAAGCGGGGTCAGCCCAGAGCACATGGCACAGGATTGTATCCGGGTGGTTCTTGAGTATCTCCAGTGATGGAGACCCCACAACCTTTCTGGACAATCTGTTCCATTGCTCATCTGCACAGTAAAGAAGTCCTTCATGTTTAGGTGGAACGTCTGTGCATCAGTTTCTGCCCATTGCCTCTTGTCCTTTTGCTCGTCACCTACTTTTTAGATATTTGCGCACATTAAGGAGGTCCCCTCTCAGGCACTGGGCCTGTTTCCTGAGCTCCATGGCTCTCTTGTACTGTGGATCCCAGAACTGCACACAATGCTCCAAGTGTGGCCTCACCAGGGCTGAATAGCAAGCTACTAATTCAAATTTTGAAAATGCAGCCAACCATCTTATATTATTTCTTCTCCAAACCAAGATCAGAGGTTCAGATTCTGTATGAGCCTCTGGTTCAGCTATGGGTATGAACTTGTCCTTCGCCTGCAATGTCTGAATACCATTGCTGAGGTCTTCTAAGCCAAGATGGTCAGGAACAAACCATGTTGCAAATGTGATCCACTCCTTTCAGGAAAAACAGAAGTAGTTGTCTGTATTTAAAAGCAAAAGACCTTAAATGATTTCTTAGTGGGGTTTAGATATCTAAAAATATTCTTTATCACTAACTTAGGCTGAACTAGGCTGAACAGCTCAGAGCAAAAGACATGTATGTGATTAAAGTGCTAACATGATCTATGCTCCATCTACTTCAAAAAAGAATAAATCAGTACTTAGTAATGTTAAATAATCATCTTTCACCTCCTTTCTGAGGTTCCTGTCATCACAGTAATTTGGGGCTAGACAGCATTATTGTCCATAACCCACTCATGAGGGGAATGAGGCGTGGGTTAAGACTTTAAAGATGCTGTTAAAGGAAGTGAGTGGGTTCTGGACTAACATGGGACTTGGCTGTGCAGTCACAGTTAGATGCCTCAGGAGCCATGTCCAATCCATTGCCAATTCATGGCAGTCCCATACATTGGATCAGATAATGGGCACTGGCCTCTGCATCCTAGCATTTATTGGTTTGCTGTCTTATGATTGTAACCTGCAGACCATCTCAATTAATTCTCACGAGTAACCAACACAATGGGAAGAGAACC
The DNA here is from genome assembly GCA_013400575.1 of Peucedramus taeniatus. Lineage (NCBI taxonomy): Eukaryota > Metazoa > Chordata > Aves > Passeriformes > Fringillidae > Peucedramus > Peucedramus taeniatus. The sequence continues at coordinate 127,147 of WBNO01003401.1, read as the reverse complement.
ACTGTCTAAACAAGCAGGAGCTAACAAGACCACGTGATGCTCCATGCAGCTCAGGTAGGAACCTGCCTGTAGACCGTCTTAGCAGGTGCCCCTCTTGTGTAAGCTCAGCTAGGCTGCCTCTGGGCTGCAGCTGGATTGTTTGCTATACAATACACCTAAAGAAAGCAAATCAGGCACAGTTTGCCATGGAATTATTATTTCTTAATGTTTCTGAAACAGTTAATAAGCCTTCTCAACCTTAGCTAACCACACGAAGTATGTTCAATGGGGCTCTACAGTCTTGTAAGTGGTAAAGAGTAACTGGAGACAGAAAAGCTCAGAAGTTATAGGCAGAGGAGAAAGGGATTTGCGGGCCCTTATAACCTTGAATACTCATTCTCATAAGAGATCACATTTTTAGAAGGTAGAGAAACATGGTTATGAGCTCAAAAATAAACAGGTTTGTATGGGTTAGTGCACTTGGTTCACTACACAAGCAAATGCATATTTCAGTACCTAATTATCTCTCCTGAAGTGTAGTTATGCAATGCATCCACCCACTTGCTATAAACCTGAATGAAGATATAAGCTGCATATAGGTTGTTTACATTGCAAATCTCGGCCTCTTTTAGAAAGCCCAACTTTTACTCGCTTCATATGAGCAGCTCAGAGGATTTTAAGAATTCATCTTAACAGAAAGCAGATGGTTTCAGAAAGCTGAAATGAAGAAGGAAAAGGAAGAAGTTGAACATCAAAACTAAAATGTATAACATTAAGTGAAAGCTACCATGATAGATTTTTTTTGTTTTGAAGATAGGGCATTACATCAATTAGTTTTGAGTCCTGTTATGCAAGTAAAATGGAATTGCTAAAGATTATTTAAAAGAGATGACTTTATTTTTTTTTTTAATCTGGGAAATGTTCAACAATAATTTGCAAAGGTTGGTGTTCCTTCTTTGATTGTCTGTCTCATTAAGAGATAGTGTCTGGTTGCTGTACCCAAGATTTCCCTAGCACCTCCACTTGCAAGAGCCCATGTTTCCTGACTGTACAAGACCCCAGGGGCTCTTGTCTTCGTGATAAGGTGAAAGAGGCCTTTACCTCCAAGACAAGGGAATGCGAAATTCTCCAGTGTCAGCAAGAGAGCCGCGTCTTTCTGCTCAGTTCAGCCTCCATCTCCAAAGATTTGTCCTGCCTCTATGAGACTCTGTGGATTAAGGAACTTCAAAAGGACACTTAACAGTCCTACTGCGAAAATCAACAGACTGTTTTAAATTATCAGGAAGAGTAATTTTCTCTCTCAGTATCAATATTTCCTTATTAAAAGGAGAGGACAAGATTTAAATATAGCATAAAACTTCCAATACTGTGTAGTATTTCTTGGAGGACTGTGTTTGCTATGTTTATTTGCCTCAGGGGTAACACTTTTTTATGTACATTGTGAGGCTCAATAGTCTGGCAGCGGCAGCGCTCAGAGTGCTTTTCTTGATACTGTGCATCTGTCTCTGTTATGGTATCTATAGCAAAGTTGGTAGGGAAGAAATAGATATTGAAGATGTCTCTGGACTCGTTTTTTCAGTATTGCTGTAGTTAGGGTTTTTTAAGGGTTGTGATTAATTTTTGTGAAAGGGAAAATACCAACCTTTTTTGCTTGTGGCTATTCTTAAAGAAAAAGTGATGAAAAATTCCCAGAGGAAATTTTGCTGTAAATACTGTGAGGATTAATTACTGCCTATTGCTTCTACATGCATAAATAATCTTTTTGGGCTTGTGTGGGAAGGATCATATATGATCCTTTATCTATGATCACTATTTGGTCAACATGACTTTTTTATTATTTGAAGCATATTCTGTCATGAACTGTTGGTCTATCTTAAGAACCAGAGGTAATTAATATGAGTATAATCCATGTTGTTCATATTTGACAATGCCACTACTGTCATTGTGATTTTTATACTCAAAGTTCATCTTTAAGTAGGTGATATAAGTATTGTGTATCTTCTCCTTTCCACCTTCATTTCTACAGTGACTGACTTCCAGTGGCTACATGATGCTGCTATTGCCACCTGTGCTGTGTGGACTTCCAGAGCAGAGACTCAGCTTCCCAGTAGAAAAAGATTTCAAAACAGGGCAGTGATGAGAAAAATATTCAAATGCCCAGATAGATGGATAGTTCATTGTGAAAGAAAGCTTTTGTTATTTAAACTTCACTCATGAGCAGGTGATTCCATTTTTAAAATACTCCACTCCAGGGATACTTCTTTTTGTTCATCCTCAGGAAGTTTATGTTTGCAAGCCACAAGTATTAGGCAGCTGTCTAGCAACTGTAGCAGAAGCACCATTAGTGTGCTTCTCCATAAAAATGTAGCTATTGATTATTATTATTATTATTATTGGGGAAATAGATAAACCTGGGGAAATATATATATATATATTTGTACATATTCTCTATATCTTTGTGTGCTATATAGAGAAAGTGATATTCAGAAAAGGGTGACTATTCACATGGCTTATTAAGACCTATGCCTTCTGTTGCTTTTCTTCACAGGTTAGCTAGGCATAAAAATAGGAAAAGACAACTATTTACTCAATGGAATTTTTTTTTTCAGATTCTCCACTAATCTATTTATATACTGGTTCAGGGTTTTGTGCCTGTAGCTATTCTACAGTTTCTGAAGATGGCATCTTGCTTCAAAGGCTGATGAAAACTTGGACTGGAATGTTTCCAAGCTGGAAAGTCACTTTCTGGTGACTACAGGAAGTCAGCATTATTGAGGAAAGTAAAGCATCCTAAGCCTTGCATTAGCACAGGACTGTACCTAGTGAATATATGTTTTCAATGGCAAGAGCAACGGCTTAATTATGTATTAAGTCTTCGGCTCTTAGGAGCACTTATGAGTTGGTCTGAGTAAGTTTTCACTGAAATCACTGCTGAAGTCAGTGTCAAGACTGGGCAGCCTGACCCTTAGGTCCACCTGTGAGGTCAGGTTAGCTTGTGCTCTGGAAGCTTTCCTGTCCTTGAGTGCCCACATGGAGAACTAAACAGGAATAACTGGTTTCTGTAGAGTTCATAGCCTAATTTGTTCATATTGACTGTACGTAGACAAGTTCTGAAAGCTTTTGAAAACAGCAGCAGTTAGCACTGGCTTATGCCAGGGTCAGTACTGGTCCCAGCCCAAAAGAAATGGTGGTAACTTCATTGTCTGGAATGCCATTCATCCCCAGAGTCCAAGGGTAAAATCCGCTCTGGACTGAATTCCTCCTTCTTGCACTTTGAGGCAGTTTGTGTCCTTGGATTTGCCAGGAGAGGAGCATTTCCTTTGTTCCTTTCCTTTGCTAGTGGTTAGCCTAAATAATACAGAGAAACTTCCCCAAGATTCATCTGAGTGCATGTGCAGTTAGGGGAGGGGAGCACTTCTAAAGCATGGTTCATCTCATTTTAAGTCTAAAACAGATTAGACAAATTGCAGCTCCAAAGGAGACGGCTAATCCAGGTGTGCCCTGGTGTGTCTCTGGCAGAACTGGCCACATGTATCTAGCCAGGAATTTGTTTTTGTTGCTACTCTTAAAAACTGTTTGTTCTGATAGCACATGTGCACAGTGTTTCAAATGGAATTAAAATTATCCTGGAAATTTGGTATCCAATGAATTTTGCAAACACTTTTGTGTTTTTCTAAGCTCTCCTGAGGATAAAACTCATTTTATGTGAATGTCCGAGGTACAATTGCTTCTTGATTTGTAACAGCTGCTGCAAAAAAAGGAGTCTTTTACATTAGCAATTCTGGGCAGACACTCAGATTTTAAACTCTGGGTTACTCCATGCTTTCTCCTCGACTTTCTCAAGGGACCGGTGAATTAAAAAAAAATATTTGGAAATATGTAACATGTTGTGCAAACCAACAGGCTTTGAGCATTCTGGAGGGATGCAACAAGTACATGGAGATTAGAAATCTAATTTGGAGACATGACATTATGAGACAGTTTAAATGAGGAAAGAAATTTAAAATTTCTTTTGAAATGTTACTGGTGCAAATATTGTTAAAAAAAAAAAGAGTTTCTTAGATGGTCAGTAGAGGGCAGGCATATTTTATTTCTGAAGAACCTTTGCCCGCTACTATGTGCAAAGAATATTTGTTCTATCTTCAGATTTGAGGAGTGTAAGTCTACTTTGTCATATCACCGTGTTATAAATCACCAGTAGTAATTTAAAAAGACATTGTCAACCCCTTTGAGGAGCTAAATGTCCATTTTAAAGCAATTGGAGGATATGAGTTATGACTACAGGCATTTAATTTCTGTGTTTAGATTGTAAAAACCATGGCATAAAAAACCTGAAATATTGCCTCTACCAAGTACTAGATAAGAATCATTTCTCTGCTGAATTCTGTAAAATGCAGTCGTTCTTTCTGATGTGAACTACTATATCACTAATGGTGTGGAAACACACTCCTGAAAGTCACGATTGTTTAAATCTTCAGCTCAGTAACAGAGATTCTTCTTGAAGATCTGACTAGCCAAGCGACTTTAAACCTAAAGGAGCAATGCCTCTTTTAATTTCTACCTGCCTTCCTCTGTAATTGAAACAGTGTTTGTATTTCAGCTGGACAGAATACCTAACAGGTTCTGAGTACAGGGTAAAATCAGTGTCATATCTGATTAGCTCAACAGAAAAAATTAAAGTGGATTTAAAGAAGCATTTATTTTGAATGAGCTCATTTTCCCCCAGATACATTTTAGCCCTGGAACAAAATGTAGACAGGGTATTTTCTGGAAACACATTAATATAAACACATCTCTAATATTGTTATGATATATCACTTTTAAAACCTTGTAATGAGATGTATTCTTAAAGAGAATGAATGATAGAAAAATACATGCTGATTCTGTAAAAGACTAGAAATTTTTTTTGCCTGTGTGTTGTGTGCATACTCATATATGAACTCTTATTTATATTTATAAATCAAACTTGTTACAGTGAAGCTACACATGTAAGAAGCAGTAACATGAGACAAGGGTCATGTCATCTCCCATTTCTTTCTGTGACTTGACAGTTCCATTTTTTTCTGGCAAGGTTGATGTTCACATAGACACCTTTAATTAGGATCAAAAATAGTTTGAAGATCTGTCCCAAAATATGTGGTTTGCATTCACTTTGTCCTCTCTATATCTATCAATAGAAAGTCTTTGTTAGATTTCAGAACTATTCCAGCTAGAAGAAGTGAATTCTCTAAAAGATGTTGGCTACCAGCTCCAATTTCATGGGCTTTGGAATTCTGAGTTTTGGTGCTGCATTGCCTTTGTTAGGGGCAAGATGTGTGTGATTGAGATGCCAAGGTCTTTGAATCACACCTGCAACTGAAAATTAAACCAAGTTTGTGGGATTACTTTTTGTTCTTTTTAAGGAAAAGCTGTGGCCTTACAGGGAAGGAGCTGAATTTTTATGCTACTCATGCCTTCCAGATGGTCTCTGGGATTAGTTTCAATTTTTCGTTCTAGAAATTAATGGAGGTCCATATTTTTGTGCAATCCAGCTAGATACGGAGATGATGAATCTCTGTAAGAAATGAAAGCTGATTGAAGAGATGCAAATGTTAGAACCCTCAAATGATTTCAATCAAAATTGGACTTGCTATCATGTGGGTACATGTTACTAAATTAACTTTGATTTTATCTACTTGTGTCTTCGTTGAAGTCATCTAGGCAGATGGAAGAACTGTCCATATGCGGCCTATACCATATACAAAATTTACAGGATATACTTTATTCTAATCTTGTGCTTAACTCCTAAATGATCCTGTGTTATGTTTCCTATGAAATACTATGTATAAAATCTGAACCTTCTGCTTTGTGCTTTTAGGTGACTGGATTTCACAGCACTCAGAGTGGATAGAAAATCTAATACTTCATTGTGTATTATTCTGTAACAGTGATGACACTGCAGCAGAATACTTGAAACCATATGGGTCTTAATTTAAAAATGTTTTTTCTGTCTATAATGAAATAACCTTCATCAAGCTAGCAAATAAGTTTCAAAATTTTAATGCATAGGCTTTCGAAAATGACCTTTTCCTTTTATTTTTTTGTCTTTGACTTGAGATAGTGAAACTACTGTAGTGTAAATTTCAAGATTACTTGCACTGACAACGTCAACTTGAAACCTAGTAATTTCATAAAAAATAGAGCTAGTAGTTTCAGGAAATGTTTCTATTTCTATGTTACCTTGCCAGTTTCTGTAGTTCTACTGTTATATTTTCCTCTTTAATGACTTTTATATCCTGTGTTGGACTGCAAGGCTGTCATAAAAGCAGTGGAAAATCCATTTATGCAGTTTAACACTGAGGCAGACTTTAAACAAAATTATGTTTTTATACACAAATTCTTGAGTGAATTTTTTACATTAATTATTTTTTCACAAAGTAAACAGAGATTGGAGAATCTAATTTTTTATTAGTGTTGCCTCTAAATGCAACTCTATTATTACATTAGTGCTGAGCGTGGTAAAAGCCTGAAATACTTTCTCCTGCAAGAAACTGCATCATGAAAACAAGACAAACAGATGGCCATAGAGGAAACAGGGAAGAACGGGAATGGACTGCTCTACAGAAGGTCAAAGGTTTTCATTAAGGAGTACTGGAACAAGGTCTTACTGAATGTTTTCAAAACCACCTTAAAAAAACTACAAGTGCTGTTTTAGCTTATCTGGGTTTCTTTTAAGACTGAGGGCCCTGGTTCATGTAGGCTGCCATGTAGCATATGTTAGCTGTCCACCATATCCTCCTTAGAAATGGTATTTGGACCACCTGGGGTCTCCAGCAGTTGCAAAATCACTCATCTAAACAAGGCTGGGGAGCAGCCGCGACCAGAGTCAAGTGTGAGCTGTCCTTCGGGGCTGTGGAGGCTGCGGGTGAAGCCACGTCCAGTGCTGTGTGTTCTCGTGCTTGGTCTTCTCCATCTGGGCTCTCTTGCCTTCAGAGGTGCTGACACGGCTGCTCCCATGGCCCTGCCTGCGTTACTCCTCTCCGGTGCCCTGTAACCTCTGCGCTGCTGAGGGTGAGATGTGTTCTAGCAGGCATGAATGGAAACAGCAGCGTGGGAAGCTGAACTGAGATAACCCAGCCAGAGCTGCAAAATGATGTGCAACACTGAGTTTAATACCTGTATAAAAACCTGTATGGTTAAAAGGACTTAGGGAAGGGAACTGAGACATAGTTCCTCTACAGTAAGACAGGGGAAAAAAAAGGCGTGACGGGATGAGAGATGAGTCTGTGGGGGAGGATGGATGTGTTGGAAACTGAGAGGAGTAAATAGGAAAAAAAGTAAGAGGAAGGCTGAAAAGAAATGATAGAAAGGAGGAAAAAAATAATTTCTTGTTTGTCTCTTGCATAAAAATATATGCATGAGAAAAAGCTCACTTGAATGTTAAGAAAATATAAAGAATTGGGAAAGATGACCAGGGAAACACTAAGCTGGAAGGGAAAAAAACAGAGAGGGAAAGGGCTTTCTTGTTTGGGTTTTGTTTTGTAATTTTTTTTTCTTTTTTTTTTTTTTTTTGATG
>WBNO01003401.1:79629-119606 GCA_013400575.1 Peucedramus taeniatus | reverse complement strand
CCCCCCCCCCCCCCCCCCCCCCTTTTTTTTTTTCTTTTTCTGGCTAAATATCCCCTGATTTCACAACATATTCTCATTCTCTAAACTGAGGTGGGATTTATGACTTTCCCATAATATTTATTACTCTTATTGCAGTACCACTCAAAATCTCAAACAAGGTCAGGACCTTTCTGGGAAAGAGGCTATGAAAACAAAGAAAATGATAAATTTTGTTTTCTGAAGCCTTGTTCAAAGGCTGTTTGAAGCCTTGTTCAAAGGCTGCTGCAAGCAATGTGAAGACTCCTTTTAATGTGGCTGAGTGAGTAATATTTTAAATGTGCTAGAAAACTAAGTATTTGTCTGCATATTGCAATAATGTGTCACTAAGAGATATAAAGCCAGCCCTGAAAGTCTGAGCAACAGAAGACTGAAGTAATTCATCCCAAGAAGCAAGACCAACTCCTGGCCTTATTGGAGAAAGTGGGAATAGGATTTCAGCCCTGCAGCTTCTCAGACAGGAATTAGATTAAATTATTTTTCTAGATGTGAATGATTCTTGTACTGTAGCAATGTAATGTGAGTGTTTAACTGCAAGAGGGTCCTACTGTAGAAGTTGGCCAGGTTTGTTGGTTTGATCTTAAGCTGTAAGCCATGTTTAATGTAAACAGAAGCAGTATGGCCGGGCTGAAGAAAGTCAGGCTTGTCATTAATTCCCTGGATACTCCTTTTTCCAGTTGCCAAGTCCAGTTTAGCCTTGGTTTGATCCCCCAGAGAAATGTTAGGACAATTCATAAGCACCTAGACAATAATCAGGTGATAAAAAACAGCCAGCATGAATTTGTCAAGAACAAATTGTGTCAAACCAATCTCATTTCCTTCTTTGACAGAGTAACTGGCCTAGTGGATAACAGAGAACTAGGAGATATGATGTGTCTTGACTTGTGAGGTTTTTGACACTGTCCAACATGACATTCTTATAAGCAAGCTTGAAAAATATGGCCTAGATGAAATTGCTATAAGTGGCTACAGAGCAGTTGAAAAGTGTTCTCAAAGAGGAGTTGTTGGTGGTGCCCTTCCCAGCTGCAGCAGGGGCCCCTCACCTGGCTTTACTGAGTGGGATCTTCCACAGAAAGTTCTGCTCTCTGGTCCACCTAATCCATCATTCAGAATGCTAATGAGAAAATACACTTCCTTTTTTTCATAGAGTCAGGCAGGGGCAGGCGGGGAGGTTTGCAGCACTTTGGAGTAATGAATTGGTTCAGAAGCATCTATGTAAAAATTGACCAGGTGAATTTTTGGTAAAGAAGGACAAAATACTGCCCAAAATACAGCAAATTCATAAAGACAAAAGGTAGAAGTAATTGGAAGGCAGAAAAATGTCTGGGGCTCTAGGAGATCACAAGTGAAATACAACTCACAAAGGACATGCTATTGCAAATAAAGCACCTCTTTTTTCGGGATTCTTTAACAGGAGTGTCATGTGTAAGACATGGGAAGTAATTATTTTGTACCATATGGTGCTGGTGAGGCCTCAGCTGGAGTATTGAATCCAGTTTTGGGGACTGCATATAAAGAAAGATGTAGATAAATTGGAGAGTTTCCAAAAGAAATCATGAGGAAATCAAGAATTTTAAAAGTATGATTTAAAATGAAAGGTTCAAGGAGTTAGTTTTGTGTATAATATGAATGCCCCTTGTCCCTTTTTATGCAGCAGAAGGGTCAAACAATCTCCTGAGGTGTCTGAGAGTTGTTTTTGTAGTCCTAAGTGCAGTATCGTCAATCCAATGAACATGCTCACCTCGCTAACACTTAGCTGATGTTACAGCAGAGGTGTGGGAGAAGTTCTGAAAGAGGAAGCAGACACTAGAAGTGTCTTCAGAGGGTCTCTTTGTGCAAGTTCAGCAGTAAGGAAGAGTTTATTGGGAAAATGCAAGCCCATGTTCAAAACTGACATAATTAGTAGTATAGAGAAAAGCTACTTTATACTTTATGACTATATTTGTGTATGGCCACATGGACTAAAATATCTTCTTTTTAGAAGTTGGTACCATCTCATCACTCAGGGATTTCCTTCAGTAAAGTTTTCATTGCTGGAGATTTCTGATTGGATTCAGAATGTCATTTCCCTGAACTGAAGGCAATAGATTAAGCACAATGTTTTTAGAAAACAAAAATTTTAAAGAAAATAAGTCCACATTCACAGTATATGGTCAGATTTTTCTTTCTATTATGAGTATTTGTCAATTCTAAAATACATCTGCTGAGTTGTATCTTGTAGACACTGAGGCATTGGCAAAGATGATTACTGACCCTTTATTTCTGTTTCTTTGCTTTTCTTTGGAGCTGTGTGACACATACTTGCATGCAGCTGCCAGAAAGTTCCTAGCATTTCCAAGACTCAGTCCCACGTGCTCTGCTGAAAAGCAGAGTTAGAGTGAACTTGACTGTCACAGCTCAGCTCATTGGACTAATGCAGTGCCAAGTATGGCATTTATCTTTGCTGTGGAAGAATCATGTGGTCCAACAAATTATGAGATCAGTAATAACGAATCTTTTAAAAATGTTAAGTGAGGAATAATAAATATAACACCATTTTTTTCACAGAAACTAAATCCTTCTATCCACTCTCAGGAAGAGTTAGGCTTTTTGATGTGACTTAAAGGAGTTTAAGTTTCCCCAAAGTTGTAGGGATTTGTGGGACAAATTGGCGCAATGCATCCTGTGAAAGATAACAGTGCCCAGACATCCCAGAAGGACAATATTTCCCATTTCTCATCTCTAGGTCAGGTTTTGTGGCTGGAGGAGCCATTGTCCTTCATGTGCCTGCAGACAAGTGTGGCACAGCCATATTCAAGGGAACACAGACCCTCAGCTTTTTAATAGCACAGCTTCTTTGCCTTGGAGACTGCTTAATACTGGTGACTTGGTTGGAAATGATGTGATTGTCCATAGGTATGAGCAGAATTCATAGTGCATCCTGTGCCCTTCTCAATACAATGCTTCAAAAGCATTTGTGGTTTAGCCTGAAAAAAAAACTAGCAAAAAATATCTCTGTTTCTTAGATACATACAAGCAAAAAAAGAAAATAAAAAAAAGAAAAAACTACCAGGACCTGGTTTAATACACAGCAAACCTCAGGCAGCTCAAAACTAAACTTCCCATTCAGTTACTAATTCATTGCTTTTTTTTGTGGGTATTGCAATATATGTGGTTGGTGAGATTACCTGCTGATTGTCATTTTTCATAGTGGTGCAGCTATTCCACAGAAGGAATTAAGATTGAAGCTTCCTTTAGTGCTTGCACTTTGCAGTGTTACAGGGCACGGGGAAGTTGTTTTGGGTATGTGCAAGGGGGGCTACACGTGGGTGCGAATTAATAGAGTTTTTAAATGTATTTTTAATTTTTATCTGCAAGCAGTGCTCTATTATCAGCTAGATGATAAAATGTCTTGAATAGTTGACTCTAGGGCTTTCACTAAACTGCCCATGAATGCTGAAACCATCTGTTTTTCTGGACGTTTGTCAGGGTGAGTGTGGCAGAGGCAGCTGTTTGAAAAGGGACGCTTTGGATGATGAACCAGCCCATTGTCTCCGAGCGATGCGCTTGCATTCAGCAGCTCTACCCAAGCGTACTATAGAGCAATCAAAATCAAACTATTGTTTGTCCCAATCATATTGATCTGAAAAGAAGGTGGTGGGATGACCGCATTGTAGATGCAAATAGTTGTTTAGAGCAGCTGTATGCTGGCCAATATGTACCACAGTAGGAATCCCACATGGAAGCTAGAGGGCTCCCTGCACCCTACTGGGGACAGAGAAAAGATGATGCCAGATTGAACTTCAGTCTACAGCAAAAAGGAAGGATCTGGACTGTTGGTATTGCTAGTAATTTGCTTTCTACAGTAATGGTTGACATTAACCCTGTAGTGCCTTAGTAACTAAAGACAATTGTTTGGGTTTTTGTTTTTTTTTTTTTCTGAAAGCACATTGTGAGGAGAAATTATCAAGAAGATAATTACCTAAAGCTACTGCAGTGAAATATAGAGGCAATTGGATTGCTTGGATGTCAACTATCAATTTTCTCTTCTATAAAAATTAATTGCATTTTTGTTGTTGTTTTCTATGAGGAATCATTCATGCACTGTTTCAAGTTTTCATAATTTATTTATGATGATGAAAATATAGCAGCTGAATCGAAACATATTGTGGTGTTCGTTTCCCTGTTAAATATAGCTGTCTTATCTCTGCAGAAAGCAGAGGAAAATATGATCTTTAGTGCATGTAATGAAGATTATAGCTTTTAGTTTGGTATAACTGAGAAAGCTGCACTTCATCCATTAACATTTTAAGCTTTTTAGTTGTCCTTGTCACTTCATTGCATGCATGCTAATATCTCCTCATATAAAATTTAATCTGTCGAACTAAATGAAGGAATTAGTATCTGAAAGACATCTTTCATTAAGCAATTAACGAATCTTTCTAACAAATCTACAAAAGCATATGTGTTTATATTTAATAAGTATTTGTATTATCAGCCAATTACAATACATAGATACATCTTTTTTGTTTATTTGTGATATTACAAAATCTAAACTTACAATTAAGTTGTGATTATGCTTTAGAAATTGTAATTGTCAGCAACTGTGGTTAGGGGACTGCTGTCTTTAAGAATCATATCACAGTCACATAAAGCTTAATATTAATTTCTTTGTTTAAGAATCTTTTTTTTCCTTTCTCTTTGTGATCCATGGGTGGAAATGATGAGGTAGTAAAGAATCTGCAGAGGGAACACATTCAAGGATATGTCTTTTTAAAATTAACAATGGTGTATATGTGCATGTAGGAAGGAAGCAAACAAGAAGAGGATGGCAGCCTGGATGAAAAGATGATCACCTGCACCAGCTGCAACATGTTTCTTTTCACAGCTCAGAGTAGCTTTTCAAATGTGCTCTCTATTCAGGCTGCTTGCATAATTTAATTAAGAGACACCCCAGCCTAACTTAAACTATTACTAAACCACTGTCAGCCTCTGTGTAAAAAGTGAAAAACATGAGTAAAAATAGTGACATTGTCCTTTTGCCCTTGCACCGTCATTAACGTATTTGGGAATCATTTTCTTAGCAGTATATGTGAGTGCTTCCTTCCTGGCCTTCCTTCTTGTTTGAATTAATAGTTTTTAGAACACTCCATATTGTGTATAAATGTCCAGTTGCTGCAGCACTTTGAATTGTCAATTGACTAGTAACACTAATACAAAGAAAAACTAGTTGATTTCCTTGAATAAGATGGTTATTGCAGTTACTGCTCTAGATTTGGCCCACTTTTATAGTTATTTTTGTTTGGTTTTTTTGGGGTTTTTTTGGTTTATTTTTGTAAATGAAGTTATCAGTCATGTAGTTGTTTGGAGAAAAAAAACTATGGTAAGGCAGACAAGCAGTAAATTATGCTAGCTTCAAGAAGTGTCCAGTTTCATGTGTGAGGACAAAAATCTGCGTTACTGGTTCTTTTTCAGGCACATACAGTGTATGCAACAATTCTAAGCATTTCCTTCTGACAAATATTGAAGAGTAATATTCTTCAGAAACTTTTACCCTTCTAAGTGCATGTAGGTTCATGGCTGTTGGCAGGAAAATTCCACAGTGAGAAACTGGAGGTGAGTAGAAGAAATAAAACCTTGAGTACTTAAAAAAATAATGCACCTGCAATTATCTCCAGGGGAGAGACCTGTGAGTGAGGTGAGTCAGTGAATTATAGGAAGGCACTTGGGTGTTATAAAAATTAATTTGGCCAGTAGAAGGACTTGTTTTTCTTTCCAGACGTCCAAGCAACATTAAGACAGACAGTGTAACATACTTGATTTGACTCATTTGCTTATCCTTTTCATTAGCATTTTGCTACCTGACTGTTTCAGAGCCAGTTCTCCAAGTGTTAAAATAACTCACCAGCTTGACAGCTATCATATATGTCTGGCAGTATTAACAAAGTGCAATCCTTGCCATGAAGTTAAAAAAAATGTATCAGACACCTACTTGCTGGTTGCCAGAGGACCAAACCTCTGAGCAAGAGAGAGACAGAGGGAATGCTGCACCACCAGCGAAGTTCAGGGATGGTGAGGAGCCAAGACACCTGCTATTTGCACCTCCTGGAAAGGGTGGAGTGGAGGAATCCTGGAAATCTTTGTTTACTCTCAGGGACTTCTTTGTCACATCTCTGAAAGTCTGCTCAAAGTTTCATTTTGTGTCAGACTCAGGGCTGTGTTTGCCTCATCCTGTGTTGAAGAGCCTGAAGTCATCTGCTCAAGGATGCTTTTTAGCTGTGTGCTGCACAAAGTACTGATAAGGACCATTCCTTTGCTGAAAGAGATGAAAGAGCCCCAGCCTCTCTCAAGCAGTAGCACGTTCTGTCTGCTTTTAATCTTTTTTTTTGCTCACACACAGTTTTCTGGACATTGTATTGCAATCCTTTTGTTATGTGCCTTGAGCGATTTACTCCAGTGCCTACTTCCAATGGTATTCAACTTTGATGAATATTGGTGTAAGGAAATTACAGTTCATTTAAATACAGAGATTTTACCAAGTGCAATTCCTTGATCTGCTTTACTCAAATGGGATTACACAAACAGGTGCTGCACAATATTAGTGTTTGGTTATAGCCCTTCTGATCAAGAGCAGTATAAATACATAGATAGAAAGAAATCAGAGCCTTGGAAAAATAATATGTCACTAGTTGTGGGAAACTAGTGTATTGCACTTTGACCTTTTCTTATTAACAGTTTTCAACAGAAAAACTGTGGAGATGCACTTGGGTAAAGTTATAGGGTTGTGACTTCATGCTGCAGTTATTGAAGGGAATCATTCACCTGTGGTCTCAGGCTGGATTAGATTCTACTTTGGTCAACCCAGGGCCCAAATGTCTACCATGGATTGCATACAATCAAGTGTGAACATGGGTTGTAAAAGAGATGTGAACAACCATAATGCACAACTATTAATACTGTGTGTCTGTGCATTACTTGGCTGGGATATTATTAGGGGAGAAAAATGGGATTTTCTTCTTTAGATCAAGTGATGACTCAGATTCTCAGCATCTTATAGGAGACAGGGAAATAGTCTGATATTAATAGTATTCCTTTGGGATGGGCATACAGAAATAAAGCTTCTTTGACTTTTTTTCCTTTCAGATTACAGGATTTGCATTAGTATAAAAATCTGAATCTGTGGGGTGTTTTTGATGGGTTTTTTGTTGCTTTTGTTTGTTTGTTTGTTTGTTTGTTTTTTGGGTTTTGGGGTTTTTTTTGTTTTTGTTTTAGGACACGTTGTTATATCCCTTAAAGTGCTTTTTAAGCAGCTTCCTTTTCCTGGTGGAAATTTCTCTTCCCAAAGAAGCGTTTTGACAATGATACTGATTAACATCCTTTCACAAGGTGAATAATATGTTAGGCGAAAATGTAGTAGAGTTAGAGAATTTGGCACAAAATTGGAATAAGGACAAAATGTTGTCAGAATTGGGTGCTGGAAGCCATATGCTTCTTTTTTGAAGGTGGGTCACGTTTTTAGCTGTCAGATGGCTAAGAATTCTCACATTGCCCGTGGACTTCAGGCAGAGACAGGTTTTCACCACGGTGGGAAGGCAGACCTGCCTGCTACCCCTAATTTGGCACATGAATTCAAAACTTGTATGACAAGGCATCTGATTTATCAAGCCTAATTTGTGACGTGGAAGGACTTCTCTTACAGAGATTTGTTTTCCACTCTTCCTGGGGCAAGCTGTCATTTTACTACAAATTTTAAAATATGGGGAAGGTTGGGTTTGTTGGTTTATATCTTTCTCCAGATGATTCAGCTTGCAAAGTAGACTGCTTGAATAGGTATTTCATCTTAATAAGGAAACAGACAAGTTTCTTGACTTGTGGTTGAGAGAAGAGAAAGACAAAGATGAAAAAAGCTAGTAAAACCCATAAAATTAGACTTCTCATCTTAACCCCAAATAGGTTAATCAGTAACACCCAGAATTTTTTGCCTACACTTTTATATTAGCTTAAATAAATCTGCTGGTTTTACTTTCTAGTTCTTCCAGGTGTATTTTTAGGAAGCTCAAGTTTTACTATGATAAGTAGGTATAAGTCCTTGTCCAAAGAACTAGTCTGACTCCTATAGCATATAAATCAATCAATCAATTTATTTATTTATTTATTATATTTATTGTCCACTAAATTTTCTTTGAAATTCTAGATGAGGCTTCATCAGAGATCTTTTTTTGGGGGCGATACAAGTATTTATGTTGACAGTGTGTGGATTGACAGTACTATTGTGTCTGTGGGTCTCATTACTAGAAAAAATTGATAGCTCTTGGTCCTTGGCCTCCTCTGTGTTTTCAGTTGTGGAAGCACAGCACCCAGCAGTTCTTGTCCCTGTCCTGAGCTGCATGATCTCTCAACTAAGACTAATAGATCTTCCATTACTGATGTTCCACATTTCATCTTTCAGATTTCTGGTCCTTCTTTTTATTGCCAGCAAGTCGACTTCACATTCACATTTATATTTAATTTATTTCTGGTGGAAATTTTAATCCTAACTAACCTTGAGGCCAGTCCCTAAAGTACTTCACTAATATCCTCTTTCCCATAGAAATAATTCTCTTTAGTGTGTAAACTACTGGCATTGGCAGCTGCTTCCAGAATTTGTTGTGACTATTGGAATACTCTGCTGAGTTCCAGATAGATTAAGAATTTCCGGTTTTGCTGGTTTAGCTTTTTAATGTAAAATATCAGTTCACAGAATCATAGAATCATAGATGGTTTGGTTGGAAGGGACTGTAAAGATAATCTACTTCCAGCCCCACCACCCCCCCATGCCATAGGCAGGGACACCTTCCACTAGACCAGGTTGCTCAGAGCCCCGTTCAGCCTTTGCCTTGAACTTTCCACAGATGGGACAGCCACAACTTTTCTGGGCAACCTGCTCCTGTGCCTCACTGCCCTCACAGTAAGGGAATTTCTTCCTAAATTGGCCTAAATGGCTAAATTAGGAGGAAATAGACGTAATTATATTGTGGGATTTATGATTTGTATGAGGAGTGTATTTATTTCAACAAAGATTAGTACAGTGACTTTTTTTTCAAAGCAGACTATTCTTGAGTTTTAATCCTTTTTTTAAGTGTTTGGAAATGAAGTTCCATTGTGCTTTATGGATGTTGTATGGAGTTTTATGCAGCAATTTCCATTTCTGGTTTTTATTCAGAAACTTGTTTGTCTTGAAAAGTGTCTTTCTAACTTTCCAAGTAGAAGCCAATAAACATGAACCTATGCACACTGAGAGAAAAACTATCTTACTTTCTTGCAAATGAGTTTTAAAAAAAGGAAACTGCTTCTGGTTATTAGGACATCCTATAGAAATATAGAAAATATAGCTTTCCTGTAGAAAGCTTTGTCCTGGCGTGTTCATCCAATTCTTTAGTTACTCCAAGTCATGTATCCCTGTCATCTCAGAAAATACCTTTCCCTTACTAATATTTCATTTAGGTTTCATTTGATGATGCAGTCTTTATTTTATATCCTCAGTTGTCCTTTGTTTAATTCCAAACTGATGAAAGTGGTTTCTAAGTGGCTGCACTGCTGTGGCTCTTGTGTAACTGAGTGGCATCAGCCCTTAAAACAGAGCTGGCCACCAGAAAAATGGAAGCTATTTCTGTTTTCCTCAGGTGAGGATGGCTCTCTGGTAACTTTCTCTTGTTTAATTATGAGGAGTCTATGCCCTCTCAGTTCCTATGTATTTGGGAAAGTAGGTGATATTTCTTAAGACATGGAAATTTTTGTGTGTAAATTTATCAAACAAATTTTATATTTAGTACTCACGTACAGACAATTACTGCATGTTCAGTCTTCAATATGCATAGTGATAATCAGTATCAAAAGAACACAATCTCTGCCTTCAGCTTGAAGTAAAGGCATTTTTCTTAAGCAACACATCAGCCTTCTAATTCCAGCATTGAGTGAATTAAAATTTAATTATAGTAACACAGCTAAATTAACAGAGTTCATGCATGAAATAAATACAAAAGAAAGTATTAAAACAGGTCCAGAATATGAAAGGTTTTAGGTCAAAAGCTTTCTGTTACCATCACTTTGTTTTTAACTTACAAATTTACCTCTACTAGTATTTTATAGCCATTTTCTCTCCTGCACTGAATACACAAATATAAAATACTGATGAAGAATGCTGTAATAACAGTAGTTACCAATGGATGGTGGCTGTAGTAAAATAAATACTTGGCATAATAAAAAAGAAAAAAGTACATTTTTTTAGCCTTTTAAATAGGCTTAGCAGTAAAATTTACTGTTTCCTTAATTCTATGAGAAATTTCACTAAAGTTGATTGGTTTGATTTATGCTGCCAGTATAGGAAAAATGTTAAATGAGTTTAACTTCAAGACTTCCCATGCCCAGCTGAACTGAGATACACTTTTTGATCAGACTGGATAATTTGTCTTTCAGAGAATCACCATGTTATGGCATGTACTAAGGGAGAGTTAAGAATGGTTACCACAGTTGCAGTAACTTCTCCAAAAATGGGTGTTGACATTATTTAGCTACTGCCAGAAAACGGGGCAGAGTGTTTGATTTATTAAAGGATAAAATCAGTGCTGCCATATAAGTGGGAATGCTCTGCTGCTCCATTTAGTCTATATGTGATATCTAGTTTTCAGCATGACCCCTGCCTGGGGCTTGGTGGGATACCTGCACAGACTCCTTCTTATTTGAGCCTGGTGATATTTGTACCTCAGAGTGCTGAACACTTTGAGCTTCTGGCGCAACTAAATGGGCAATGAGACCAGTTCCAGTGTATTTGTCCTCTGTTTTTATTCTCTCCCTGGTCACCTCTCCTGAGATACTGCTAATGGTTTTGTGGAAGTCATTTATGATGCAGGGACACATTTGTAATGAAGACATAAAGGGCACCATTCATTCTCCTAAACAGAGATGTCTGTCTTGTGAGGCCTCCAGCTGTGGGCCCAGAAGGATGTTAATTCTCCATCTAGGGCAGTGTCAGACCTGCCACTATGTGTGCATGTGGAATAAATACCATGGAGCATCCCACAGTACTAGACAGACACCTATCTTGAGGAAGCTGAATTGAACCCTGCTTGTTTACTTCAGGTGAAATAAATCAATTTGAGCTCCACTGATGGTACTGATTTGGATACAGGGAGATTGAGCAATTTTAGATACTTACATTCTGGTACCTAAAATTTAATCTGAAACCAACATACAGCCAAAAGCAGAGTACTTACTGTCTTTATTGGTACATGGGATGGAGGCTGGAAACTTGTTGGCATGCCACCCTCTACCAGCCTGAAGCCATTGTGGTGCAAACTCATCTTTAAATAAAATGTGGAATTTCCAATAAGTGATGTGTAGGATACATTCACCCATACTAAGTTCATGCACGTGACCACATAGAAGTGAAGACTGCAGTTGTCCCTCTGCTGTGGAGGTATCTCTAGAGAGGAATTCAGAACACCTGAATTAGCACTCACACTAAGAACTACACTTTCCATGTGCTGTACAGGATAGGCAGGGGGATTAGGATCCTTACTGATTGCTTTAATTTAAGACAGATAAATCAGGGTCTGAATTTTTTCATGTTACAGCTTCAGGCAGAACCCCTGAAATGTAAAAGTGTAATAAAGAGTCTGCAAGGAGGGTGGAGTGACACCTCAGTGGTGTTAGGGAGACAGGCATATATCAAACTGATTTGGTGGTTGGCTGGCTCAGATGTTGGGCTGAGTGTTGAATTAGAGTTAGGAATTAATTTCTTGCTCATCTTCGTCAAAAAGCATGACCTGGTGGTTGTTTTTTTTTTTTTTTGTCAGATATGGGATTAACAATGGTTTATTCCAGCTGTCACCAGCCTGAGTCTTGCCCATGCAGAGTTCCTAAAAAAAATGGTGGCAGATAGTTGTAATTATTCCAGTGGAGAGGAAACCACTGATCAATTCCCAGGAAAACCAAAGTGTTCCTAGAATAAAATAATGTTCTTTAGGAGCAATTCCTGATAACTCTTTTCATCATCTAACAGTGATTTCTGTTCATGGGACAAAGCTTTACTCTTCATTTAATTATGTGCTAAGGCACATAAAAGACGAGGAGGTGATCCAAAGCAGCCACCACTCTTTTACCAATGGCAAATTGTGCCTGGCAAATATGGTGACCTTTTATAATGGAGTGATGGCAATGGTTGATGAAGAAAGTCTGACAGATGTCATTTATTTAGATTTCCATAAGGCCTTTGATACGGTCACACATTCCTTATCTCCAAACTGGAGACACATGGATTTGATGGATGGACTACTCAGTGGATAAGGAATTGGATGGTTCATTGCAGCCGGTGTTGAGATCGATGGCTCTGTGTCCAGGTGGAGGCTGGTGATGAGTGGTGTCCTTCAGGGATAGGTCTTGGGACTGGTGTTCTTCAGTAATCTTCATCGATGACACAGATGGATTGAGTGCACCCTCTGCAAGTTTGCAGATTGCATGAAGCTGAGTGGTGCAGGTGACACCAGAGAAAGATGGGATGCCATCCAGAGGGACCTGGACAAACTGGAGAAGTGGGACATGGGAAATTCATGAAGTTCAATACGTTCAAGTGCAAGGTGCTGCACCTGGGTCAGAGTAAGTCCTAGGCGTGAGCACAGACTGGGAGAAGCCATTGAGAGCAGCCCATTAGAGGAGGACTTGGGTGTTCTTGTGGATGAAGAGCTGAGCACGAGCCAGCAGTGTCCACTTACAAATCCAGAAAGGCAAACTCATCCTGAGCTGCGTGCAAAGGAGCGTGGCCAGCACATCAAAGGAGGGATTCTACCCATCTGCTCTGCACTTGTGAGGCCCCAACTGGAGTGCTGGGTCCAGGTCTGGGGTCCTCAACACAAAAAGACATTAATCTGTTAAAGTGAGTCCAGAGGAGGGCCACAAAGATAATAGAGGGATAGAGCATCTCTCCTACAAAAACAGGCTGAGATGGGGTTGTTCAGCCTGAAGGGATGTAAACCTCATTGGAAACCTCAATGCAGCCTTCCAGTGACTTAGGGGACATATAAAAAGGAGGGAAAGGGGCTTTGGCTTTTATACAGGCAGATAGTGACAGCACAAGGGGAAAAAGCTTTAAACTGAAAGAGGGTGGGTTTAGATTAGCTGTTAGGAAAAAATTCTTTACTCAGAGGGTGGTGAAGCACTGGAGTGAGTTTTCCAAGGAGGATATGGATGTTCCATCCCTGGATGTGTTCAAGACCAGGTTGGATGGGGCCCTGAGCAACCTAGTCTAGTGGAAGGTGCTCCTGACTGGCAGAGGGGTGGAAACAAAAAGATCTTTAAGGTCTCTTCCAACCCAGGCCATTCTATGATTCTATGATCTTGAGGGAAAGTCTGTGTAAAAATACTATTTTAACTTCTACCCATGTTTCAAGGCAGAATCATCCTTGTTTATGTTTCTGAACAGGATGGTCTGAGGTGAATTCCTGCAGGATACTCAGCTTTATGACTTACAGGGTTTCTTCCATCCCCATATTCTCTTATTGCTGTTTGAGTTGCTGTAACCTTAATTAAGGTTGCCTTCTTACAGTATTTTTTTTAAATGTTCTTGGAAGTGTTGAACTGCTTGTGAGTTTAAAGCAAATTAACAATACTTCTTTTTTTCCCTCTTGAAAAGCTGTTTTACAATATGTCTCTTGTAAACTTGCAGCTTTCTAAGTTTCTGTATCAGAATTTGAATTGATTATAGGATTTGACGGATTGTATCCCATTAGCTCTTTGGCTTGTAGGAAACAGCCCTTGACCTATTTTTTTAAGCCTTATTTCATAACTGTTTTCAAAACTGTCTGAAGATCAAAAAAGCAGGGTCATTCATTTAAATTTACTTTAAAGACCAGTGGTTCATGGCTAATGAATGTATGGTTTATTAATCAAATGTATGTAGCTGAAAGAAGCCAACTACAATTCACTTACAATTGCGATTTTACCCTATTTTAACGTTATTTTAATGAGCTACAGATTTGAATGTGGGCTTTGTTCATCTGTTGCTTCCACTCAATTGCAGTTTCACCCTAAGAAGACACAAGACAGATTGATCAGGCTTCCAGTCATTGTGAGACTTAAATGAAGTGAACAGGGCCTTATGTTTCAAAACCAAATGAGAGGATTAAAGCAACAAAAAAAAAAAATTCTCCTATGTTATCTGTCTGCTGTTCTTAAATTTGATTAAGCTACTTGCCACTAAGCACTTTTGGTTTTACTGTAAATACAGCCTAGAAATAAATTTTCATGGCCGCAGGCACCAATCAGCAAGTGATACCATGAATAATTAGCACTTAGAAACACTTGTTCATGTTAGAATATTTCTTTGATTGCCATTTCCAAAAACACACTCAGATAATAGGACAGTACATTTCCTTAAGGTCTAATTGGGATAGAGCTCTGTGCCAGCAGTTACAATAGTAGTATAAGCAAACTTTTCAGAATATTTGGATTTTGTGTGTATGTGTGTGTGTAGTGCAAGTTTGTATTTTATGAGAACAGAAAAAAAAAGAATAGTTTCTAGTTAAACTATAACAATTTGATGCATTCATATTTTATTTTTTAAACTACAGCATTCAGTTTTGGGCTATAAAAGGCACTTTTGAACCTGAATATGACCATATCTAATATTAGCTTTGCAAAATATATGCAGATTGCAATGACCTGTAAAATAATTAAATGGCCTGTGAAGACAGTGTAAGCAAGAATTCTGTATCTTATGTTATTCTTTTCTGCTTTATTCTTATAAGCTCTCCGATTCGCTTGAGAATATCTGATAGGGAATAGCAATCCTTGTGAGTTATACTGAACATAAACTCTAGGAACAGCAATGTAGAAGCATAGCTCAGTTTTATAGACTTTTGCTTTGGTTTGAATGTTTAACTTTTGACATAAGTGTGTTTGAACTGTGAAGTCCATCAAGAAACACTTTGCAGATATTCATAATTCCAGTAATAATGTTCTATTTTCCAAATATGTTTAATTTGCCTGTTCTATATTTGATTTTGATGCAGATTACACGTCTGTATTTGATGTATGCCTTTTTTGTTCTAAATTGCCTTTCGAGTTTCTCATTAAAAACTGTTTAGTAGCATAGCACTTTAACCTATCTGCAGCTGATCCCACGTTTCTTGTGACCCCAAACTCCCACCCTACTCTAGTGTGACTTTGTGTGCAGAAAATCCATGGCTGCAGATTCTGGTGGCTTGGCTAATGTGAGGTTGTTCTCTCAAATGCCTTTACAGATTGATATTTTAAATAAGAAATATATTTTGTTAATGCTGAGACAGTTTGCAGGTATTAAAAATGCTTTTAGAGTGGAAAACAGCTATTTAATCCCTTAAAAGAAATGGTTTTGAAAACTGTTCTTTATATACTGTTTTGCCTACATTAAGTACAAGCACCAGCCAAGCAGTGCAGGATCTCCAAGGAGCAGGTTAATTTACAGCTGGTGAAACTGAGGCAGAGGTGGAAAAACTCGACTTTCTGGTGTGCTTAAGTATGTATCTCCAGTGACTAGCATCTCCATGGAACAACTGAAGCACAAGCTGCCATAACAGTGCACTTTTAATTTAGCTGCAGTGAGAGCAGTAAAGGGTGGGGAAGCTGTGGCAGCGCAGTGGTCAGCACATGGATTTGGGGCAGCCTAGGTAAATCTTCACTGATGTTGTCTGTAGCACCAAGTTGAAAGCTACCTGGGGTTTGCCTCACTAGACTGTGAGCTGTACCTTCATTCAGTATCTGAAGGACAAATGAAATCTAGAAATTGTTAAGATTACTATCAGATTTGGGAGTCCCAGACTCCCAGATTTGCATGGCTTTCTTTTGAGTATTCAGACTCTCCTTGTCTTGTTTAAGTGTTAGACTAATGTCTATCAGCCTCAGGAATTAAATGTGCGAGAATGAACACATTGATAAGAAAAACTAATTTATAATCAACACTGAGTCTTTATGCAAAAATTTAGAATAATACAGGTCTTAAATCTGTCTGATTCCCACACATTGTTTGTTTTTAAATAATGTGCTGCATGAAGTACATTTTTTGTGTTCCAGGGAGATGATCGTTAATAGACCTTTGTGTTTTCTCAGCCTTTGTGTGGCCATATGTAAACTTGAGGAACTGAGTTCTGTTGTGTGCATCTGTGTCTAACTGAAATCAAAGGTGATTTGACGTTTTTCACCCCAAATGATAATTTAGGTGAAAAAAATATTGGTGGTGAATTTGAAGCACAAACATATTTGCCTTCTGTATGTTAATCTTTATGCAAGCTGTGTGATATTATTTAAGAAGGCTCTAAGAAATATCTGCATATATTTTTAATAGAGTTAGATTATTTTATATTTCATAAAAGTATGTATGAAGGCAAAAGCACATAGTGTGATGAAATTTTATAAAACATTTTTGGGCTCGCTTTCTGCAATGCAGGGTGTTTGGTGGCACAGTCAGTGAATATTTCTGTATAGCTTTGCAGTGTAAAACAAATTTCTCTTGACATTCAGTATATGTAAGTAACCAAGAATATAGTTCATTTCATTTAGTGTTCAGTCATCTAAAATCAAAGCATTTGGAATATTAATACTTAGCTTTGATATAAATGAGTAATCTACCATGTATTAAGCTTCCTCTGTTTAAACTGAAGTTTCCAGATAGCACAGGATACCATCTGTATTTTTTCATATTATTATTGCCCTCATAATAAGTTCAAGGTGAGATTTTCAGGCAGTAAGCTGCAAGTCAGTTTTCATATAAACACTTTAGAAAAGCCATCTTGACATCAGCGGCTTATGCAGTCTTCCATCTATAATGTAAATTACTACACCTGCGTTATTTTTATTTCTTCGTTATTTTTTGTACACTCATTTAAAAATGCTTAAAGCATTAAAAACGTTTCTGCAAATATGTGTGAAAGGAGACAATTGTTCTTGTAGGAAAGGCCAGGAAAACACACAAAAGAGGCCACAGAGAGACAATAAACATAAAGATCCAGGAGGTATTATGATGAGGTTCACAGATACTGTGTTCCAATCAAGCTCAATAAGCTCTGAATTCCTATTATGTTTCTCAAGCCTCCAAAAAGACATGGGAAGAAACCAAAAGTTTAAGTCAAATAAAAAGCACTTAAGCCATGAGCACATGAATGTATAGCTGGGTAATGGAGCTTTCATCTCTGAAATAAAAACAGTTCAATTCAATTGGAACTGAAGTTTCTTCCCCCTTTGAAAAAGTTTATTTTAATGAGTTTCCATTTTATGCGTGGGCTGTTCTTTAATCGATGCTGCTCCATTGAAGTTTTACCCAATGAAGACACAAGACAGATTGTCCAAGCTTGCAGCTATTGTTGGGAGTTGATGAAGTGTATGGGCCCTTATGGTTGATAACAGAAGTAGATGGTCAGAGCCAATAAATAAAACTTTAACTCTGATTGTTGGGTGTTTTATGCTGAAAAGCTTTCTGTTACCATGAATCTTCGGTTTTGAAGGACTTGTGAACCCAAAGGCAGCTTGTAGCTCTGTCACACAGACTAAGTTGGTCAGACAAGCAGCAATCTGTCCTATCCAATAAACCCAGTTTTGTCTTTTAAATTCTAGACTTCTCTTCAGGAATCAACATTGTTAATATCTTGACAGACCATTAACTTCATAATACATGTATCTGCTGCCCTGTTGATTTATCGTAAGAAATTGATGTTTGCAGAAGTTAAATTGTGCTGTCCTTGATAGTGTTTTTTACAAAGCACATATCAGAAAGAAAAATTTTAACAACTGAAAGCCTGTGCTAATGTTTGAGGAAATTAATAAAATATTTTTGTGACATCACTGAGAGTCACAAATGCAAAAGAACTCCAAGATGATTCATATTCTGTATATTAAGGAAAGAGGATATTAACTTAGAGGTTTGAGTTTTTTCAATGATAAATGAGACTTGTTTAACAGATAGAGCAGTCTTAGAGCCTGATATATTTGACTCTTGGTCCAAAGAGGACTCAGTAAACAGAAAAGCAAATAAAAATTCAATTAAAGCACTCTGCATATTTACTGAAGAAATGTCATTCCTTTAAATTTTAAGAAGAAAATCTGTTCAACATTTGTGTTACAGCTGGTTTTGTCTGATCAGCAATACTTGGAGTGTGGCAGCTAGTGGCTGGAGGTGTCATGCGGATACAGTGGATGATATTTGGCCTTAGAGATGCATTGTGTTTTCTGGAGCTTGCTGATTCTTGGCGTAAGAGGGAAAGAGAGGGGGTGAGAAATCCTGACTGGCTGGGAAAATGCAGGAAGTTCAGGTGTGAGTACCATTGCAGTGGATTGCAGTAGGGAAAGGGTAAGGTTGTGGAAAACAGGAGGGAGGTTTCTCTGTGAATGTCAGTTGGCTACTTGCGTGAAGGTTGGTTAAGATCAGCCCCTCCCAACCTTCCAAGATTCTTACTCTTCTTCAGCATCTAGTTATCAGAACATCTTTCATGAGGTAGCATGGCTAATATTTGTCATGTGTGGTCTGCTCAGTTACTCCTTACATCTGAACACAAAGAAATACCTTTTTACTGTGAGGGTAGTCAGACATTGGAACAGCTTGCTGAGGTAGTCTATGGAGTCCCTATCTATCAATACAGGGTCCTGGACAACCAGCTATAAATGACTCTGCTTGAGCAGGTGGGGTGGACTATACAATTTTAGAAGGTCCCTCCCAACCTAAACAATGGCAAGTTTTGTGTACTGTGCAGTATTTTGTTCTGGTAGGCATGTTGCTTGGGTTCTAGTACTCCTTGTTGTTGGCATGTGTTTCAGGAAAGAGGGGAGAAAGATGTAGCTTATGGAATAGGAGGTCAGATTGGCTGCCAAAAACTCCTCTTCTGTAATGATGATCTTTTAAACTTCAAGGGTAATTAAAGCAACATCCTCTCATATACAGGACATGGAGAAGGTGGGAAAATTTTTTTGGTGCAACTTATTATGTCTTAAAAAAATCTCTATTTTTCTTAATAATGTTAATACTGTTATGATAATATTTATACAATTTCTTTACTAGGTGGCGCTGTACTAAATGCTGTTGATCATTCCTCACTCATACATTTGATGGGATAAAAATTCCATCTTCATCATTATTTTCTTTCATTAGGTGACCTGTATTTTGTCCATCTCCTGGAGGAAGATGGCCTTATGAAAAGAAGGGGCACAGGAAAATAATGTACAAGGTGTGGGAGGTCAAAAGGATGCATTTAGTGCACATGAAGGAGTCCTTGACTGTAGCTATGATGCTCCTAAACTTTGTGTTTAGGGACAGGCTTTTGATGATGCATAAAAAACCTTTATTGTACATGCAGTACAGTAGCTACAACTGCTGTTCAATATCTCAACTCTGGTCTTCATAGCCATAAAGATCTTATATCTTTTGTGTGCTAAATAATGCATTGTGTGCTAAATGGTATTACCATGCTCTTGCAAACTACATGTTAACTCAAAGTGTGTTAGATGTTGTAATGGAATAAAATGTTTTGTGTGTAACTGTTGGGATGTGGGTAGCTGAAAAGGCTGAATTTAGAGTAAGAAGCTCTGCAATACTTGGAGGAAAGCCAGCTACTAAAATGTCTGTGAAGAGTGGACACAGATGAAGCCAATTCCATGGCAAATTGAAGATCAGGCTAATTTACTGTTAACCAAATTTTAGCACCCAAGATGAGTTGCTCTGGCCCTTGTGACAGTGAGCGTGCTAATTGCACAAATCACAAAGAACTTAACCATCATTTGTACTGTATAGGATCTGTTTTGCCTCTCACAAAGCCACTAACTGAAAGGATCCAAAGGCTTACTACCATCCTACTCCAACTGATGACACTTCTATCCATATTGCATTTTTCTGTCCATTGCTGTAGAGCAATACTGTCTTCTAGGCACTGGTGGTAGCATGACCTGTTAGTAAAACAGAGATCATCCATTTCCATGAACCAGATCTTCTTACTGCTTTCTGTGTCCTGTCTGTAATATGCTTAGAGATTTAAACAGGAATAGTGATTCCTGTTAACTCTGGATGTTATTGTATTATGTTATGTTGAGTGGCTTTGTGCAAGCAGATCTTCTTGCTGGGGAATATGTAGTGTGGACTCCTGCAGATGAGATTCATTCCCTTGCTCTTGCCTGTCCTTACACAGAAGCCTCATTGCCAGCTCCTTCCCTGACAGGGGCTGTGACTGTACAGATATCCTAAATAAGAGCAGCCTGAGCACCCCAAAGAACCCACTGAGCATGAGAGAGGCACAGCCAGCAAACAGAGTAATTTAGAGACACTTTGCCACTCCTGGTTGGCACAAAGAGAGTTCTCTGGCAAGTTTCAGGTTCCAGAGTTTGCTCTGAGCAGGGAGAGTGATTCTCCTTCCTAAGGCATCTAATTATAAGTCTGTTCCTAGGTATTACCTCGTACAGGGAGGTGTGCTTGCATTTTCCTCATGAAATAAAATTATTCCCCTCCCTCTAATTACATGTGGTAGGAATTTATTCTTTTTACATTTAAATCAGTTTTATATCAAGTTTTTTTTGTCTTCTAATGTACCTCAGGTTATAGAATTCCTTTAATTAATCTGCTAATGGAATTGGAGAGTCTGAAGGTTGTTTTCACAAAGACTCTCTGAAGGATGGGCATCTGTATCCATGCTTTGCCTTATCAGCCATACTTGCTTTTGCATGCTTCACCTGCAGCTATGACCCTTGGGAACCATGGACCATATTAGGGGCAAGCACTTTGGCTGTAGGGAAGGACAGCACTGTATGTAAACCCCTGTTGAGGCTGCATCTCAGGTCCCTAATCATGCTCCAAGCTCCAGCTTCATCCAGTAGCTGCACATCCATTTACTAACAGGCTTTGGCTTTTCTGGTCAAACTGGAGCAGTTATTGACAGGAAGTCTGAAACCCCATGTTGCATTAAGCAAGATGATGGGTTTTGTCAGGTCATTGAAGCACTGACAGTCTGACTTCTAAGTCTTTGGAACATA
Source organism: Peucedramus taeniatus (assembly GCA_013400575.1). Lineage (NCBI taxonomy): Eukaryota > Metazoa > Chordata > Aves > Passeriformes > Fringillidae > Peucedramus > Peucedramus taeniatus. Next base: position 98,576 of record WBNO01003401.1, on the reverse strand, counting down.
AAGCAGCATCCAGTAGGAAAACTGTACCAGCTAAAGTAAACTTCTTTTGCCAGAAGATAAAAAGGATTAGAATTTGCTTTATATGATAAAAGTACTGGCTAGAGGCTGTAATCACTGGCTGTCCTTTATTGTAATCCCCCAATTGCCAGATACGGGTCAAAAAGGTAAGATGTACTCTTTTGTACCAAAGCAGTGGAGTAATGAGGACATCTGTTTTCATATGGTACTTGACACACACTACCAGAAATTTGATGTCATGCTGTCCAAACTTGTACATCATTGCAGAATTGCATTAGCTTTTCTGATTGATTCTGACAAGTCACTGACAGTTTTTGAGGTGAAACACAGACATGACAAAGGGCAAGCAGAGGCTGCATATGTCAGCTGGAACACTCCCTTGTTGACTCAAAAGGGTGAAAATCTCTCAGTCTTGTCTCTATGTGCCCCTTGCTGCTGTTTAAGCTCCCCAGCCTTGCAGCTTTAGAAATTATGTGATTACAGGAGTGAGTCCTTCTGAGATTTCACTTCAAAGAATTATAGCACTAAGGAATAATTTTTTTTCATGGGTTAATGTGTGTACCCATAAGTTAAAAAGTGTAGTTCAGTAAATTTATTCATCATGAATCATGAAAGGTTGATTTCCTTTATTGTATCACACCATAAACATAGTAATTTTTGGGTTGCATTTATACATATATAAACTTCATTTACCCTCATGGTGTCAAGCAAGTCCATTTCTTTTCCAGAAAGTGTCAACATATATGTACGAACACACAGTGTTTTAAAATAACAATGTTATGAAAAAAGAAATTGTTAGCTTGCTTCTAATGTAGGGGCTTGGAGTGGTTGTTTTTTAAGAAAAATAAGGACAAATTGCACAGTGATGATATATACAGGTTTACCAGTTCTGAAACAAGATTCCAGATTCCCTCTGGTGCTACTGTCAGTAAGGTCAAATGCACCATTTGTTCTCAATATATATATTCCTAGGTATGCTAGCAAAAGAGGAAATGATGGGCTGTAGCAGAGCAGGTCAGAATCCCATTCTATATTACCATTTCCCATTCTGTGTTCTGCTCCAAACCTTCTCTTTGAGGTGGGTGATAATTTTTTTTGGCCATGGCTTGTTTTGTCCATTTCTTGAGAATAAGCTGATCAGCAAATGGAGACCAGTTATATTGCAAGTCTGTGGAGCTGAGACACTTAGTGTTCAATAAAAGTAGTGAAAGAAGGATGTAACATAAATGGGAGAATAGTGTGTTGCGTTTGGTTCATCTTGCTAGACTTAAGACAATGGTCTCAGAAGGGATCAGCTCACTTATGCCTTAGTTTTGCAGATAGGTGTGTGTTACACTTGTTTGGCTGATTTTTTTGTTTGACTTTTTCATAAGAAAACAAAAATGAAATGATCCATTTGAAGTGAGATACGGAAGTTGGAATTTATTATTTGAATTAAAAGATAGATAGGCTCAAACTATATGTTCTTATTAGTAAAAGAGAGTTCCCTTTTCATATTTTGTTTCGGTTTGTTTTGGTTTTTTTAATTAAATGGACCAGGTCTTTTTGGAGTGAGTCCAGAGGAGGGTCACAAAGATGATTAGAAGGCTGGAGCATCTCTCTTAAGAAGACTTGAGTTTGTTCAGCCTTGACAAGTCCTAAACAACAAATTATATGAATGTTGTTTGGATCAGTGTTATTTTCATGAGTTTAAGTATTTCATTTTGAAAGGGTTGTGATCTCTCAGCTAAGTTAGTGGAAGGCACTTGTAGATGAGCCATAGATAGCATTAACAACTCTTCCTATAGAGGAATATGTCAAAGAAACAATGTGTGAAGCAAAACAACAAACTTCCTCCCATTATTGTCATGTAAATTCCAAGAGTCCATTTTATCTTGGTGCCCTTTTCCCTACTTGGCTCTGCAAAATTGAACCAGTTAGGCCATTTCAAAATATTAGATGTGTGGTCACCTATCTTCTTTTTCCTTCGGGGATGCAGGCTTCTCCTGATTGCAAGAGACTTGCTTTTCTCAGTTAACCATTGTGGATGCCTGAGATGCAAATCATTGATTGGCAAAGATTCAGGGATTATGCTTTGAAAGCTCCTGACATTTGGAGTCCAGTGTCATCTTATTTTACATGATGTTTGAGCTGCTACTGCTTTCCTGATTGTGCAATCAGTTGGTCATGGTGGTGTTTGATACAGGTGTGGTTGATATTTCTGTGGCTGTAGAGAACTATGGTGGAATAGGCAGGCACACTAGAAACTGTGTTGCTGCTTAAGTTCTGTCATGGGACTGTCAGATTTCATATGGACAAAGCTGGCTCAAGCAAGAGAGTAAACACCACTTCCTCCATCTCCCTCTTGGAAGGAGAAGCACGTCATGATCATCTTTGATTGTTTCAGATTCTAGGCTGAATCATTCATATTCAAAAATGATTTTGTTCTGCTTTGGACACCAAAGAAACTTGCACAAGTCATGCTCTCTTTTGGGAAGCCTTATGGTGACCAGTTTGAGCTGGGTACCCCTAGAGGAGAGTAATAACAAAACAAGCAGCAATACAACATCTGAGATACAAAAAATGTTGACTTGTTGCTGCATTTCACATCCTCAGTGCATCCTTTTGCATTCGTTTTGTATTTACAGTGCAGGCTTGCATATAAAATCATTCATCACTATCAAACGTGCTCTGTTTGGGACAGATACACCAAGAAGGGTGATCAGCATATTCCTTAAAGCATCTTTTGTTTTGCTTAAATGCTGTTGACTTGAATATCCATTGTATTTTTGTGATGAAACTTGGAGATATATAAAAAAGTATTCTCTGTTGGTTGTGCATACATAATTTGAGCTCACCAGCTGGAATCACATGTATATGTAAATGATGGCAGATTTGGGCTCATAATTGTTCAAATTGGCTATGGCATTTGTTATGTCAACCCTGTGTTCTCAGTGCTGACACTTTAGATTTCAATCAAAATTTTGCTAGGCAGAAGTCATAGAAAACTCTATTCTTTTAAGTGGGTGACTTTCTCATGATACAGTCTGGAGCTAGCATACACTTAAAGAATTATTTTAGCAAATGGCAGTCTTTTAATAGTTTTGTCTGTGGCATAGCCTTAACAGGTTATATTCTTCAGAGACTTCCAAGCTGCCCATCAAAATAATGTCCAGTACTAATTATGTATATTTTTCTTTATTCTGTGAATGTAAAATAGAATGCCTTTTTTGTTTTTCAAATCTCTGTTGCTATTTTGGCCTCCTCATCTGCATGGGCATGCTGTATATATGGATTATTAGGGACAATTGCTAGTTGCAATGCCATTTATGAAATAAGGAGCTATATTACATTACTTTTAGAATCATAAAATCATTAAGATTGGAAAAAACCTTTGAGATCATTGAGTCCAACCTTTGACCACATCTAAACACCACTATGTTTAAACCACTAAGTGCCACATCCAGTTTCTTTCTGAACACTTCCGAAGATGGTGATTCCACCACCATCCGTGGGTGGCCCATTCCACTGCTTAGCCACCCGTTCAGTGAAAAAGTTCTCACAAGTGTCCAACCTGAACTTCTCTGGTTCAGCTTGAATCCATTTCCTCCTGTCCTGTCGCTTGTTGCCTGAGGGAAGCGCCTGACCCCCACATGGTTGCACCTTCCTTTCAGGCAGTTGTAGAGAGCAATAAGGTCCCCTCTGGGCCTCCTTTTCTCCAGGCTAAAGAACTCCAGCTCCCTCAGCTTTTCCTAGGACTTGCTCTCTGGACCCATGGGGTTGTTGTGACCCAAGTGACCCATCCTGTCAGTCGCCCTTACTGAACCTCATGCTGATGGGCCTCAGCCCATCAATCCAGCCTGTGCAGATCCCTCTGCAAGGGCCTGCTCATCCCACAACATACCTTGAACACCTTCTGGTGTTCAGCTTTTCCAAATTCCAAATCCAAATTGTTGGATGTTTCATTGACATATTCTGTGATTTTTCTGGCATGCCTAGAAAAATCCCTCTCCCTTTTCAGGCCTCTGATGATGTCAGGTTTCTGTCCATTCCAGGCTTGATCTCTGGAAGTTTGCAACTTGAAAAAAAACAACTGTGGTTATTTTTCCTTCCTTAGAAGTTCTGTAGATGTAGCTGTAATTTTTTTAAGCTTTTCTTTATTTATTTGCTGTTGCAGTTCCTTTGATTCTGAGCACAATCACACAGATTAACAGGCATCAGAGCAAACCTGGGCAGGCAAATGGCTGCTCTCATAATATTTATAAAAGATAATGCCAACAGTTTCTCAGTTTACCACAGTCCTGACTCTTCATTAAAAAGAATTGAAAATGCAGAGCTGTCAGCCTTAAAATCAGGGAGTGACTAGCACAGAAACATTAACTGATCTGGACTGTCACAAAGTACATTTTGGTGTCTTAGTTAGGTAGGGCTCAAGCAGAGTAGAAGTGCCTTAAGGCACAGACCAATTCTGAGCTTTATGTTCAGAAGCATTTTACAGCCATGATAATGTATCTCTGAAATTAAGCATCCTAAGCATGGCTGATTGTCTTTTAGTTAATTTATCACTGTGGAGTATCTATATAGTCACTTACAATGACAGGCTGTGGTATGGACAGTAAACCCTTCCCGTGGCAGACTGCATCTGTAGGCTTTGTCTGGACCTGTGATATAAATGTTCCTGATTGGCCTTGTTTTCCTACCAGACAAGGTTGGTTATTGTCCTCGTTCGTGCTTATGCATGTGAGGGAAACAAGGAGCCACGCTGATTAAAGCTGGAACTTCTCCAGTTACTCCTTACCCACCCCAATCTCCTCCTGTCCCCCAGCTTATCTCAGCAGAGGACATCTAACACGTGTCCCCAGCTCACAGCACATCAGCTCCTGCACTAGACATTCCTCTGTTAGAGACACACAGATTTTTATCATTGACCTTCTCAGGAAAAGTGCATTTTGGATATTTTCAATGTAAATACATAGCTGCACTTCTGACTTGATAGGTGCTAGGTTTTGCCATCAGCTAAGTCTAAATTTCATGCAGTGGTTGTAGGTCTGATACACTGGTCACAACACCTTGGTTTCTGAGAATTGTGTTCCAGTGGAACTGCAAGTCTGGGGTGTATATTTTAAATTGCCTTTTATGGTGGTAAGTAGTCATTGGTAAGATCATGTTTGAATTTGTATGGTCCAGTGTCCATGAGACCAGTGTGTGTTGACATCCTGAACTCCACATTTGCCTATTCCATCCAAACTGTTGATTATGGCCTGATGGATAGACAGCCTGTAAATATGGAGCTTAGCTCCAGTACCTCTATGCCCCTGGTTTTAGTATGCTGCTTAAAGGGAAGCAGCACATTCTGCTTTCTCCCTTCCCACTCAGCTCTAATGCATGGTTTTTAGAAATAACAATTTCAGCCATGGTCTGGATTTCATTGCAAGCTATTGCAGAAACAAATTATATTCTAACATTTCAAAAACACTGCTGCCCATTTGCCATGCTGGTTGAATGTGGCAGCACCATTTCAGCATTGTTAATTGTAAGGAAAGTGTTCCTGGGATGGCAGCTTGTTTTCCGTACCAAGATCTGGATTTCTAAAAACTTGTGATTTATACCCAATTAGATCCAAATGGATTTATGTTTTCAAAAGATTTGTCAGCACTCCTTTTATTTAGAATGCTTGTTAGGGTGTAAATTATAATTAGTGCCAAGGAAAAATATTTCCCTGGAAAGATAATTGTGATGACTTTTCACCTCTAAGCAATTCTTTGTCAGTTTGAGAGGTCTAAGGAAGTAAAAGGTGGGATATGCTACAGGGAGACCAAACACAGAAACAGGGTATGAGATTAGGATAGGCAGACATATTCACTGATCACTGGCGAAAAGGAATTATTCCTCAAAGTTCAGGGCAAATCCCGCATTTCCTGTGTTTTCTTCCCTTAAAAAGAAGGGCTTAGTTCCTCTATGAAAATGTTATTTATGGGCAGAACAACCTGCCCATCAAATTTCCTGTCTGGAAATTAAAAATGCTTTGATGAGGAATAATAAGGCTACAGTGGAAGGAGTTACATTGTGTTTGTCTTCCAGAAACAAGCAAGGTTTTGAGCATCCTCTTAAGCCTTAATTTCATCTAGGCAGTGTCTCATTTCAGAGACTGACAGGTAAAATGATTGGCACCAGGAAGGCAGTTTTCTCTTGGCTCCTGGCACCCTTCCAGTGCTGTGATTCATGCCCCAACACCGTGCAGCACCATTTTAATTGCTCTGCAATAGTTTTAATAGTTTTCTGCTTACAGCAGAATTGAAGGTGCACATACAGAGGTCTCAGCAGTGGAGCTTTGAGAAGAATGGATTTTTATGTAGGGGAGTAACCACTGATTATCAGTTGGAATGCAACAGTTGCATAGCTGATATGCAAGAGGACAAAGACCAAAGGCACAGAGAAGTTTGAAGCTTAGCAAACTACAAGAGTTCAAAATGCAAGAGTGGCAGTATTGTTTAAGATAGATATAGATATACATGATATAGATATATTTCAGCTTTTGTTTTGGACCCTCTGCTTTCAAAATACTACAACTTTCTTTTTAAAAGGACTACAACTTTTCTTTTTTGTATCCCCCAAAATTAAGCATGCAAGATTTGGCTCAGTGGAAATTGATTCACAGAGTTTTGGGTTCTTCAATTCAATAGCAGCAAAACCACACATGTTAAAATAGGGAAGGGGGATTGGTGGGACTTCACTCATTTTTGAGCAGACAGATGTTTCCTGAGATGTTAAAATAAATTCATTTGGTTGTAGGTAAGATAATGCTTAAAATGCAAGCCCTCATTGTAACATTGTAACTGAACATCCATGGAGCCATTCTTTCAGCTGTTACAGCTCCTTCAATCATGGAAGGTGACAGGAGTACTTCTGAGAGCTGTAGGAGCTCTTTCTTCAAGCTTTGGTGTCCCTGCTGTTTCACAACAGTGACTTACCCACATTTTTCTGTGCATGTTTTGAGAGTACACAAGTGGCCTCACATACCAAATAGCTTCTCAGTTACTGGCACTTGGTACAAAACCAAACTCAGTGACAAGATTTCTCTTCAACAGACCTTATATCATGAACTTTCAGTATGTACTGAAAGGAAGATACCAAATCAAAGCAAGTTTTCCTTCAAAGAAGCCAAGATATCTTCCCACTGAGAGAAATTTTCTTGCCAAATGCTGGCTCTCCAACTGTGGCCATCTTGACTAGGGAGCTATTTAAAGCAAGGATGCAATGATTTTTTTCATTATGGCAAGACTTGCTTTCACTTCTCATGGATGGCTGAGATGTTGATGCTCAAACTTTCCTTTAAAAGTATGTTCAGACAGAAATCAAGATCAGGAAATTTCAAAAGGAAAGTGATAACTGCGATGAACTGAAAGTAGAATTAAAATGGACACTGTTAATGTAAATATCTGTGTTGTTTCTGCTGCTATAATCATATTAATTTCTCTTTATCTGATACATTCTATCCTTATTTAAGTCAGAGCACACCCCACATGGTTGTTGCATCCACTTGAATGTATACTGTGTCTTATACTCTCTGACATGGTTTATAGCTGGTAAAGAAGGGGCATGGTAGGGGTGGTTCAGAAACTGGGCCCAGATATGCCAGTAATGTTTAAGATAAATGACATTGCATTGGATGAGAAACTGTCCCTTGTCTGATCCCTTGGACACAAAACATGGATGTGGCATTATGTGCATTAGGAGGCATCTTGTATGAACTTGGTTTTCCAAGTTCATTGCAAGGTTACTTGCCATGGAATAAGTACTTGGTGCTTCACTGTTTATTACTGTTGTCCTTATGCTGAACAATCAGTGTTTTTTTGAAAATAATTACCTTTTCCAAAAACTTGCATCACTTAATTATCTAGGTTATATAGGCAAATACAGCTCCTCACTGCCTAAACACCAGCCATAGAACTGAACTTGTTTATTTAAAGGCATGAATATGCACATGCTTGGTTTTAATTGGGGTACCTAATTTTCTGATTTCTGCCCTTGTTATACAAAAAAGGTTTACATTCATCTAACCTTCCTTCCAACCACACTGTTCTTGTTGCTGTTTTCTCCATTGCTGTACCCCCTGCCACCAGTCTTCTGGTGAATCAGGTGTATGATGAACACATGATTATCATGATTATCATCTGCTCATGTCTTCTAGCCAGACTATGCCAGATCTCACAGATTATTTTGCATAACGTCTTTAAGAGACCACCTTTCTTCTCCGTCTGTGTATCTCACATGCTTGTTGGGTTCCCTGCTCTGTTGTGCCTTAGTTATTGCACCTCAGCATATGACCACTGGGGATGAATCCATCAAATGCAACATGCTTAGTTGTATTTTTGCAGTCTCTCATGGTCTGGCTTCTCACTGATTCAACTAACCTTTCATACAGTATCCAAGTATTTACACACTCTCCCTTATCAGCCCAGAATGCCAGTTCATCTTTGAAGATATTGAGGATATTGCCCTTGAGAAATGACTTTCAGAGCTTGCATTTCCTTGTGACTACACAGAAAATAGTTTATCTGCTTATGTGCCAAGATGACTGCTAATTGATGTTAACTAAATGCTTTTCCTATGCAAATTCCTTCTGTCTTTAAACAGCTGTTGTCTATTGTCTAAACTAAGATCTTTGCAGAAGTAAATGCCTTTTTCATTTGCTTTGGTTTTGTGCAGTACCTAAAGCAATGGGTTTCTGATCTGTGATTTAGGTTATAGACACAGTTCCAAAAATAATAAAGTACAACTAGTTTGTTCTAGTGATTACCTCTAATAGCACTGTTTATGTCTTGTCTTTTTTATAGTTTTTACTTACAAGCAGTACCTTTTAAGGTCCTGTAAATTTCAAAACCAGAACAAATCATTCTGTGATTATAAAGTAGCAGTATCCCTAGCTAAAACCTTCCATAAATATTCAGGACTACTGAACACAAAAATAAAGAACACCAGCAATATAGACTGCATTTCTGTTGTTATTCCAAGGCAGTTTACTGTCTTGGAAAAAAGGAAAATATTTTTTCTCCGTGTGCTTATGTTTTATAGTACTTTGTTTATAAACTGTTAGACTGTTTCCCTGAAGGAAATGGTGAGAATGAATTCAAAGCCTGTTGAAGCTAGTGAAGCATTAGTCAGATTTAACATTTGTTTATTTGTGCCTTTTATACAGAAGGAAGGTTGGGTGTATTTTTTTAAGAAAAATACACAAATCTGATTGCAGAGCTACAAAATTGGTAAATTGTCTTGAGGGCAGGTCTGCCCCCTGAAACTGATTTTAAATCATGTTCTTAATTGACTGAATGTAAAGATGACTCCTCTTTGAACAATCTCATAAGGATAACAAAGAGAAATCCCAAATTCATTTATTGTTGGCTTGGACTTTTTCTGATTGATACTCCAGACTTTGTTTGACAAGATAAGCATCACCAGAATAGTTACCTAGAAAATGAGTTCTTAGTTTCTTATACACAGATTTTAGTTTAGACTCAAAAAATAGTGGCCTCTTTGCCAGAGGCAAATTGTAATCTGACAGGCACACAAGGCCCTAAAGACTTCAGAGGAGCTGAGCAGAATAGCCCATATATCTCATTTTAAAGCTTCCTGCAATAGTTTTGAATCCAGTGAGGATCTGTGTGTTGGAAAGATCTGCCTCTTGACACAGCAACAGAGGAAGAAAGATTAGGCAGGCACTGTGTTTCCTGTGTGGAGGCCCAATTCCTTTCTTCATCAGAATGACCTTAGCAATGGGCTGCTGGATATGATAAATGCGTTTTTTACCTAAATCAGGATGATGATGCTTCTGATGGTCCTCACTGTGTCATCATAATTTTGTGCTGCAAATGATCAAACAGAGGGTGGGGGGATTTTCAAGATCTAGTAAGAGTAAAGAGAACATGTGTATCACCTGCAAAGCTTTTAAATTTCCTAAATCTAATGAGTGTGCTGTGTTTTTTGAAACCACTGATTACTTTTTGGGGAGACTTAGTAAGATGATGAGCTTTAGAATGTGTGTCACTTCTCTGCTGATGTGTGTTTATGTAAGGCATGCACATTGAATAAATGTACATGTAAAGAGGTTGCCTTAGACCCATTCACACTTTCACATGGATGTGCAGTTGAGATAAGTGCATGCAAAATTAAGATGCAGTGAGCTTTCAGATAAATGGGACAGGACCTCTGTTGCTGAAAATTAGCAGAGCTCGTTTGACATCAAGGAATGTAAATCCACAAATCATCCCTGCTGACCCAGCCCATCCTGCCTTAATTTACGTATACCACTCTTTTCCTTTCTGCTAATGAACTGGATGGCTCTTCCTTTCTCCCCATGCAGAAGGGGTTAGTCCCAAGTCTGGGATTAGTCTGGGAGTCCCAGCTTCTGTCCAGCTCCAGCTGTTTAGCAAAAACCTTCTGGACTGAAATTGTCTTTCTCCACCACTTCAGGGGCTTGCCTGCTCAGAGGAGTGGCTGTGCTGGAATAAACTGAAGGTCCAGCAAACTTTCATCTCAGGTGACTCTTATCGTTGTGCAATAACATCTTGTACACTGTTTAAAATGCCATTTGTCCTCTAGATGGCCTGGAAACCAAAAGATTGCAAACACCTTTTTTGAAGATGTTTGTTTTGACTTCAATACGGCTCAGATATTCCCAAAGGAATTCAGTCATCTTCCCATACAACAAAAAATAAAATCTGGTATCAAAACAAACCACAGATGATGGTTTAAGGAAGAAGGTGTGCTGAAGATAGGCCAGGTGAAATGTTTGTTGCAAATCCATGGCATGTTGCAGGACGTTTCAACTGCTCCTTCTTTTTACAAGGTTAGGAACTTCTTGAACTGATATAATGATTTATTGGAACTGAGCACAGGACAACTTGTCATCAGATATCACCATAAAGCTTGGGGAGAAACACAAAGCATTCCTCCACATTTCCATAGTGTGGTATTAAAACTCACTGTGTATATATATTATATATTGATATTGATATATATATATATACTATGTAAATATATATTTATAAAGCTCTGTAGGTACTTGTTGAGTAAAAGAAAAAACATGAAATGGTTTGCATCTTAAGGAAAAACTATCCTGATAGTTCTCTCTAAAGAAGTAGGCTCCACTTTATTTTTTCCCGTTAATATGAATGCTCACAGGTTGTATGTTAGGCTTGTTTTGCAGGAAGCTGGTTACTGAAGGAGCCTAGTTCTGAGAGCATAGTATTCATCCTTCAGGATTCTGAAGTCCTGAGGGGCACAGCTGTCAGGAGTCATTGACATTTAAAGGAGAGGAGGCTGTCTTCTGTGAACACTATGCAAGTCTCTCAAAGGTTTTGAAAACATGGAGTAAATGCAAACTATATATAAAGACTTGAAGGGAAGGTGCTCCTGGTAACCTGCATAACTGCAGATGTGAGCTGCTGCAGCACTCTAGATTTGGACACAGAGGATGAAATTCACTGTTATCCCAGGAACACAGCTGATGTTGACATCCATTCCGATTCATTTTGTTTACAGAGGAAGAACAGAGATCTTTACTGTTAGTAAAAGCTGTTGTTGAATATGTTGGGATAAGAGAAAAAATTACAAAGACAGATTCAAATTAATTTGGAGTCACAGAAGGGAGACTAGGAGGCATTTCAGTGATGTAGTAAATTAGTACAGAGATCTTTCACCTCCAGCCACTGGGTTCAAACTCATGCCAAGCTGCAGGCTGATAACAAACGAGTGATTTAAACTGTGTCCTTACTAGGGCATGGCCATGGTTTCTTGTGTATGCCTCTCCTCAGCTGGAAAGTGTTTCTGTTATATTAAATGTCAGTGTGGGATTATTGCTTTGTAAAATTTACAAAACTGATATATATTCAACATTAATTATGATATTTAAAAGAGTAGCTTTGTCCTGATTGAATTAAACCATTTAAAAATACAGCTATTGAAAATAATGCAACTCTTTTATATGAGCATTCTCACAGGAATATGAAAGCTCTTTATTCTCTTATTTATATATGAAGAGTTAATGTGTGTATGCATATACTCATAGTCATTTTTTTAAATAACAAAAATACTAGGGAAGGGAATTGTCTGTTTTTAAAAACCTTAAACCCTTAATCTTTCCTTTTTACATAGTAGCTAGACTTGGATGTAGCTAATGTCATTTGGATGTTCAGTACAACATATGCTCAAAAGCACAGCCAGCTATATTGATAAGATAACCCTACTTCTCCACATACTATGGGTACAGATTTGAATTTAACACTGTTAAGCTGTGGAGGTGAAATGAGAGATCATGTGAGGCCTTTTTCAAAGATCCAACCATAAAGCATACATTCAAATGATACCAAGTGATAAATTCATAAAAGTGGAACAGCTCCATGTTTATGTTTCTCTCACGCTCCATAACTCAGACATTTTGCAGATATGTTTGGTTGTGCCATACGGTCTTCTTCTATCAGAAATTTACAAAGATCTGAATAATGTTATATAAAAATTGGGAGAAAAGCTCTGGTATTTTTCATTGTTGCGATTATGATCTGGTGCATGGTATAGGTGACAGAACACCTATATCCTGGACAAGATGAGATACAGCGTTCAGCAGGTATCTCAAACTGTGTGAAATAAATATTATTTTATGTTTTTATTTTATTTTGGAAATGTATTATAATCTCTCATTGCTGAGGCAATATTTTATTAATCGTTCTCTCCTGGAGGAAAAGTAATATCACACTAGTCAGCTGGGAATTCTTACAGTTCTGGAAGCTGCATAAGACAGCCTTTATCAAGAAAATTACCTTTTAGAGAATTAGAGAAGCATAGATGTTTGTTAATAAAAGCCCAAATGTATAGCCTAAATGTGCCATTCTTGCTCGCTAGAGTAATTCTGTTTACTTCGGGAGAAGGAACTATTCCTGTGACAGTATAAAGCACCTGGTGAAATTTTTAATTTTCTAAATAATTCATCTCTGGGGATGGATAATGCATATTTGAACATTTTAATTGTAGTGTATTATATTCTATTTTCAGACTAAGAGCTAGCATATACAGCAATTTTCAGTGGTATTGTATAATGAGTAATGTCTCTGATTAAAGATTATTTATGTGCTAGGTTTTTTTATGATTATTATTTTTATTTACTTCATAGACATACTTCATAAAATATCATGGGCTGGCATCTCTGCAGTAGCTCGGAGCTGCTCTTTAAAATGTCCTTGACTTTAAATAAGTATATAGCCAGAATAGGCATATTCTTGGCTTCAATGTAATTTGCCTTAGTCCACTCTCTGACAAGGCTGTTTAGGAGGGAGGATGCCAGTGGTTTCCAAGAGGAAAATTTATACTGGGGGAAATTCAGTGTTTGACAGTAACACAAAAGGACATGAGAGGCAGGTATGAAGGCACCTACTACACGGGATTCCAAATTTTAATTGGACTTTTTTTTGCTTCTGCAATACTAACAGTTGGAGAATTTATTAATAATTAAATAAAAACAGTAGAATCCTTCTGACATCATTCAGCTTAGGGGGAGATATTAATGCACTGCATTATTTTAACAATGAGTCGTGTGTTCTGCTTGGTCTGTATACTGGGAAGAGTGTGACTTTGCAAAGAAGAGCATGAAAGGATAGCAGTATCCTTCTTCTCTATTGCATTTTCTTGTTTTTTTCATATGCTGAATTTAGGGAATGGGACAGCTAAGAATATTGCTTTTTACCTCGATACAAAAATACCCTGTGGTTTGAATATTCTGTTTTAAATACAAAGAAACAGCCTAAATCTTGGTATCCCTTTCCAGTAAGGGTACAGGGCAGAGTATCTTTACAGCTTTACCTGTCTAGGCTTTCAAGTTACCATTGCTAAAATGCACCATCAGCTCGTGTGTGCTGCCTCCCCTTTCATGTCATGTTAAAGGCAGGGCTAACAGGTCAAAGGGCATTGTGAGCCTCCCAGGGCCTTCCTGACTTTCTTCAATTCAAGACAGGTAGTACTGAAGGTGAGATGCAAAGCAATAATGAGCTTTTTATTGCCACGTGATAGCGGTCTGATTTCTTATTTTCAGGTAATTGGTTGGTTTGTAATAGAGGAGGTGAGGATGATTTAAGAACTTCTTGGAAATATGCCTCACTGCATTAGCAACTGAAACCAACCCAGACTTAGTGGAGGGTTTTTCATACTTTTCAATAGAGTATATTAGAGATCATTAAATGTGAAATTAATTAATCCTTATGATTCCTTTGGGAGATGGAGGATTTTTATTAGTCCTGTTTTACAGACAAGGAAACTGAGATAGTTTCAGGTAACTCACTTCTATGTGGTTAACCACTGGTGGAGCAAGGATGACAGCAGAACACCTCCTAACTGGTTCCTAGGCTTCTTCCTCATCTGCAAAACATGTTGTTTTACAGCTGGACTACTGCATCTCCAAACTCTTTTATACCTATGCCTGTTGTTAGTGCCTTACACCTCCTTAAGTTCAAGCTCCAGGTGTCACAAATTCTTCATCCAGTGAATGAGACATAGTGTTAAGAAGGCTGCCAAAATTTTAATTTCATAGCATTGCCACACATGACATAAGAATTCTGGGAGAGTGTGAAGTGCAGTACTGTTTTTGGTGTGCCATTCATTTCCTTTGACCACACCAGTGCTTCTCTCCACTTCTCTAACACAATTTCTTTTATCTCTCTGTTACTGGAAAATCTCTGACCCTGAGAGCCATTTAGAGGCAGAAGCCTTGCTGAAAACACTTTCATTTACTGCATAGTCTTAATTTGCTTCCTGAAAAATATCTACTACTATGATACACTGAGGCTTTGGAAGACAAAAACAAGCCTGCAAGTGATGGCTGGATCCTAACATACAGAGAAAGTGAAATGGATACACTAACACTGGACATCTTTAATTCTGATACTTCCCAATTTTACGCTAGATCGAACAAGGTGCCTTTAATTTGAGATTTAAACTGTCATTCCTTGGGTTTGTTTGTTTCCCTTGTATTCTCAGAGGGCCCAAAGGAAGCACTCTGCTTGCCACTGTAGCAACAACTTCCCATGTAGGCGATGATCGCCCTTCCAACCCCAGCCTCCGAGACTACGGCACATGCTGTTTCAGCTTGTTAGGGGATTAACAACTTTAGCTGAAAGCGTAATAAGCCTTTCATCCTTTAGGCACCAGCTATTACAGGGGTATGCACATCACATTTGAACAGTGCCCTATCTAGCAGGATTGAAAAAGAAATAAAGGAGGGGTGCAGGACAGTCGAGGGGAGAGACCCCAGTAGCCTGGGACAGGGTGTATTGAGCCCCTGATGGTTCTGCTTTCTGACTGATTTGGCTGCTCACGGGGTTGATACACAATCTGCAAAGAAGAGGGCTCTGCTGGGATGTTGGCTCCTGGGGACCCTGGCTCTGTCTGCCTTTAACCATGCTGTATTTCCTTTTTATTGCACCTGCAAGCAGTACTCGGGAGCAAGGCACTAAATTTTGAGTACCGTCTGGATGTCAGCAAGCATTGCAAAGAGGGGGGTTGTATTCCAGTTAGGACGCTGTTTTGGCTTTGCAGATAATGGAAGTGGGACACAGTAGCTCTAGGTTTGTTTTGCTCACTCCAGCATGCTGAGCTAGGTTAAAAAACAGTTTCATTTTCATGTCATTTCTCAGAGAAAAAATTTTCCCCATTATTATTTTCTCTCCCTCTGCAAGAAACTGTTTTATTTTGTTGAAAACATACAGAAAAAAATCCTTTGTTTCTAAATTCTTGTTTCTCTAAACCTCATCCTGATTGTAAGTCCAGGAGTAGCAGTGTTTTGGGCCATGCTTTTATATATGGTGGACACAGAAACCTGCCTTAGACATATTTTTTGTTGTTTTTCACTTCACGAGACATGTGCAATATTTCTGTATTGGTAACATGTTGTTAAATTTATAGGGCAGATGACCAGCATTATGTTTATGGGCTGAGTTCATTATATATTTCTGATAAGTCCATCCTTGGATCCAACACTGACTTCAGTAGAGAATTTCACCCTCTTGACTTTGGGCAGCCAGCATATGGTAAAAGTACAACTTTCAGCAGCCCAAATGCTGCCCCATGTCTGCTTATCTCCTGGGTCCTGGATGTTGAAATATGATGGTCGAAAGACTCGTGTCAGAAAGCAGAGAGTGAGAGGGTGATGGGACAAGGTGAGGGGTGGCTGCAGCCATACGGGTGTCAGCGAAGTGCAAAGCAATACCACATGCCAGAAAATACTGCAACTACCTCTTGCATTTTGTATAAGCAATTTTCCAGTCTGTTGTCTTCTGTCAAATGCAATGTTCTGAGACATTTAAATAAAATAAATACTGCTGTTGAGTTATATTTAGAACTATGTGAAATTTCTCTAGTGAAACTCCCAGCTAGGCAAAACATGCCGGCTTTCAGGTTTCTGTACCACTTGAAGCTTCATTTGGATTTGTCAAAGAGGTTGCTCATGAAATCTGATGGTGAAGGTGGCTGCTTTCCAAAGGAGGCTCTGCCTGCCACTATGGGCACTGCTGGAAGGCTTGGGCAAACCAGGGCTGGGTCCGGGTGAGCCTCGGCAGAGAGTTGAGTTTCTCGCAGGTGGAAGGTCAAAAAAGCAAATGATGAGATGGGCTGCTAATGGAAATTGAAATGAAGGTTTGCATAAACCTCCCACCCCTGCTCATTTTAATCACTGAGCTCTCACATTTGCCTATCTTCCCAGACATGCATCGCTTATCTAATGAGGATGGGTGTTGGTGTAATGAGTACCAGCACATGTGGGGGCTGGCCAGGGAAGAATAGGTTTGTGGAAATCCCTCCAGAGGTGGGGTGAGAGCTCACTGGGATGGGGGCCATGGTGGGGCCCTGGGAGGGGGTGGTCTGCCCCTGACTTGGGCATCCATCTCCCTCCCTCTCCTCTAGCCTGCACAGGGTTGCTCCCAGCACACCACCTCTGCCCTGGGAGTCGCCCTCACCCTAAAGTGCTCCCCAGGAGCACCGTTTTGCCCCCTGGGATGCAGCAGGGTGGAGCACACTTACTCAGCTCTAGCCCAGTTTTGAGGCTTCTGGAGTATGGAATGTCAGGTGTGTGCATCCCTCTTGCTTTAGGGAGGAAGAGAAGGAGGCTGGCAGTGCAACAGTTTGTAAGGGTAGGGCCACTGGTGCCACACAGGCTCCAGTTGGTGCCACAGGGGCTCCAGTGCAAGTTTCACTGCACTTTGCCCCCAATACTAACATGCAGTCAGATGGATTTTGATAAAGCAGTGAGTGATGTTCTCTCTCCCTTTTCCTCGTGAGATGGGGAGGGGAAGGGAGGGAAGTGGGGGGCTGAGCATATCTTTAAATCACTGTGCTTTTTTCTTCATAAGGATCTTCTAAATAATTTCAAAATACATGAAGACTTTATTGTAAAATAGACATTGGTGAGGAAGCAGGCGTATTTGTTCACCACAGTTGTGGTTTAGTTGTGGAGGTTATGGAATAAAATGAAATTTTAAACAGCATTTAAAATAATTGCATAAATTGTTTAACAGCTTGTTTTATTATTATTTTTTAACTCAATAGGAACCTTTTTCATTCATTTAAGTGTTAACCTTGTTTGATAACGTGCTAGGAAGCGGTACAGAAACCTTTATTCTTCCAGAGGGTTGGATTCTTTTGTGAGATATGATAGACAAAGCTGGCATCCCTTGTAGAGGATATGTAAAGCCTGTCTCCAGACATTGT
The DNA here is from genome assembly GCA_013400575.1 of Peucedramus taeniatus. Classification (NCBI taxonomy): domain Eukaryota; kingdom Metazoa; phylum Chordata; class Aves; order Passeriformes; family Fringillidae; genus Peucedramus; species Peucedramus taeniatus. Next base: position 80,834 of record WBNO01003401.1, on the reverse strand, counting down.
GACATTGCTACAGACAGAGTTTGTCATCCATAAATTTACAGCTTATTTCAGTCTATTCATAAATTGACTAAATTTTTTTTTGAAAGAAAAAAATATATATAGGTGTATAAAATACCCAGTTACAGGTTGTGTTCTATTTAGCCCTTGATTGAAACGTATTGCTCCTCAGTATCTTTTAGCTATGAAAATTATAATATGGAACAGAGATTAGAATGAAATTATCATGGCTAGAAGGCATTTACTCAGTGGTGGCAGCCACATAAACCTGAGCCCTGAGAATGATGATAATGCATTAGGTTCTGCATGCCCGATATTATTGCTGTACATTATGTATGTTTCATTTATACTATTTCGCACACACCAGCAACGCTGACAGATAGGTAATTACTCTCTGCGCCAATGAACACTTATCAGCCCCGCCGCTGTTTATTGCTGGGATGAAGTGCGCTTGTCAGTCAAGGTCACTTGTTTGTGTGTCCTTTTTAATAGTTCTTTCACAGTTGTTGAACTTTGCGGGTGCTTCTTACGGCAAACTTTCGGCAGGTTGCTTTACTACACCCGCCTTATTAAAGTAATTTGTATTTATGGCTTTAATTGATGGACAGCCAAGTTGCAGGGAGCAGGACTGGAAAGAGGAAGGGGCGTATTTTGCTGATCGGCTGATCTGTGGGTGTGTTGGGTCATGGGTGACCTCAAATGCAGCATGTTGCAGAGACTCTCAGACTGTGCTGTGCCACCAGCATAAGCTGGTGAAATCTCTTGTGATAAAGATAAACATGAATTTAATGGTAATGGATACCAACACAATCTGCAGACTGCTGTAGGGCTACTGCCTGTGCTTTTTGGTAGGACATTTGCAAGTTCTGAACAGAGCTCTTATTGTTTGCACCCTCAGGACATGCATGTTAGAGACCAAGCCACTTTGTTTGCCTTCCAATCAGTGTTTTCATTTCTGCAAGAAGCCTCACAGAAACTCTGTATTATTGCATAAAATATGCTTTCCAGGCTATGTGTGTGCCTCTAACATTTTTTTTCTATTCTTAAAACTAATAGTGTCAAAGGTATAATGGCAAGTGCATGATTTCTTGGGTTACAGAGAAAAAATTCAGAACCAGCCTCCTTCCTTCCTTCCTTCCTTCCTTCCTTCCTTCCTTCCTTCCTTCCTTCCTTCCTTCCTTCCTTCCTTCCTTCCTTCCTTCCTTCCT
>WBNO01003401.1:23306-79409 GCA_013400575.1 Peucedramus taeniatus | reverse complement strand
TCCCTTCCCTTCCCTTCCCTTCCCTTCCCTTCCTTTATTTGAAAAAACAGAGTAACCTTTAGGATATAACAATTCATCCAGTCAAGATAACTGGAGCTATATCCTTAAGCCTGTAATCACCCTGAGTTTGTGTGTTGTGAGATTTATACTGCAGTTCCTTATTACCAAAGAAACAGTTAAAAAGGATTTATGTAGTGTGTGCAGTGTGTGTGTCTGGAATTTCTGTATGTTCCAACTTCTGCACTCTGGTGCCTCCTTGGTCCTTTTTGTAGAGGACACTATTTTGAAGTGTAGACTGAGCATTCAATTAAATGCAAATTTTATTCAGGCATTAAAGCAGAATCACATTCATTCATTAAACTCAAATGATGCTTTTATTTAGGAAAATATATCAGCACATGGTAGCACCACATGCTGCTTATAAATAACTATGGTGATCTGGTTGTGCAAAAGTATATAATTTCATTATTAAAGGATTTAAACTCCTTACAAGGTGCATGGTGTCCATGAATGTTTCACTTAATTTGATTACATCCATAGAAAAAGCATTTCACTTACATGGGTAGCAGTGGGTCTCCTGTCTTACAGCACCGTTCTAATGCATTATGATCCCCATCTCACACTTGTAAGTTCTGACTTGGCTGGATGTGTTTAATATTTTGGATGCGTAAATGCAGATTTGAGCAATTTGATTTGTTTCTGAATCTAGCCTACCATGCTTCCACATTTTCAAACCACTTCCTTTTCTTAGTTCTTAGTTACCAGAGTGTTACAAAGAAAGGGGTTTGATCTCATGTAGATAGCATAGCATTAATTACCCTGACACTAATTAAACTGCATCAAACAAATACCACCGTGTTCCTCAGGGGGACAACAGAAGGCAGTTTAAAATAATTACTGGAGCTTCATGCATGTGTGAAGTTTTCATTACTCTTAGGACACTAGCAAAAGAGATTTGATATCATTAAAATTCCCCCCTTTAGTGTTTGCAAAAAAATGACTAAAATTTCCTCGGAGCATATTGATGTCTAAATAGTAGTGATTTCAGTTCTTGAGAATAGTAACTTTTCTTTAAGAATTGTAAGCCTGTGAAGCAGGAACAGGTGTTCCAGTCCACATTCTGGTATGATTATGTATTAGCTTATGTTTGTCAGACCATTTCATTAACCACCCACTGCTATCACATATACATATACTTTGTTCTTTCTGAACCATGAAATGAAATGCATATATCTTCACTAATGCTTGCTATCAATGTAAATGAGAAAAGGAGGCTTATTACCAATCACTGCTGCTGTGAAGCACACACCTCTGTACAGTTACAGGTAATAAACATCTTTTTGTAAGTAGGAAGCAAGATATATTGAGTTCTGCATACAGTAAGCAGCAGACATGCCTTCCACTTTACTCCAGTGTTAATAGATCGCAATTCCCAGCCATGAACGCATTCAACAGGATGTCCTAAAGCACCTTCCTGAACCAGAAGGTGCTATTCCTCTTCATGCTCATTTATATCTTGCAAATGTTTTGAAGCTTGCGAAACTTTGCTGGCCAGTGGTAAATGGGCATCTTCTCCAAGGAAAATTGGAGCATGTTTGTGCCAGTGAGCAAGTGCCAGTTTCTGGATCAGCTGTCGCTCATGTCAGAGCCAGCAGCAGCTTTATAGGCCCTTTGAAAAAGGGGATGGAAGAATGATATCCCTGCCTGGGATGGGGGCTTTGACCAGACAGCCTTTGAAAGGTCCCTTCCAACCCATCCCATTCCCTGCGGTTCCACAAGCCAGGAAGATGACACTGAGACAGTAAATGCGGGCAAGGCAGATTTCCAAACTTGCTGCAAGTTCTGTACTTTGCTAAGGCTCACTTGATCATGCACGAAGCACCACTTTCCATTTCCCAACTTGATGAGTGTGTGTGCTTTGCTTACCCAATGCTCTAAAAGCCACCGAGCCCATTGTACAGGGTCATTTAGCCTCTTGATTTCTAGAGGTCAATACAGTGTTAGTAAACTTCATTGAATTTAGTACTGATGGCTGGATCCTATGGTGAAAGGTATGTGAGACAGAAAGCATCTCTAGCTCTGCACTACTCCTAATATTCTGTGTGTGATTCTTTCTCAAAATTTGATTATGTATAATTTAAATGTATATAGTCATGTATCATAACCTTTATTTTCTGGAATCTTTGAGGAACAATTTAAAATATTTCTCTGTAATGGAAGGTCTGATTATGCTGATGGTGCTCCTTTTTTTAAATTACAGTATTGTCTTGATATTACTAAATCTGCTGCCTGCAATATAACAGTGAATTAGGGTTTTGCAATTGACAGACTAAGTAGAGATGATCAAAACTGATTGGAGAGGAAATACAAAATTAATCCAGTTGTAGGATTCTGTGAACCCAACAAACACGCACAGCAGAATACTTTTATTTCTTTGGAGCCAGATGGTTTGTCCTATTTTAAGCTGATAGATTCTTCATGCATTTCTTTTGGATGTCATTGGTTTTAACTGCCAGACAGTATCTACTGTTAGAAGTTTCCTTATTCCTGGATTATTTAAAGAGTATTTTTGGCACATTCAAATGATCATACTGTACACCAAGTTAATTTTTCCTTACACTTAGCTCATACGTGAAAAAAGTGTTTATATAATGAAAAAAACCCTCTAAAATGAACAGTTCTTTTTTTCCTTCTTTTGACATGATGTTGACAGAAGTCGCTTTGATGTAGTTTAGAGTCATGAATTTTCTATCTGTTCTGTTTTTCCTGGGGCTCCATCTACTCAGACATCCTGATCTGTCATTTTGCAACACTTTGTGAAGTGCTTGACAGATAGCGGTTTTGACAAGTGCTGGACATCAGCAGCAATTCAGAATAAGCAGTGTATATTTCTCCAGGTAAAGTGACAAAACGTCTAAAAGCGTAAGAAGAACTGTACAGTCTTCAATCACATTTAATGTTACAAAGCAAGACTTTTTCTGCTTTCTCCATTTGTTCTAGTAATGTGCAGTGGCTCAGACTTGAGTATCTGCTGGAATTTGGATTGATGACTTTCTCTTTTCCTTTTTATTTCCTAGTACATGACTAATTTCTTCAGTCAGATTAAAAAATGGAAGCGCTTGCTGAGATAGATCTAGAAAACTGCAGCACAGCTAAGGTTACATGCAATAATAATTTCCAGGGTCTTCCAGTATTTGACAAAAACAACATGTATGTGATCAATTATCTCTGCATTTGTTGTTGTTACTTCGTTGGGTTTTGTGGGGGTTTTTTTGTAATGTCATTTTAATTCTACAAATATAGAATGTATGGGGAACATAATTTAGGAAAGTCACTGTTATTGATTAATTATTCTATTTCCTATTCCACATCCCAAACCCTTTCTTGATGGTGGTTTATATTATATCACCCATAGGTAATCATAGGTTGCATATTTACATGATGTAGTATATTGAAAATGTAAAACATTTCATATAATTATTCTGCATCTGTATTCACTCAAGAAACAGCTGTTGAAAGTTGAGGGGGATGCAAAATGGCACAGCCTGAAGATGTTCTTGTTCATTCAGCTAACTCCTTTTTGATGTGATACCTACTGGCAGGGTTGTGTGGTGAATTCAACTTCTTTGACAGCCATCAGCCCCACTGACCAGTAGTTTCAGTTTTTATAGTTAGGGGAAAGATGAGAAAAAATATTTCCATAATTTAGATTTTTTTTTTCAGCTGCTGGATCGAAAGCCCCTGCCAACAGCTATCTAAATCAACACCATGCCAACATGTTCTGTAGTCCGAAGGTCACTCAAACATCTGGCCCCACAGTCTTGTTCTTTAAGGTTTGTCACTGGGCAGCATCTGTTTATAGATTCTTTCTCAACCTCTCTTTGATCACTTTGACAGCAAAAAGAAGCTTCTATCACCCTTGATGTGTTGAGATAAAAATATCAGGAACATCAGACCATTGTAAAATTTGGTGTAATTTCATATAATACTGTATCTGCATTTTTAATTTCTTAAGTTTGATTTTTTTTCTTGGCTGAGTTAAAGGGAATTATGTATTACTTTCTGCTGTTGAGATTAAAAAAAGAATATTGTCAGAGCTGATATGTTCAGTGGGAATGTGAAAATGACTGCACTAAGCAGGTCTTGCCCAGCTGAGCTTGGTCAGCATTTAAAAAAAAGTTTGGAAAGTGAGCAGAGCCGGCATATTTAGCTCTGGTCTATTTTGAGTAACATGTTATCTAACTCCCTTTACTATGTCCTGTGTACTCCTACAAAGATCTACCTATTTCATGAAGGTTTATATATGCTCTTATGTGTTTAGATATTTCTCCTATAAATAACCATTGGGGATATGGAAATATCATAGCTTCCATGTTTCTTTTTACTAACTTCCACTGAATTATTAGGTCTACTGTTTCCAAACAATTTGCAATTTCTTGATTTTTTTCTAGACAAGAATAAATAAGTTCTCTTTTCCCTGGTCTTTTGCTTTAAAAAAAAACATTTGGTAGTCTTTGACAATGTTAGAACAATCATATTTATGAACACCACAAAACATTATGGTTTGTACCATAATGGAAAAGATCTTAGGTTACATGTCTTATAGAATTGTATGGTCCTATCCTCAGCAAAGACACTTTGTTTCATGTGTAACCCAGGGACAGATGCATTTGTAATGTGAACAGATAAAATTATGGGTATGTGAAGTTAATTTTTGTTTATGCACCTCCAGAGTTTGTGGCAAATGACGCAGAGAGCCCCAGAGTCCTTTGTGACTCCTCAGAACTGCTACAGCTTGGTATCAGTTATTCACACCTACTCACATTCAGCAGAGGGAGGTCTCTTCATGAGAGCCTTGTTAAATGTGCACCTGAAGGACATAGTCCTGTACAACTGCCATGAAGAGTCACCTCTGTTCTGTGGTGGTGGGTTTATAGATGTATATCCATCTCTTAGATAAAAATAAGCTGCATGTTCATTTTGTCTTGGCTAATGATAGCCAATAGGTCACTAAAATTTTTGACCATTATCAGCCGTGACTATAACCTTACGTATAAATCATCAGCAGACTGATCTTGGTTGGGCTCTGTCTAGCTTTATAAAATGAAATATATGGAGTGGCCCAAGTGAGGGGGCTACATCCTCCCTGTTCTCTGAGGTGTAACCATCCTGGGCCTTGTGAGCATGGAGCAGTATCCTCTCAACTACTGGTAGTGTAACAAGAAAGGGACACCAGAGCAGTGAGGGGTGGTACTGCTGGCAGATTGGAACTTTAGTTGAAAACTCTGTTTTCCACAAGAATACAGGAAAGTCATAAAGAATCTTAGTGGAGAAGCTACATTTGCACCCAACACAGAGGAGAGAAGAAATCCAAAAAGCAGGTATGGCCTTCTTCCCCACCAGAACATTCCACCTCAGGGGTGTTCAGAATGAAGAAGCACCCCCTAGTAAACCATGGCCAGTAGCTGTGAGGGGCAAGATGGCATGGCCACTTGATGAGATTTCTTGATGCATGAAAGAAGGGAAAGGTCAGTCTTTAGAGATATTTTTGGGCAGAAGTGACAACATTTTGTTATAATCTAATATGCAAAGAAGGCCAAGTCTAAGACTGTAGATCTGAAATATACAGAGGGTAGGCGCTTCCATAGTAACTGTGAAAGAGATGTAGGCTTTGAATTTAAATTCCAGCTAGCACATTTAATAGTGTACAAACTGTTTTGGATAGATACTTCAGAGTAATTCTGACCAGGATCTTGCTTTTTCTTAGAGCAGCCTTGTGAAATGGATCCATTGCACAATCCTACAGGTCACCTGTCTCATACTTCACGTCAAGATGCTTTCTTTGCCATTTCTGTGTAATCTTTCAAGTTCATTTGAAAGTATGAGCCATACTCCTTTTCATGTGCCTTACTGATTTTAACTGTACATTTTTCAATCCCCATCATTCCTCCTATAGTTCTCCTTTCATTTTACCAGTATTTTATCTATTCTCTTTTTCTGCTTGAAGAAAAGCTCATTGTTGAAGATCTGAATTAGGGAAAACAAGCTTTAGATACAGGATTTGACTCAGGAAATAGCTGAAGGAGATGACATAAGAAAGCAAAGACTGTTCAGTGGGAATTCTGCCTCATAAACTTTTTTAGAACAGCTGCAGATGGTGTCACCTGCAAGAATCAGAAGGTTCATCCCGTGCTGAAAGAGACATAGGCATTTTCTGAGAAAAATAATGCAGGTTTGCACAAGGGAAACCTTGCTGTACCTTCTGAGGTGAGTTGTAGAGAGTTGTTCTTGGAGGTGGTGCAGGTTTGAGCAGTGAGAAGGCTACGTAAGTTCGTGCTAATTGAACCAGAAGATGGTACTAGGTGGAAGAGTCTTTATATAACTCACAATTGCTTAGGTTTAAGATGAACAAGTAAGGAATTGCACAGAAGCTGTCCAGGAATACAAAAACCTGAAAGAGAAGAATCAGGTAAATTTAGTTCCTTGTGTAGGGCTCAAATAGGGTTAAAACTTCAGTCAAAACTTGAACTGGTGAAGTAAAAAGCTAGATATGAATGAGTTTATATAAATAATCACATTGTGAGCAGTGCAGTAAGCACACACATGAAAGCAGTATAGTTTCAGCACCACAGCTGCAAGGTGAAACCTCTGCTTCACTAGTTGCAAAAAAACCTATATTAGCTTGTGATTTCTTATCTGTTTTTCTTTCACAAGTAGATTTTAAACAATGTATTAATACAGAATGACCAATCTTTTGGTCTGGTAGTACGTATGAATGAAGACTGTATTCTCTTGTGTCTGCTTCTGGCTTCCTTCCTCCACTCCCCAAATCAAAAATGTGTTTTATTAATATTTTGTGTTTGTCATTTTATGTTTAAAGAAAAGAATAGTCGAGATGAGACTGACAGCTCCCAGAGCTGGATTTCCTGTTGACTCTAGGGCCAGCAGCAGGTGTGTGCCAGGGAGTGCATGGCAGGAGAAGTATATAGAGACACATGGCTTTTGCCTCTTGCCCTTTCTGTGAATCAGAGAGTCAGGTTTTCTGGCCTATGAGCAGTATTTTTATAATTTTAAACTTTCCATTGATGGATTTTGCTGCATGGTTAACACTTCAAAATTAATTTCTACATTAGTTTCCATGGGCATCCTGCCAGGCTCTAGTTAAAGGCCAGCTCTTTAAAATCCACGAGGTTTGGACCAACTTGGTTAAGATACTGCTGCCTTGTGAACTGGAGTTCAGCATTTTTCTTACTCTTGTTTTCCTTCTTCCAAGGTCTTTGGGTGACTGCTAAATCTATTCCTTTCTTTTTCGGCTTGATGCTCTTATTTGTTTTGTTCTTGATCCTATTCTCCCTTCTGCCTTTCCTTTTACCTTCTTCCCTCTCTGGGAACTTATCCCAGGCAGGTGAGCCCAGTTGGCTGCCTGGAATGTCTGCTATGCTCTCACACAGTGGAGGTGGGACCCTCTAGCTGGGCACAGGCTGTTGCAGGCACGCTGTGGAGAGAGCCAGTGCAAGGACCAAGGATGTTCTGCTGGTTAGAAAACAGGCATTTTAGTGGGATTATCAGCTCCATTTTTGAGTCCAGAAGTGCTTCTAATTAAGGATCATGGGCCTTTAATGTGTCAGTTATGTCTTGAAAATGAGATGCTGGCATTGTTCTTTGTTGTCTGGGAGCACAACTGGTCTAAAGCCCCCAGGAAGACATCCCTGACTCACTGGCTGCAAGGCAGATTTGAACTGATGGCTGATGTTTGTTTTCTGTGGTGAAATTTCCCACAGATAGTATTGAAGGCTGAAGAGCCTTTCCAAGGCAGACTGGAATATTTTATGTAAATAAGATAGTAGGCTGATTTTGGTGCAAAAAAGCATATTACAGAAGCTATAGGTATTTTGCCACATTTCTTGCACAAACTGTTTATGCCACCTATAATTAAAAATGAGATAATCCCAGCAATTTGAGAAAGTCTTATATGATTAATATCCATTTCCTTGTTGCTTGCTGCAGTGAAAGATAATTAATTGTAAAGACATTTTTAGAAGCAGTGCAATAATCTTCTCTAACCAAAAGCAAATGTTTAAAAAGTAAGAAAATTGATAATGCAATTAATTATGTGGATATTACAATAATCTAACCTCCTTGGTAGAAATTTGGTGCCTAGGGACAGTATTATCCACACATTAAATTGAAATGAACAATAACATCCTCTTTATCATTGCAGTCTAGCACACGGCAGATGTAACATAACTGCAGCCCTTGAGAGTTTCCTAGTTGAGATTTCAGAGGGGTTCTTGAAAATGCAAATCTGTTCACAGAAGACCTTTCTCTAAATATCCTAAAAGGTGTTTCAGGTAGAAATGTTAAAGACTTACCCTGAATGTATGCAAAGGCTTTGCATATAAAATGCTTCCAAAGGCTTTCTAATTTCACAGATGGAAATTGTGTCTAGATGATGGGTTAATGATGCTGTGTCCACCTGCTTTTGAGCTTTAACCTGTGTTTTGAATACATTAGCTCCACAGGTAAGCATTCACTGAATATGGAATTTTTTTAATTGTAAATGTTGTATTTCAAACTTAGCCATATTATTTTCAAAACAGACCTTAATGAAGGAAACAATAAACATAAACACTTATTTTTTAAATGCTAATGTACAAGGAAATAAATAAAAGATATTGTTGATAGTATATATGGAAAATAATACAGTTACTGCAAGCTGTTTTGCTGAATGTTTTCTTGAAGGACTGCAAACTCTTAACCAATTGGGTATATGGTTATGATTTACATACAATATTTTCCTAATATTACAGATGGCAGTAGAAGCTCAAGATTAAATTACTTATCTGGTATTCAATTAGACACCAACAGGTTGCTTATAATGTAACAAGAAAATGAGCATTTAAAGTCATATGAGTTGCCACAGTAAAATGATAATGTACAAGTAGGTAAAATACAGCACTGATAGTAAGGAAATGGCAGGAATTTAATTAGATCAGAATAGTTGTGTGTAATAATGTGTTATTTGTAATATGAATGTATGCTTTGTTGTTTATTCATTATAAAGGAGAGAGATCAACATGAGCTTTATTAGTAAAAAAAAAAAAAAGATCGGTTGCAAGTAGTGGAAAAAACCTTAAAATTGTGACATATAGAGGGTTAAAAGGAAGTGTTTGTGTTTGATGTGTTGGTTGTTGTTTTATTTGTAGTTACATAAACATAGACATATATTTCTCTAATCTTTAGACGTCTCTACAGCAAACCATGAAGTTCTGACGTGTGATTCTCATTTCTATGGAGAATCAATATGCTATTCAGAGGAGCAGCACAGTGTGCCAGGAGGTGCCTTGTTGTTGGGATGCAGAGCAGCAGGGGCTCAGAAGCTGAAAACAACATAAAGGAATGGAGATTTATGAAATAGTTGCTCTGTAAAAACTTTGCTGTACAAGTTTGAACTTGATATCAGATTTCTGCTGCCTTCCAGCTGACTTCACCTTGGGGCATGCACAGTATAGCCTGGCTTCTGCCTCTGCCTAGGGGAAATATGAACTTGCAGGAGCTCCTGTGGGTTTCAGCAGGTATTGCTCAAGGGGACGTGTGATTCGTCTTGGTATAAATCAGGCCCAAACTAAAAAAGGGGTCATTTTTTACCCAAATTTACTTATTTGGAAATTAGTGGATTAGGTGAATGACATCCAGCTTGTTCTTAGTTCGTATTTCTGGTCTGTATGTGGCCTGGCCTTGAGTTTGAGTCAAAATGACTTGCTCTAACAGGGCTGTAGCAAGACTTGGCAGTGTGAGCAGAGTTTATGTTTCAGACAGTGCTGTCCATCAGCTCCATCAGGAGATCGTCACCTGCAGCAGGCAATTCAGAGTGGGCTACATTTCATTTAATTTTCCTTAAAAACACACTTAGAGCAGGAGCTCTTGAAATTACACAAGCATCAAATCACATGAAAATAAAACTAAAGCAAACAAGTTCCCCCCTAAACAAAATAAAACAAAACAAAACCCCACAAACAAACAAACAGTCCTTCTCATCAAAATAACAAAAATCCATCTTTGGATATGTAGATCCATAATCTCTATATAGCTACACACTTAATTCTGCTCTGTGGTTTGAATGAAGCATTTGCTTGTGATCTTCAGGGTTTGGAGCCCTGTACTGCATAGTGCTTAAATTTGTTGCTGGCATGGTAAGACCATGGTGTTCTAATGTACGTGTTCTGAATTATATAATACTGCTGAGCACCCTTTCTAATTTTCTTAATGCTGTGAGTCATTCAGCTTCTGGGCATTAGTTAAGTTGTTACATAGATGATTTCCCTCATAATTATAGAGAGTTTTGCTGCCTTGTTTTTCTCTTTTTCTTTGGCAAACAGGATTGTTTCAGTAGTGGTAATAGGGTTGCCTGTTGCTATTGTGAGTTTAGTCAGCTGTGAAGCTGCACTTATGTTTGTTATTACCCTGCAATTCGTTATGAAATGCAGCCTATTAATTATTTCACTAAAATGTAGCTGCTGGACCTGTGGGACATTCCACTTTCTCCTGTTGCTTTACATTTCCATTCATTTTAATGGCAGTTCAGGCAGTTTCTTTACGTTTATATGCAATTTCCCTTGGCTGTCACTGCCTTCTCCTTCTAGATACTTCAGTCAATATTTTCCGCTGTTGGTTAAATTCATGTTTCTGCTCAGGAACTGTCAGTGTAACTTCCAATTCCTTATTTCCTCCTCGATGCTGTAGTTGAACATTGAGGCATAGAGGCGTGGAGGTCAGGGGTACAGCACTTGTGATTCACTGTAGAGCAGCTTTCCAGAGTAATACCCGTTTTTAAGCACTAAAATGTCTGACCTGTAACCCTCCTTGGTTGCTGCATTTGCCTTAATAGCTCCATTATTGTTTCCCTTTGGCTCTGTTTGGTATTGCAGTGGACTTGTTGGGAAGTTAATAGCTATCACGACAATTTTTATTTTCTAAATGAAACAATGCCCCCTGGTGCTCTAGGATTCGAGAGGTCTGATTTTATAGTCAAAATAAAAATAAAACCAAATAAAATCTTTTCAGACAGATACTTACTGTTCCTAAATCTGCCAGCTACCACTCAAATGCTGTCACTGTCATTCACAGGGGATGGGGAAGAACACTTGTCAGCACTGAGCAACAAAGAGAAGTCACAAGGAGAATAACAGGGAATAAAAGGAAATTACAAAAGAGACAAGTCCATTAGGCAGGGTAAAAGCAAATTACAGAAGAGAAAAATAAAATGAAAGAGTTAAGAAATAGTCTAATGAAAGAACAGTTGGAGAAATGGAAAATTAAAACTGTCTGCTCAATGAAATGTTAAATCTAGATAGTGATAGAGAAGAAGCAATAGTACTAAAATATTGAAGTACTTTTTTATAAAAAGATTTAATTTAATAAAGGTATTATAGAAGAAAAGGACAAAAAGGGTAAGTGTGAAAAATTTGCAATGAAGAGCATTAAATTAAAATAGTAAATATAAAAAAGAAGAGAATATGGAAGGTATATATAAATGCATGAATGCTATAGGAATTAGCAGAATAAATGTAGTTTGATATTTTCTGTGCCTTACAAAACAGATTATCAATGCAGAAATTTAATCTAAAGTACCATCAGAGTTAAAATATAAGCAAAGCTGATAAGCAATGAAATGAAACAGTTGATCTCTCTTCAGTTGAGCTTATCACTAGCATTTGATTCCGTAAAAATTAAGATCCTAAATTACAAAATTACTTTTGATGGGCACGGCACGCATGGGAACCTCAAGAATGTTGTTTGCCCTGGTTGCAGACAGCAAACTCCAGCACAGCATGCCTTCCCACAGCCTTGCAGCTGACGGGAGCCTAGGCTTTGGAAGACCAATCAATAGAGCAGAGACTGCCATAAATCACCGTCTCAGATGGAGTGCGGGGCTATGAACACTACCAGGGCTGTCTATAAAGCCAAAACAGACACAAAACACCCCCAACAAATAAAGGCAGAAGAAAGGCAAAGGAAACCACCACTTGCTGCAGCTGCAAGATGTGTAAACAACCCGCACTCTCAGGTTTTTTTCAGTCACAGGCAAGAATAAAATAGCACAGCTCAGAAGCAGGGATGACTGAAATGGCTTTAAGGTAGCTTTATGTTCCCACAGTCCTGGAGCAGCAATGAGTCAGTCAAGTCCCTCACTGTAAGTTAGAATAGCCTGAAGGCTGCTCTAAATCATTCTGGCTGCCAGTGACCCTGCAACAGCAGAGAGGGACTGCTGGGGCATAGCAAAGTCTTGGCTGCACTTCCCTTCCTTTGGCCATGTCCTCTGGCCCATCCAGAGGAGCTGTTGGGAGGGGAGTGAGGGGGAGTTGGGGGACAAGAAAGGGAAAAGCACGGAAGTGGCTGTGATGCCTGTTCTGCTGGAAGATCCGTGCTTCTGCTGTGGCTGGCAGAGCTCCAGTGGCTGGCTGTGGTCAGGACTGATCCCAGCACAGGCAAGAAGAATTTTGTGGTTGGGCCATGGACAGGTGCAGTGGTAGGGTTTGATTTTATTAATCTGATTTTCAAAGGCATTTTTTGAGATCTCTTCAGACTATATAGAGTCCCTTTTCCCTGGGAATCTCATCTGTTAATGACTGATTTGTAAGTCCTACACATGTGCAGGACTGTGACCACCATTGTCATTTTTGTTAGTGTATCAGTGTTAATGAAATATTATCTCTACCAAGTACTATCTGGCCTAGCAATAGTAGTATTTAAGCTAATACTGCTATATGGATTTATACCATTGAATCTAGCTCATTATTTTAATTTAGTTTTTATCTACCTGCTCTTATAAACTAAAATCATCCCCCAACTTGTGAGAAAAACATGAGGCTGTGATTCAATTCACTTACTTCCTTTTTTGTTATTTTAAGATGAAAATTCTAAATAATATTAAGAACAAACAACAGCAATCAATAATCCTAACTCTGGATATTTGCATTTTGTACTGGAATGATTTGTTGCTGTTGTCAGTGACCTCTGAATGATCCTATATGTGATGGAAGCTGCAGTTAAGAGTGTACTTTTTTTCCAAACTCTTATGTCAATATCTCAGTCTTGCTACTTAAGTGGGAGCAAAGTGTTTGTGGCTTAAAAGAAGACCATGATGTTGTTAAGAGAAGATCTTTTCAAGCCAAAGGGTTGAAACCTTCCCTTTCTTTCACTAAACAGTGAACAGCGCAGCCTTACTACTGGGTAGTCAAAATGGAAATTTACCAAACTAATTAGTCACAGCAGGTTATTGAGTGGACTGTTAGAGGAGATCCTGCAGCAGAGGAAAAATTATTATCCCTTTTAATAATTCCTTGAAACCATTCCCAAAATTTTGGTTTCAGTCAGCTGGGTATTTCATGATGTGCAACAGAAGTAGAGTGATGTTTTGAAGTCCTGAGCAATACCATTGGTCTTAAAAGTTATGGACATCTCCATACATTATCCAGAGACATATTCTTAACCTGCACATGTACAGTACAAAGGCTGTCATTTATACTTGAAGATCTATTTTTTTTTTAGCAAAAGTGTGAGGAGCTACCTTCCCCCGTGGACTAAACCTCCGTGAAGGTCGAAGTAAAGGTCACGGACATTCCACTCGCTGCATGTAGTTTATCTGAGACAGAGGTCTATGATCCCTTGATGAGCAAATGGTAGAAGAATGGTAGTTGTGCAACCACAGCTGTGGTGTGCATGTGAGGGAGCACAGAAGCTGTAACTAAATTTAATGCCGTTGATACGATAGCTTATAAGGCTTTTTCTGATAATTTAGAACAGAATTTTTTAAAGAAAAAGAGGAAAGATGTATGTGTTGATTGGATGTATGTCAACACTGGTTGACACAGCAGCTGAAGACTAAATCTTCAGGGTGTAAATTCTTTTAGCTCAGTTGATGCCAAGAGAGCTGTGTCAGACTGCAGTACTTTAAGCTCTGTCCTGAGGACACCCAGTACCATCAGCAGGAACTGCAAACATGGAATCAGTTGAGTTCCTTGGAAAGGATTCAGTGCCTTCATGCCAGGAGCTCAGCACCAGTAGTGGTCTTGAAGATCTAGTGCTGCCAGAAGAGACACATAACCTCTGTCTGCTGCCTTTAATCAAAACAGAGGGGAAAGCTGTTTTGAGTCTGAAAACTGCTAGCATCCCAAAATATTGAAGATCATCTGACTCTGTGGGATTTCCCTGTTGCTATCTTTTCCCTGTCCTTTTTAGGTTAGGCCAGATTGCAGCAATTCATGCTGGTGTGTGGGAGATTGTTCCAGAGTCTTACCTGTGACAAGCCAAACACAAAGACCTACCTACAATGGTAAGCTTTTCATCCCGTCCACAGTATTGTCTTAAAAGAGCCTAATGAGTAGGTATCTCTGATTTACCAGCAGGATGGAGCTGAAATCATGTCCTGACATGCAACCATTTTGGATTATTTAATAACTTAATTTTTCCTTGAGGATTGATAGCTTAGTCTGTCATTTATTTGTTTGATATTTTATGATCTGATGATTTCTCCTCACATATTTTAGTCAGGCATATTATGTATCACTGTTGCTTTATGTTTTCTATTACTGGGAATTAATTTTTCACACAGTATCTTCATTTAATTATATAATACAATCACATGTGCATCTGCATGAATATGAAGAATCTGTTCTAATTTAGCCATTATATATTATGATGTCTTGGGTTTTCCAGTAAAAATTCCCAAGTTTTTTGTTTTAGCATAACAATAGTCATATTCATTGCTTCTTACATTCTAACAAAAGCACTCAGATGCCAGTTCATAGATTGACATAATCAGCTTTGTCTCTTAATTAGAAAAGAGAATAAAGCTGTTTAGGGGTGTCAATAAAATGACAGATGCATCATTAACAGAAGGCTACATTGTATCAGAATGGTGCAAATCATTGGAATTGAAATAATAAAAATTTTTACTGGTAACCTTTTGTTTCTAATTTTTATTTTCTTGTAATTTTTTCGTAATTGAAAAATAGCAAAGGTACATAACACAGCATATATGTGGAAATTACTTGTGATAGAGAGTTCAAGCTTATAACCAGAGTAGGGCTATAGTTCAAAAACTTAGGATTTCTGCCTACCCTGAATACAAAATTCAGCATGGTCAATGCACCCTTTGGCCATGCCTTTGATGCACTCCTCATCACCCCTGTGATGTCACCAGTTGTTTATGAGCAGTGGGATAGCATGTAGATTATGAAATTCAGGACTCACACTATGCCTGGCTTCTTGGTGCAGCACAGGGTATGAAATCTTTCCACAATCAGTCTGAATATTCAGTTTAGTATTGACTTCAGTGAGTCCATATTTCTCCAGTTTATTTCTCCAGATGCTCTTGATACCCACTTATCCTTTGGAATAAAGGAAGTTTTTACATTGTACTTTTAACACACAATAGCTTTCAGTCAGAACAAACAAAAATTGCAGAATCTGACAAAATTGCAAATATTTTAACACTGGGACAATGGGAATGCATGTTTTGGGATTCAGGCATACAGACAAAAATAAGATTGCATCTATGATCAGTCAGAGGTGGCTTGTCCCAGCAGGGTCTGATGCCCAGGGCATCCACAAGACCCAGCATCTCATATCAGCTTTACTGACAATCTGAGCTGGAGGATTTTCAGATTTCTTACAGATCCATTTGTCTTCTGGCAAGCAATATTGAGGTCCTTCCTAGGAAGAAATCTGTGCTGGTTTTTTTATTCGGCACCAGTCATATGACACAATTTGGGGTGCTAATGGTCTGTCTGCTAGGTCAGATAGCAAGACACATGAGAGTCCATCCTTGAATGTACTCAAAATACCTACACCTACAGACTTCTATGCTAGATGAGTGCTCTGTAGCCAGTCTTGAAACCTTTTAAGCAGAGGGAATAATGTTTGAGTGAGTCACCAGTCTGTAGTCCTGAGCTTGCATCAACGGATTAACATGGATGAGGTGTTCTAAATCTTAGTCTCCTTCTTGTCTGCATCCACATTCTTTTTGTTAGAACCTGTAAAGCTCATTATCTCTACAACATAAATGTTTTGAATTTTTAAGATTTCATGAAGTTTTGACACTTCTGTGAATTTTGTGTCCCATGTATAGACAGCTGCCTCATTTGCTCTTTGGCAATCAGCATTTAATTATGTGGGGCTCCAAAACAATTGTAATGGTACCCAGTTGAAGTAGTTGGTTGAAAAATATTGAACACTTCATTAATAAAATTTCAAATTTGAATGAGACGAGGGTGAGCAGGTTGAGGAGCATCAGGGAGTATGATAGACAGACAGACAGACAGACAGACTACTGGAATCTCATCCTGTCTTTCCTGAGATAGGCCCAGCAGACAACAGCCCATGTGATATGGAGGATTCCCTCTCCTCTCTGAGCGCAGTGACTGTACTGAACACAGTGACTTACAGGATAGGAAGCAATGGGGACAAATTCCTGCCCAGTGCAGCAGGAGCCTCACCTGTGTGACTGCCCCACCTCCCCAGGTGTAACAGGGGTGAGGCTCTGTGAGTGTAGCTGGACAATAGTGAGGGCAAGGGCTCATCTAGCATGGAGGTGTTGTCACCAGCGTTAAGTCAGACCACACCCTCTGTCAGAGCCACTTACAGAAAGCAAGAAGACATGTCATTGTCATAGGAAACTCTCTTCTGATGGGAACAGAAGGCCCAACATGCAGACTGGTCACACCTATTTGAGGAGTCTGCTGCCTCCTGGAGTCCATCTTGAAGATGTGAAGAGAAACCTTCCCACCCTGTTATGGCTTTCAGATTATCATCCATTATTGATTTTTCAGGTGGCAGTCTGAACGTCCCAACAAGAAATCTGAAGGCAGTCAAGAGACGCCTCAGGGCTGTGGACAACTGGCTAAAGGATCAGTTGCATAAGTAGTGTTCTCCTCTATTTGTAGGGAATGATGGGGAAAAAATAGGAGGAGCCAGCAGATCAATATTTGGTTCCAACCCTGGTGTTCACCCCTTTTTTTATCATAGGTTGGCTGAGTTTTGGGCTCTAGTATTTCGTTTACAGGAAACACAGGGAGGCACTGGAGCGTGTCCAGAGAATGGGAAGGAAGCTGGTGAAGGTTCTGGAGCACAGGTCCTATGAGGAGTGGCTGAAGGAGCTAAAGCAGAGAAAAGGAGGCTCAGGAGTGACCTGATCACTCTACAACTCCCTTAAACTGGGTCAGTCTATTCTCCTGAGTACCAGTAGGCAGAACAAGAGGAAATGGCCTCAAGTTGAACACAGGGAGGTACAGATAGGATGTCTGGAAAATTTCTTCATCAAAAGGGTGGTCAAGCATTGGAACAGGCTGCCCAGGAAAGTGGTTGAGTACCAGGCCCTGGAAATACTTGTGTAGAAGTGACACTTGGGGACATGGTTTAATGGTGGACTTGTCAGTGCTAGGGTAATGGTTGGATGTGATGATCTTAAAGGTCTTTTCCAACCTAAATGACTCCATTATTCTATGAAATTATTCAGTAGGATGGTGTCTGGTTTTGAAAAAAGAAAATAAAAGGATGATATATTTTCTTATGTAGCCATCCTGGATTCTTCAGAAAGATGATCCTTTATAACCTAAATATTATTTTGTGCAGGAAACAAACGAGGAAAAAAATGAAACAAATATTCATTTGAAATTCTAATGTCCCTAATTACAGTCCCCAAGTTGACATTTGCTCACTTTAATTTAAAAAATTGAGAATTTTATTTATGTTTTCTACTCCTTTTTTCGTAGCAGAGGGATTTAAAACATGTTCTGACCTACAGTGTCACAGTTACTGTTCTGTCTTATGATCTTCAGTTAGCAATACCTTACCTTCTGTGTCTGCAGAATGAAAATGTATTCTTGATTTACCTAAAACTGGAATTAGTTCGTTTGCCTAAAACTGACAGGGATTACATTTGAGAGAATTCACACAAATACAAAGCCAGGAGCTTCATTTAGGTTTAACCCTTATGCCCTTGAACACAATAGAGTTTACATAAATATTTAAGAAGGGCAGCCACAGACCAATTAAAGGAATATATTTTCCAAGCATCAAACCATTGTTTTCAGGCAATGCACTGATGCTCCTAAATTAATACATATTAAATCTGTTATGGGCTTAGCAGAGTTTTAGGCTCAGGAGAGGGAAAAGCAGATGAGAGCACCCCACGGGGAGGTCGGGCAGAGACTGCCTGTGAGACACACGACCCACGCTCTCAGAGTCTGTGCGGCTGAGGGTGGCTGCAAGCTGCTCTGCAGATCCGCCCGAGGAGGACAGGGCACCACATCCCTGTTGTTGAGTTCTTTCAGCATCCTAGGAAAAGCTGTGGGCAAGCTGAGAAGGCTGTGACTGTCTTCATTTTGATATTTGCTAAATAAAATCGAGGAGCAGCTGTTTTGTGGGAAATATATTTAAGGGCTTTTAAAAAAAAAATTAAAAATAAAAGTGTTTTAAGATACTTCAGATTTCCCCTCATAATGAGAGGTCTAGTTTCAGTGTAGTCCTACCCAAGATTGCTTAGTAAAAGACTGCACTTTTCATATCCACTGACTTCACACCAGAGAGTCCATCAGATTGCTGTTTCACAGTGCATGGTATGAATTATGGAAAGGTGCTGCTCATAGGTACATTTTTGTGAAAAGTATCACTACACAGACCTAGGAAAATACCTTTGCAAGTAATTGGATTTGTGGCTCCCTAATTGTGGCAGCTTGTTAAGGCAGGGATAGGACTTATCCATTGTGAACTATGAGAAAGTCTGATTTGAAAAAGACCCATATGCTCTTGAGTGCAGGGGCAGAGCTGGAGCAGAGCTCAGGGTGAGAGAAGGAGGGAAAGGTACACGTGAAATGGAAGTTTTGGAAGAAGAGTAAAGAATGCAGAAGCACATCTAGGAAGGGGAAAAAGAGGAGAGACTTGTTGCATTTAGTGAAAAGCCAAAGATAAAGAGTGCAGATTGCAGCATGCTTTCTGCTGAAATAGATCACCTGCAGATTCTGCTGAGAGAAGTAAAATCAGTTCAGATGGAGAAACTGAGATGTTAATCTAGGCTGGTGGCAGAAGGAGATGAAGCAGAAGAGAATTAATGTTTGTGGGGAATCCCGTTACAAGACTGTTTCTCTTAACATGTGCAATAGACTTGTAGCACTGGAAGGAAAAGAGGGAAAAGAAGTATCTGGAAAGAAAATATGAATAATTGAATAATCTTTGAAAGAGAAGAAGACCTCCTAATACTATGTTCATCTTACAGACTTTAAAGCTTTTGAAACATTCACCTAAGTACAGTATTCAAATGTTGTTTTCCTGTGTTATATGCCTTACTGACAGGATTAGTTACCTTCTCTCATTATATCAACTTCAAGTTTATTTGCAAATAAGTGAACTAAATAAGGTACCTGGGGTATTTTTGTGTTTATCCAACTGTTGAGACTATACTTTGGAATTTTTCAATACATTTTTGAGCAAAATATCTCCTGACTGTTAATTCTGTAATACAATTTGTGAAATGTCTGACATCTGAAACTCATGGGGGAGAGGAAGGAAATTGCTTGCAGATCGCCATGTGCTTCTGTGCTTCCACTTGGGGAATGCATGGCCATAACTGTGGGAGTCATGAAATTGTTAATTAAGAATCTTTTTTTAAAAAGATAAAATGCAAAATCTTTTCTTCTTCTAAAGCTACGCACATGGAGATTTTTAGACAGAGTAAGTGGCCTCGTTTTCTAGTTAATTACCTCAATAAATCAGGAGTGGGTTGCTGGTACTTGAAAATTCTGTGCATGTTAGAGTGAGGGACGGAGCAGTTTTCTGCAGTGGTCTGTTGCTGGTCAGTAATGGTATGTAATGCACTCAGGTCAAAAGGGTGGCACTGATACTCACAATGCCACCATGGCTATGACATCAGAAGCTTACTGCTAAAATCCAAAATATGACAATAAAACTGTTTGTGTTGCAGCATAGAAAGTGTTTGTGTTACTGCTACAGAAAAAATTGCAGCACCACTCAGTTTTTCCTATGATGTGATCTTTTTTTGCATAAATGCATATGTGTGTGCATATAGAAGTAAGTATGCTTATATACACGTTACCTGTATTGATATGCATAATATTGATTGATATATGCACATAATTGATAAATACATGTGTACACACACACACGCATCCTGAATTAATTGTATTTGCTTCTCACAAATGGCTAATACTCCCTGGAAAGAGAGATGGAGAGAGGGAGAGATTTTATTGGTGCTAGTTGATCTCACAACTGAGGATCAGTTTTGCAGTGAACAGTGCAGACATGCACTGTAGAAAGGCTGTTCCTGTCTTTGCCTAAGACAGGAGACAACAGATGGGTGTGGGAAGACAGGAGAGCACAGTGGGGAAACTGGACAAGACTCACCAACAGCCTTGCTCCTTCTCTGTGCCACTGCAGTGTGTGTGTGGTTCACAGTGGTGACAGTGGTGGTCAGGATTCAAGAAGGGATTTGACTGAGGGGGAACTGGAAGTGAAAGCAGGTGGGCAATACCTGGACTAAGAACATATTGCAAGAGATGAGAGCAGAGGCTCCCCAGATCTGAACAGGAGCTTGGTTTGAGAAAAAAGTTAACAGTGGGTGGGAAAGGGGCTAAATGGTCCTGGCAGGTCCTGGAGGCATCCTAGGAGGGTGGAAGTATGCAGAGGAATCAGGAGCAGAAGAAAAACATTTCATATGAGTGGGTCAGGAAAACTGCCATCAAACAATAAATATGAGAAAAGACAAGATAGAATTAGAGGAAATCTAGCGGAGCTACCTTGATGAGCAGTTCTAATCTATCTATATCATTAATAAAGACCAATACTTCCAAAAAGCTCCTTTTCTCTCTGGTGGTTATAGAGATGTCTCGTTAGCCAAGGTTCCAACTTCTGGATGGCTCAGTTACATTAAATGAAGGGTCTATTTTCATCACCCTTTTTGTTCTAATGATCATCCTGCATTATTTAGCATGCAGTTTTATAGAAAACAGTACTTGATTTTTACAGTAATTATTTTTTTACTTCTGAAATTATATACTACATTCTCAAAGAAAACACTGTTGCTGCATACAGAAGCAGCAATATTTTTCCATCTAGCATTCTCCTCTCTTTTCTTGTTACCAGGGTTTTTAAAATGTGATAATGTCCCGCCACTGTTTCTGAGATTTCCTGAATTTATTTGTTTGCTCTTTATTACGTAAGGAATGATTTCTGCCTGTTTGAATATATTTCTGTGGGGAGTGCTGACATTCTTATCCACACTTCACTTGTCACTTCCAGGCCAGACGGTTAATATGATTTCCTACTATGAGCTACTTACTGCATACAGTTTTAACATGTGTTGCAGCAAAGCAGTATATTGAAGTGCAGAAATGAATTAAGAAAGAGGGGGATATCACACAAAAGTCATTGGGTTCTCTTCGGTAAAGTGGGTTAATGTGCAACATAAGTATGTTTTTAATAGGAGTAAAAGGAAATACAGGTGGACTTCATATTCTGATCCCATCCTTCTCACATGAATATGAGGAAAAAAAGTGTTTGTGTTCGTGGATAATACCTAAAGAGGAGTGTCTGCGAGCCTGCAAAGGAGGGATTAGCATTCCAAATGGCAAACTGGAAAACACAGAGGACTAATCAACAGCATCTGGATTGGAGCACAGTCTTTTCTCTGGGAAAAGGCTGAGGGCTGTAATGGTTCCCAAGTTGGATTTTTATCAACACGGTGGTGATTTTGCACAGAAAGCTGAGGTTGTGCTGGGAGGCAAAGGGCGTCACCCTTGAGATGGAATAGGTAATTGCACTGCTGTGCTCAGTGCAGGACACTGCCATAGAGAAGGGTGTGGGCTTATGTTAGAAAATCAAGAAAGAAGTGACACAAGTATGTAGTGGTCTAGAAAATAGTTATGAGGAAATACTGGAAGAAATTGAGGTTGTTTAACCTAAAGAAGACTAAATGAGAACATAATAAGTACCTTTAAATACATGCAGTGTTCATGCAGAGGTGAAGGGAATAATTTATTCTCTTATCCTTTGCAGACAGAGTGAGAAGTAGTGGGCTTGAGGTACAACATGAAGATAAAGGTTAGATGTGAGAAGAAACAGATTCCTTGGGGAGACTGGAGAGACTCTGTTACTGAGTATCTTCAAGAAGGGCATAGAAAAATATAAGGAAGATACCAGTGCACAGCACCCTACCTGGGGTACCAGGTATGAAATAAGTAATCTCTCGTCATCTCTGCCTAGCCTATTTTTCTTTGATTAAGCTGAATTAAGAAAGGAACAAATAACCTCAGATGTAAAATGTAATAGAATAATCTTGGGCTTGGTCAGGGAAAATGTTGAGTAGTCGTGGCTGCTCTCACAGCCTTCACCCAGAGCAGAAGCACAGTGGGATTGCAAAATTAAGGCTATGGCCACTACATTTGTAATAATTTTTAATACTGATGAATTATGGTTGCATTGGACAGGTCTTGTCTTCTCCATGACTCCTATCCTGGCTGTTATGAAACTTTACATTACATTTGGTATTATAAAATTTCTCAGAATTTTCAGCCTCTGATTAAGCCTGAGCCACAAGCTCTTTATTCGTGGGTTTCCATTTTAAAAGTGTTCAGATTATTTTCCCACAATGGTATTTACTTGCCTTTTGGCTTTTTAGGCAGCATCCCAACTGGTAACTACAAATAGAGGTAGAATTTATAGATGTGTCCTTCAACACAGCGTGCAGTGTGAAGAATTGCTATGTACAATGTCAACGTACAATTCTTGATATAATTTAGCCTAAACTGCAAAGGAATAAGATGTTTTAGAGAGTGATATTTTGGAGTTCCTGGATGAGTTATTGAGTCTTGGTATTTTTTGGGTGTTTGGGGATTACCTAAATTAAATTGCTAGAAGAGAGAGAAAAGAAGATGCTCCTGTGGTGAATGGATTACAATTGGAGATCTTAGCAATAAAACCTTGTTTGGTTTTAAAGGAGAAAAAATGTATTTTTATTAAATCCCCAGAAATTTTTGACAGGAAAAACTTTCAACAAAAGGATTGCATTTTTCTGGGGGGAAAAAAAATCACTATAAAAATTCAGTGGTTGGTTGATTTGCTTCTGTCAGCATTTCTCCCAGTTTGTCTCACATTACCACTAGAGTCTGTTTTGCTGTACTGCTCTTTTTGGGAGCGCAGATAAACTCTTCTCTCCTTGGTGTGCTCAAAAGGGTGTTTGCTACTTTTTTCTGAGTCTTTGTCCTTTTCTTTTACGAGTGATTTTTATCCTAAAGAAAAAGAGATGGTGATCAGTACTGCAGTATGAAACCACTTTACCTAGGCATGAGTATAGGCAGTGGCAATGAGGCTTTTTCTATCGAGGACTCCCACTTCTTCATTGAGTCAATCCATGTCTCTCTCAGGATGCTGCATCCATTTACGCCCCACAAACCTGAAAGCAGTGACCAGATAGGAGCAATGCCTTTACCTTCACAGGAAGTGTGTAAGCTGAGAATTCAAGGGTAAAAGATTGTATATTGTTAAAACTCTCATCTGGCTTGTTCTGCGGGGAATGCTTTTTTGTACTGCATGTATTCAACCTGGAAGATTTAGAGTTCCAGGAGATCACTGAGTCAGATAATTTGGGTGAGGATTTAAGGCACACATAATTTTATAAATGTCAAAAATTGCATTGTGACCAAATACTTGAAAGAAAATTTTATTGTTTGTCCTCATAGATGTACAACACCTATAAGTAGGTCTAGGGGAAAACTGTAACTGCTAAATTTAAAAAAAAAATAGAAAGACTCACTGGCTTCCTCCTGTCCTAAGTTTCCTGTGTTCTCTCTCTCGTAATACAAGAAGACATTCCAGACATCACATTTCTGGGGATTACCTTTCTTGGGGTTGAAGCCTTTGGCCTCATTCTTTTCCTCACAGTTAGAGTGTTCATAAGCCCCTGGAAAGACACTGTCTGTCATGTCTTGTTGCTTAAATATTGTGATCGAGCCTGTGAGTAATCTCTAACTGCTTTGACATGTTCATAATAGCTTTTGTTCTACTCTGTACCAATCCATTTCCATTCCTTAAAGTCCCCTGACATGGTGTGTTCCAGCTCGGACGTGGTATTATGATGGTTTGTCCAAAGATCCTATGAAAAAATCAGAGCACTACCTTTAGCTTTTGTGAATGGTAACGATGGTTTGGAAAGTGAAAAATGACCCCTCTGTGGCAGAAGATATTGTTAGACCTTTTTCTCCTCGGATTATTTGTGGGTTATTTTCCGCCTTTGGTGGAAGTTGTTGTGAAAAGCGGTCAGCTGAACCGGCACTGCCCTGCAGAGTGACGTGTTCTTGTCGGGCTCCTTCAGCTGTGCTGTGTGCAGTGAAGGCTGCGTTAACACCAGATGCCAATCATACACCACCAGTGGATTTGCAAGATTATAGGACAGGAAAAAAAGATGAAGGTTAAGCATGGGGCACAATAGAGATTACTTATGGTAATGAATTGTATAATTTTTCTAGACAGATCTGGATTAATGTTTATCCCAGGCAAAAGATTACTGTATGTCTGATTCTAGTTGTAAACAGACATTATTAAACAGAAGGTTTATGTTCATGAAATGCGACTATGGGTGTTAAAGCACTTATGATTTATTATGTGCAAAAAGAAAAATTAACCTGTTCATCTGCTATAGTACAAGATGCGCTGTGGGTTTTTGCATAATTTGAAAGGCATCTGCTCCTTTGGAATACAAATAACCAGTGAGATGAGAAAGATTCTCCTCTCATTTACACGGGTTCAATGCCTCACACTGCAGTGGTGTTGAAATGGTGTAACCAAGAAAAGAATAGTCTTGTGTGCTTTTATAAAGAAATAATATTTCTATGAGAGATCATGTTGGCAAAGTCTGTTTGCTTGTGAATCTTGTATTTTCTTTATAACTAAAAAAAAAAAAAAAAAAAAAAAAAAAAAAAAAAAAAAAAAAGTCATGTTCAGAGACCTTTACAAATTACTCTACTGGAGCTTCCAAAATAATTCCCTTTCACTACATGAAAGCATAATGTTTATAGACATTTAATTTAATTTTTTTTTAATTGAATGTTTTCCAAAATACTTATGTTGAAGCTCATTCTTCTCCTGCTTTATTGCATGGCTGCTGCTTAACATAAGTGAGACATAGATACAGCATCCACATTTTTTAGTATTGCCTTACCTCAGTAGCTAAATAATCACACCTGAGTCAGTGCCTTCTGTGTTTTAGGTGAGCTGAAAAATATTCTCTTAAGGAAACTGCAAACAAACTCCAAAACTTTGGTTTTTTGGTGGAGTAGATGGTGCAACTCTATTACTTGCTAACAAGAAAGTATCTTTTCTCTGTGAAAGCAACGAAAAATTACAGTTATCAAAATCTGTTCGTTCTATTTATGGGCTGTATTTGTAGCCAGCTGATTTTTGCATAATGCCATTTGAAATTATCCATTTAACAATGATGGATGATACAACTGTGTTGCTCTCCCTCCACTTTGTAACTGATCTGTCTACTTATAGATTGCATTGGACATGTTGCTGATGCTTTATTTGTAAAATTCACTCACATATGTGAGAAATTTGTTCGTTAAGTCTTACTGACTTCACAGAGGCTTCTCAGACAAGTAAAGATATTCCTCTATATAAGCAAAACCAGCCCAATATGTGGAGTGAAAAGACCTGGGAATATCGTGGGATTTGTTAAGTGAATTAGAATTTAAGCAGTTAGACTAGACCTGAATAAAATGTAATCTGTAAGACATTCTGAATGTTTAAATTTAAAAAGTTGCAGTCTTAAGTTTCCATCAAAGCACTTCATAGTGCTCTTTTATATTTCTTAACTATATTTTGCATTTGGTACAACAAAATATTTGTCATGAGTAAAATATAACTTTAATACTTACAATGTTTTCCTAATTATCAAATTTTACAACTTCTGTGAAGCGTGAGTCCAGAGTTAAAGTTCATGAGCAGATTAATTAAGCAGTAAAAGTTTCTGTGGGTTTTGTTAACGGTTCCATTTAGCAATTGAAGTTGCTGAAGACTTCTGGAGATACTCGGGATGCAGGTAAGAGTCCCTCAGGAAATGGGGCTGGCTGCATTGCTCTGCTTGAAAGTTTTTGCAGAAAAGCACTGGATTTGGGGAGGCACTGAAATATGAGCGGCCGCTCTTTTCTTTGCCGTGTGTTAGCAGACATTGATAAGTCGTGGAGGTGACCTCCATCTTCCAAAGAGACAGAAAGCTAGAAATGAAGACACATTTCTGTTATCAGTCTGCTGTGGGTCGTAAGTTGAACTGGTGTTATATTTTTCTCTGAAAGCCACGTAGCCTTGACACAGTGTTTAACAGTGTTAAGCTTATTGCTGCTGAGCTAAACATGTCTGAAGTGAACGATGACCCTCACGTCTTTGCAATAGCAAAATGTCTCCCTGATGTGATCCCGAAGACTTGGAGCATTAAGTTAATTTTCCCCTGGATTTCTGAGCTGCCTTCTTTTTACCCGGCGGAGAGCTTGTGAAGAATACAGCTTCTGACCGAATGACAGAACATGGAGGGTGAAATTAGATGCATTCAATTAGAAGATGACAAAAAGCCTATCTAAATATTTGTCAGGATGCTACTTACAGGACGTAGTCTCCAGCCAGGGAAGTGAAAGGCGGACACTCTCAGGACTTCATAGTCTGGGGGGGAAAAAGATGAGTAAATCATCCAGATTCTTTACGGGCTTGGAAGGGATAATTGAGGGTATCAAGTTGGCTGCTATGCTTCCAGGGCTAGTGATCCCTCTCATGTAATCTCAGATTAGTTCTTTGCTTTTATTCACTTAATACAAAATTAAACGTTACAAAGTTTTCTGGACTATTTGAGTAAATAATGTTGCTGTTTGACCTCTAGAGGATGATTAATGCAATGGTTTCTGGAGGTATTGAAGAAAGAGGGGCTTCACCTTCTCCTCAATATAAAAAACACTACAAAACAACCAAAATGCCAAAAACCACAAAACTTAAGGAAATGAAAAAATGCACAGCAAACTGTTGACTGTGAGACTGTCAGACAAGATGATGTCCTGGTTTTCCAGAGGACAAAAGGATGTTCTTGGAAACCTAAATTTGAAGTTAGTAGTCAGTTAAACAGAAAGAGATCAAAATATGCAGCTTGGTTTAGCCGCATCTGTTTCTCTGTAAATTATAATAACTTTTTTTAGGTAAGTGAGCAAATCTCTGGCTTGTATTTTCCTGCCCAAAAAGTTTTAATTATGAAAGTAAAATTAAAAGTAAATACAGCATACCATGGTTATTTAAATTTTTTTTCATTTGTGTTACGGCAGTTCAAGGGGGAATGTGACTATGATAGGGTTAATCCAGCTACATAAAAATCCATGCTGTGTATGATAGTAGTAAAGCTTGTGATCCCTTGATCTTTGATTAGATCCAAGCTAGTAAATATCTTGTGTTTAATCAGAATGAGTTGTTCTGCATGTAGTATAAGTCACCTTCACAGATGGGATGTAGCAGCAGAGTTGTTTGTGAATATTTGTTTTAATCCCTTCCAGAACAAGCACGCTTTATGTTTCTTTGTTGTAAATCAGATTCAAGCAACTAAAGACCAGCATGAAGGAAATATATTTACTTTGCAGTCAGGAGTAGGACATTGTGGGAACCTTTTCTCCTTTTAAAGAAAAAAGTAACTTAGTAGATTCTTAAAATGTATTTTATACTGTTCTGTAAAGATAACTAACGCACCGTGGCTGCTTTTTTTAAACTGGGATGCAAACATCAATACCTGGAATTTCTTTTTAAACTGTCCAGAGACATTTCTATCTTAGACTATAAATTTAAAGAGACTAAGATTTATTGTAGTTAATGTTCAGCCTGTATTATTATCCTATATTTTAAAGATATTTAGTTAGAATGGCTGTTCTCTCTGCTGGTAAGCTGAAATTATTAAAATGTTATCTGTAAGGATACTTGTTTTGTGTGGTGTGTCGGCGTCCTATTTACCTAAATCTGTCATAATTGCCTTCCAATACATCTTCCTCTGACACACTAAATATTGAAAATGAGATGACTCTTCGCTGGGAGCTTTTCTACTGAATGTCATTTTTCTGTGTTCATAACTTGATGGTAATAACTGGACGACCTGTAGTTAAATGCGTCTCAATTTCTCTCACTTATTTTTCCTAATCACCACATGGAGCCTTCAGTGCTCAGAGGTGTGATTAGGTTTAACCTGCCATCATATCTGAAGAACTTTCTGTACAACATATTATACATTGCAGGAATTATAGATGTAAATGGTGGGTCTAAGTGCAATATATAAATATATATAAAGATGAGTTGCTCTCATGCCAAAGTTAACTCCTGTTTATTTTTTTTTCTGCTTTTAACAGAAAGACTGGAGAGCCCCCACTAATAAATGGCTGGATTCCTTACCTTGGGAAAGCTCTGATTTTTAGAAAAGATGCTTACAAATTCTTATTGGATCAGCAAAAGAAATTTGGAGATATTTTCACTGTACATATTGCTGGTGAGAAATATTTTAGTATGTATCTTGATTTTTTCCATCAGTGAAGTTAAATACTAATCCAAATGTTTAGTTTAGAATCTTCCTTAACCCAAAACATTTTTCTCTAGCATAGACCCATAAAAATCCCTCAAATTTACCTATATTGTAAGTATAATAGTTATCTATAAAATATCACTATCAGTGTGTGGATTTAGTTACATCTCTAAATATATATGTATTTTGACTGATTTTGTAGGTATGTGCTGTATGAACATAGATTTTGCCAGCACATTAAATTGTGTATTGGTGGGTTTTTTCCTAAAGAAGGAAGACTAACATCATCTTGACACTGCACAGAAAAATATCAGATTAAATTTAGAAAACACTTAAGAAAAAAAGTGCAGAATTTGTTCTCACACGTTTTACAACTGGTTGACAGGAACACAAGGGAATGAATGACACATTGACTCAGTGATACAATCAGGACTGGAACACAGAAACTTCCCGTTGCCAGCTTCTTACTCTGATCATGCTTGCTGAAAATAACAATATAATAAAGTATGATATAACCTTACTGCTTCCTATATTTATAACTGTATTACTAAGCCAGATTGAATACAAACATTTGGGTGATTTCACATAGGCATTTAGCTGTGGAAGAAAAACATAGAATAAAACTAAAATCCTGAATGAAAGTTAAATATATAAATTTACGTTATCTATAGAGATCTACTTTTTACTAAAGTCAGTGTAAAATCCAGTATTTTTTTTGTGTTCAGAAGGGCAAACTCTTATTAATATAGATGGTTATAATCATCTTCTGCACCTTTACATGCTGATATCCTTGTTCAAATGATCAACTGTAATCCATATGATTTTTAGTTATTCCTGTAATTTTAGGGAGTTAGAAACAGAAATGTTAAATGTAAAGTATAAAGTTTGCTTTTTAATTCTAGGGCAGTAGCATTAACTTTATATTTCCATAGAACCGATATTTTGGAATGAATTTTTTTTTTTAAAAAGTAAATTAATTTAATTGCAAGCCATGTGTTTAATGAATAAAAATTTTCCTCCTTTTAAAAAAAATTGTCCTTTTGTTCCTTTGGAAGAGAATTTTTTACTGTATTAAATATGTGATTTTTAAAAATTTCATTCAGGATTTTTTTTTTTTTGGAAACTGGTATGATCAGATCTTTTGCAACTTGAAAGTGAGTTTGGCACAGTACAACACCAACTCTTGTTGAAATACAGTCTTTTTTATTGTTAATTTGAATTCACACTCTAATACAGTTTTGGCTTCTTACAAATACCAATTAATAGCTATAATTCAGATACCAGTACATTCATAAAACCAGATACAGTCATACTTCAGAATCTTAAAAGTGTTTAATCGAATATTTATTTCTTTTGCTTCTTTATTATTTTATGCAAGACTATGTTTAGAAGTTTGTGTTTAAGCAATCTATGAGTGTAATTTAGTTTCAGAAATTTCTGTTTCCAGGATAAACCAAATTCCATCTCAGATAATCCCCTATGTTCAAGTGTTTTGAGCCAAGCCTCCCTTGATAAAGACTGAGGTAAATGGAGTTAGTTCTGGATATCATTTCAGTCTTGTGCAGGGAAATGTTTGATTTTGTGAATTCATCGTAACAGAGACACCACTTTAAGTTCTCTTTTTCACTATAAAAGTGCTGATCATCAGGACTTCACTAAAGAGAAATAGTTTGTCATCCTCAAGTCAGGAAGTAAAAAGCTAGTTAGTGTCTCCTATCATGTCCTGATCCGAAGGCATACAGGATTTCTGTGTGTCTTACTGATTTGACAAAGATGATGTTTCTGTGCTCGGCAAACATAGCGTAGCCAGCTGTATGTGGACTATCATTACTTTACCCCCCTGGTGGATGTCTAAAGGTCCTGTCAAAAAATTCTATCAATATATATTTTTATAATTATTGGTTCTCAAACTAGTTCATTTGGAAAATGCGGAACGATGCTTGGAGTTTCTGGCGTTGCCCCGTACTGGTAATGCGATTTTGCTGATTGTACTTTCCCATGTGATGAGCAAATGATTGTCATCCCTAAAAGTCGCAAGGGACATGGATGTCATCTTAATAAAGAAATTAAAAAGCACATCTTTCTATGAGAAACAATGTAAATTCCTGACCTGTCGCAGAAAATAGTTCTCTAATTGGTTTTGTGTGGTGGTGCAGCAGAATCGTTTTCCCCAAACGTCATGCCAGCGCAGCACCACTGTACATCATTGTCAGCAGTTCAGCAGAATCTCCCTAATAAGAGGACGATTACGTAAATGCGATAGTCTTGGGGGAAAAAAAAAGGAAAAAAAAGATCAGAAAAGAAAAGAATCAGGAGAAGAAAGAGAGAGTGAGCCTGTGGCATTGAGATGATCATACTTCCCAAGCCCCTCTGCTTGTTAAGGGTCAGCAGCATAAGCAGACGGCTAGGTAAGAACTGAAAGAGCTTGAAACAGTTTTGTCATTGTTTCTCGGGATTAAACTTTGTGTCCTTTTCCTCTCAAGTTGATAGGAGTGATAATGAACCCTGCAATGTTCTCTCTGAGGCTAACTCACCTTTTAATAAAATAATCTTAGTGGTTTTCACTAAGCACATTTGCCTTTTCGAATACTGCTGCAAAGTCATTCTATTCTTTAAAGCACGATACACCTACAGTAACATATCACATTTTTCTCTCGTAGGCAAAAGGTAATTTACATTAACTCCTTACCAGGCTGAAGCCTGCTCCAAGCATTACCAAAATAACATCCATCATTAGATGCCATCTGAAATGCTTGTCTTTCATCATTAGCATTAAAAAGCTCCAGAATGCATTATTAGAGTAATTTCTTAACTATCGTACAAATACTGGCTTCTGTGCTCAGATTTACCAAAGTTGACAATTTTCATATTTTCCACATCAATCTTCTATTTCTAGGAGATTGTAGAAACTAAATGGAGATAACCAGGCTATTTGCAGCATGGGTGTAATGCAGACTGAAGAAATGGATAGTGAAGTATGAATTCTCTGTAGCCATTAAAAAAAAATCAGAGGGCTTTTTGCAGAAACAAGGATACATCTCTTGTTTTGACTTGTTTTTGTGGTATTAAATAAAATAGCTCAGTGACTTAAACTATTGTGAATTGGAATGTGACATTTCTGTATGTACATGTCTACTTAGTTTTTGGTGTTGAAGGGGTTTTTTTACAAACTAATAGGGAAAGGCTTAGTGTCTAGTGGTTTCTATATAAATACCTTCAAGATTTAAGGCTACCTGATTTGTGGGGATTGTAGTATGCCTCCATTTTTCGGCTGTTTTGGCATTATCTTTTTTAGTACTCTGATGGAAACTCATGGGTATCAAGATTTTGGATTGATTTCAGAAAAGGTTACTTTCCAAAGATTGTCTTGGTATTAGCTGCAGTGGAAAGACATGGGAGTAGAGGGCGAAGCTGCATTTTGAAATACCAAATAATAACTGAAAACTTTATGAAAGGTTTTAATTTATTGGTCTCTGACACCACCAGAGAGAATCAGTGGGAAGAAACCTCGCTGGGGACAAGGACAGGAATTTAAAAGCAAAACTAGGAGGACCAGATTGGCACTTAAAAATTTTTAAATCATAACTTGAGGTGAGAAAGTTTGTTCCACTTCGGATGTTTGCTGTTCAGGGTGTAGAAGAGGTGTTGGGGCACGATTTTGTAATTAGCAATCTGTTCATGTATGGAAGAGAATGGTGTAAGCAGTGTAGCCATGTAGTGCATCTGTGTGCAAGGATGACTGTAATTGTTAAAGGTTCCCATACCCACTCTCATAACTTTCTAACTGCCATTAATTCACCCCAGGTTTTAGTACTTTTCTAATTAAGAGATCTAAAATTAGATTCTCGATGGCATACATAAACAAGCTGCCTTTGTTATAGGAGGATTCCACTTTTTTGATTATCTAGACCCTTACTAAATGCAGCAACAAGAAATATTTTGGTTTATATGTTTATATATGTTGTTGACTTGCAGTGATGTGGTCTGGAGCCTGAATTGATTCTACAAAATGAATTATATTTTGTTACATACTTACTTTTTGCTAGCAGGAACCTGATGAGAATAATAAAACCAGGATCTGTAATATTCTTTTTCTCAGGGACTTTTTTTTCAAAGTATGTGCTAGTGGTGAGTTTTTATTTAAAATTATTACTAAAATTGTTTGTCTGAAAACTCATTTGCTGAAAATCATTTTCTTACTTGAAAATGATAAGAATTGATGTGCGTTTGCTAAGTGTCTGATTAAAGATCACAAAGAAACTCATATTTTGCATCAGAAATAAGCAGATGGTGGACAGATGGTTTAAATTAATATTAATTAAAAATCTTAACTTAAATTGTTTACCCTGTAAATGCAAAGTTAAGAAGCCAGCTTTCATCTTTAGGGTTAATAACACTCCAAATCTATTTATTAAAAATTGCTCCAATGGACATTCTTTCCAAGCTTTGATCTCAAAGATGGTAGCCTCAATAAAGAGCATGAAAGTCGGTGAAAGCTGGAAGGAGAGAGGAATTTTTAACAAAGATCCTGCAAGACTGAAGTCAAGGCAAGACTAAAAATTCCTGTTAGCCTCTGTCATCAGAGGAGGTCAAAAAAGGGGACTGAGAATCCAGGATCTCTCTTTCATGCTGTCTTCTCAATATACTTATTCTTTAAAATTAAATTTACAGCTATGTTTGATTATGTTACAGTAAAACAAAATCCATGAGTGTCTTAAAAACGTTCACATACTGTTGACAAAAAAGAAAAAGGGTCCAAATTCTTTCTTGATATATCCTTTACATTTCCTCACTAGTTCACTGGGACTGCAGTTGATGTAATTGGGAAGGGAATTATGGCAGCTGGTAATTGTAGAGGAAGTCCAGTGTGTACCCAGATACCATAGAGCACTGTGTGTGCATATAAATCAGAATATGAAATAAGTATGATAATTCAGATATCACTATATGGTAACCATGGATACTTGACATTTTTAGTGGTAGTGACTACTTTATCTCTGGACATCTGTCACAGAGCCAAATTTGGTCCACAGTTAAGCATGTAGTGTTCCCTTTAAAATCAAAGGAGATTTGTCCCTTTAGTGAGACAGAATTAGACTGTAAGTGCTGGAAGCTTTGCTCTTTCCCTGAGTTTGTGACTGGGATATTTCACAGAGAAAGTGTACATTTTAATAGGTACCCTTTTTCCCTAATGCACCTCTTCATTCAAGGTAAGAATCAGGAACTCTAAATTTAGAACCATCTATAAAGAGCTAAGATTTAATTGAGCTTTGGGAGTGTTAGCATTTTGATTCATGGTAGTTCCTCCAAGTGCTTCTCTTCAGTAGTTGACTTGAAGTTTACGGAGAAATTGCAGGACTTCTCTGGCAGGGACAATTTGAAAAAGCATTTAACTTGATGCAATGCTATCACTCTGTACAAGGAGGTACTCTGAAGGTATCACTGTGTCACCTCATTAAGGACCCTGGGAAAGGTAGGAAGTTGGTGGTGAACTCAGTGGAGTGCAATGCTTGATGCAATGCTATTACTCTGTACAAGGAGATACTCTGAAGGTGTCACGGTGTCACCTCGTTAAGGACCCTGGGAAAGGTAGGAAGTTGGTGGGAAAGGTAGGAAGTTGGTGGTGCACTCAGTGGAGCCCGTGCTAAAAGTAATACCTGCTACATCATAGGCTGCTGCTTCACATTCACAAACTAAGGTAGTCATGTTATGGGCACTAAGCACATTCTTGACGAAGAGTTAGCAAAGCTTCAGAGAAAAAGAGCTAGATGTGAGAGAAGCTTTAAATGTTGGGAGTTTGCAGTGTGCAGTTTAAGCTGTAACTGACAGATCATGAGTTCCTGTGTCATCTGCTTGGAAAAAGCTGCCTAGGTGGCATGTTTTCCACTCCAGCCCCTGTCATTCACTGTCCTCTGTGCAGGTGAAATGTGTGTGTTTCTTGTTTTCTGCTAGTGAAAACCTATAGTTTCCAAATGTTGCTATGACTCCACACTGTATTTTCCTGAATTATACCTGAGTAGAAAATTATTTATTTCAGAGCACCAAAATCGAAGAGATCACACACAACTGTTGGCACAAACAGTAGATCTGTCTACGTGGAAATGGCTTCACATAGATTTTAGAAGAGGCTGCAAAGTGTACACTGGTGGAATCTGCATCCTGACAAAGAAAATCTAAATAATATTTGTTTCATAATTTTTATTTTTTTTTCTTTGCAGATTTATTCATATATCTTTGCTTTGAGGGTTTTTTGTTGGTTTTTGGGTTTTTTTTTTTGGCATGCTTTTTTCACAGACTTCAGCTTATTTTCAGTTATTGCTTCTGGAAGTGCTACCAGATTATAAAAGTGCATGTGTCTCTAATTGTTTTCTTTTCTTCTCTTCAGGTAGATATATTACCTTTATCATGGACCCATTTCAATACGTCTACGTCATCCGAAATAGCAAGCAACTTGAATTTCATGAATTCGCTAATAAAATGGCATCCAAAACTTTTGACTACCCAGCCTTGTCAAAAGGAAAATTCCCTGAACTCAAGGAAAACCTGCACAGAATCTACCAGTATCTACAAGGCAAGCCTTTGGATATCATTTCTGACCACATGATGAAAAATCTCCAGGATATATTTGAATGGAAATGCTCACAAGCAACAGATTGGGAAACAGAAAAAATGTACAAATTCTGCTGCTCTGTAATGTTTGAAGCCAGTTTTGTAACACTATATGGAAGAGTTCCTGCTGCAGATGGCCACAAAGTTATTAGTGAAATCAGAGACAAATTTATCAAGTTTGATGCCAGCTTTCCCTATTTAGCTGCAAACATACCAATTGAGTTGCTAGGAGCTACCAAGAAGGTTCGGAAGGAGCTTATACATCATTTTTTACTTCAGAACATGACAAAATGGCTGGGAGGGTCAAAAGTGGTCCAAGCCAGACAAGATATATTTGAGAAATATGAGCTGCTTGGAGATTATGACAAAGCAGGTAGGAAACTTATGAATGATTGCTTGTCTAAAATAAAATAATTTACTATAGACCTTTGAAATAAAAAGGCAAAATGGCGACCTTGAAATTTTTTTATGTTCTTTCTAATTGGCTAATGATAAAATGTTTTACTCTGAAACAACCCTCTATGATAATTGATTTTTTTTTTGTGCTGAGGTGGTAAAACAAGATACTTAATGGTGATAATGAGAAAGATTATAACTGAGCTGCATTTCCTCCCCTTATTCCCCCCACCCCCCCCGACATTACATTTCAAACTATTCTCATTAAGCAGAAAATTAGACTTCAGAAGCCTATTGGTCCTCATTAGCATTCACTGATCCTTGGCTGGGTCTGTGTCCTAACATCTTTTAATTAGCACACTGCAAATCTAATCAGTGTAATAAACGCTATTAATCTTCCTTTTCACTTATTTTCTCCCAGCACATCATTTTGCCTTCCTGTGGGCCTCTGTGGGAAACACGATTCCAGCTACATTCTGGGCCATGTATTATCTTCTGCGGCACCCAGAAGCTCTTGCAGCGGTGCGTGACGAGATTGACCATTTGCTGCAGTCAACAGGTCAAAAGAGAGGGCCCACATATAACATCCACCTCACCAGAGAACAATTGGACAACCTGGTCTACCTAGGTAATTTATTTTTATCTGTTAGGAAGAGAAGAGGGGCTCTCCCGGCAAACTCAGTTTATCACTCATTTCTGTTTACTGAGAAGGTGGAGGACACAGCTGCCTAATTGACATAATAACACCCATTTACATCAATTATAAATTATGTAGTTTATAGCTGTAGATACTCTCATTGCATGTAAACATTAAAGCCTAGGTAATTAACTATGCAAGGTATGCAAAAGGCTAAATCGAAGCTTTGCAATTATTTGAAAAAAGTTGATGCCTATTAAGTTGTTTGATTCTGAGCATCTGCCGAAGTGTTAATGCATTTCAAATACTTCTGTATGGTACTGCCAAGAAAGACCCTTTTCTGAAATTAAAGTGGGATTGTGTATTTAAACTGCAAATGTATTTTATCCGCAAGCAATTTCTTTCTTTCTCTCTTTAACAAAACAAAAAAGGCTTCTAAAGCAGGCTTCTGTTGGGCAATGCCTCCAAATAAAATATAAGAAGATAAAAATTTGCAGAGGACAAACAGTGTTTTCAGTACTTTATTCAAAAGAGGGAGCTTTAAGGGAGCTATACATCTTCCAGTTCTGGATCTGGGGTTCAGAGGGAGACCCTTGCCAGTGGTCATCAGAAGTTGTTTGAATCAGGAACTATACGGGCCTTCAGAGCATCAGCTCTTCCCCTTATTCCCCCCACTAGTGCACTAAATGAAGAGTGCACTACTAAATGAAGAAGAGAAATGGTGAAAATAGCCCAAGGGATGAAAGAGGGTGTAGCAGGTAGGTACCCAATCTTTAAGCATCTGTGAGTCTCCACAAGTAGTGTTACAAGGGCAGACAACATCTGAATAAAAGATTAAAGGTTCAAAAATCCTCTGTTTTTAAATTTCAAAACCAATCCTCTGTTCCAAACAAGCTCATGTCTATAGGTCTTGGTAGCTTATGACCTGAACTGATGTTCCACTCTTAAACAAAGCTGTGTCAAGGGATGATGGTGGAGCAGTGCATTCTGTGCTTGGTTTGGATCCTTGTAATAGCTGCCATTCTCCAAGATCATCCAGTGTGGCACATTTCAAGAATCTCTGTGCAGACTTGATTTGATTATTACAAATATAAAATTGAGTCAGATCCATTTCCTTTGTGTTAGAGCATTAATATTAATCTTACATATCCTGAGTCTATGAAGTTGGTTGCATCTGGAGTCACATCTGTTTTGATGCAGATTTATCTCTAACCAATGGAGATTGGTTTTGAAGTAGAGGAGGTATTGGATGACAATTCTGGTAACATGACTTTCGAAGCATTGAATGGATTTCTAAGGAGCACAAGTAAAACTACTTCACATCAGAGCTAGCATACACCAATAAATAAGTTACCAAGCATTAAGAAGATCAAAAGACAGCTTAGTTTATAGACTGAGATGGAAATGGCCATGAAAAAAAAGGGGGAAAAAAGGCTCCCCAAAAGTGTAGGAATATGGAAGATAAAACCATGTAGTTGACTAAAACCATCTGGTGCAAAACAGTATGAACAGTTTAAAAACATTAACTGTGTCATTCCTCTGCTTCTTGAAATCTTGAAGTACCTTGGTAGCATTTGATTTATGTGTTGAGAGGGAAGTGCCACATCCTACTTAGTAGTATTCTTGTAACACTTTTGTTAAATTTCATAATCATGTTAAACATAATGTGATATGAACAGAAGCTAGATTTCAATTCTTCTGGCACTTAAGTCATAAAGGGCTGGATACTCTCCCATAAAATAATAATATAGAAAAAAATCTGTACCATAAGAGAATTAGAGTCATGCTTCAGTGGAAAGGGGAAAAGGATATTTTGTTAATAAATGTGTAGGAGGGACAAAGGTCCCAAATTGCATTGCTTGCATGCCACGAGCTCCCCTCTTGCAGGAAGGCCACTGACCCCAAACCTCC
Organism: Peucedramus taeniatus; assembly: GCA_013400575.1. Classification (NCBI taxonomy): domain Eukaryota; kingdom Metazoa; phylum Chordata; class Aves; order Passeriformes; family Fringillidae; genus Peucedramus; species Peucedramus taeniatus. Next base: position 41,250 of record WBNO01003401.1, on the reverse strand, counting down.
AAGACTGAGCTTTTCCTCTTTCCGTTCCCTCTGTGCCAACCCGGAGCGTAGGAAACTGGGATTGTGTCCCTGCTCTCGAGTGAGGCAGACCAGGTGGGATGCTTGCATGTTCATCACCTTGTCATCTCATTCTCCTGTTTTAAGCGCTCTGATTCTCCGTCCTCTTTTTGGCCTACTATAACAAGAGACTTTTTGATTCTTCATGCTATGGAGAAGAAGCACAAATTGCTGAAAGTCTTTTTCAGGAAGTAGCGTTGTTGTGGTCGGATTGTTTGGTCTAGGGAACAACATGGCCTGATTTACTCCTAAATTCATGGAGCTCAGGTACATGATTATTTTATTTTAAAAAACCCAAACAAACAAATGAAACCAAAATGCAAAACACATTCAACCCAAAATCAATCTAGCAAATTTTGGCCCTGATTATTTTCTTCTGATGGCATTTTTGGGGCAGCGCCCTTTGTATTATCTGCATAACACAATACCATTCCAAAATCCAAACGTGTATTTGTGTGCACAGAGTAACATACATTATTAGACATTATGGCTCACAACAGAGCTCTAATATGGTAAAGGACACATGAAAATGGTCTGTCAGTTAAACTGGTTATAATGGAAATGCCAAGGGTAAAGCAGACATGTACTTAGTGCATGTTTAATGCTAGGCATGTTTAGTCAGTTCGTTTATTTAATATTAGTCCATTCATTTATATGGTGAAGTATTCTTGCCCCAGGTCATTGCTGAATCCCTGATATTCCTGCAAAAAGAGCACAGCTTGAAAAATTGTTTTGTACACAAGAAAGGGTAGGCACCCAAAAGGAGCTAATACAGAGTGTGTAGTCGTAACACAAATGTTAAGCATTAAAATCAGTGGTTGAATTGAAAGGAATAAATATCTTTTTCTGGAATGGGCTGGGCAGTACCATTTAGTTCTGAGTAAGATGCAAATGTACTTGTTTCAGATTATCGTTTGTGTTGGCACACCGTGATGCCCGTGGGTAAATGACCCCCCAAATATTTGCATACTCAACAGCTATTTTCCTACAGTGCACTCTAATAATTATTGCACCCTATTACCTGCTCTGTGCTAGTGTAAAATTAACAATCCATTACTGCACAATAAGTTTTATAAAACATTTACAGATAGAGATCATGTTTAATTAAAATTAACTTGCCTACGAAAGCCAAATGCACTTATGATTCGCAATGACCTTTTATTACCTGCAGTCCCTTGTTTTGGCTGGATGATTGACAGCTTGCTGTTTGGCTACCATGTTGTATTTCAGCTGACAAGACTTTTCATTTTAACTCAATTTGCCTGCCTATCACAAGCTGGTGGCAGGCCAGGCTCAAGTCACCCAGCTTTGCCTCAGCAGCTTGCTCTATTTCTCATTAGTACGCATTTATTCAGTGGAAATTGGAAGACAAATGCTTGAAGGCATGTGAACTAAGTATAGCAAATTAGGGTTTAAAGACTGAATATTTATAAGTATATTGAAACAGTTTTTAAAAAAAAAAGTCTAGAATGAATTGGAAGCTGAGTGCTAGCTTTAGTATAAGAGAAATGAAGAGAGAAGTGGGAGGATTCTAAGAATAACAATACTATGAGATATATCTCTGTCTTCCCCCCTCCTTCTCTCTCTAGAAAAGATGTAAAATCTCTCTGACAACACCTTATCAAACAACAGCCTGGCTTCTTTATGTAGCGCTTGCACAGTGAAGTTTAGCATCTCATGTGTGTAAGAAGGGGGGAAAAAAATGAGGGTCATGTTCATTTGCTGCTTGGTTATCCCTTGGTATGCTTTAAATTGCCTTGTTTGTTCGGCACAAGCACAGAAACAGATGTTGCTCTACCGTGCTGGATAATTTACTGTACCTCACGGTGCAGAATGGAAGGCCTCCCAAGCTACCCAGCTGGTCTGTCAGCGGCGATGGCTGGTGTCTGCTGAACTATGACAACTGCAAGTAAAGGCTGCAGTTTTATTGTGCAGTTGTCATTCCTCTCAATGTATAGCTCTGGCATTTGTGGAAAGCTGACTGTCTATTTTTTTAATGTGAGCCTGCAAAGCCATATAAGCTCCATTCTCCTTTGTTGATCATAATGTGACTCATTACTTTTGTCATCTAATGATTATCGGCATGATCGCTCAGAGCGAGAGCCAAGCTCGCCTTCCACACATAACTGGTACTGGAAGGTAAAACAGATTTGTCATTTACGATCTGACCGCTAAGCCACACTTTGAGCTCCATTATTGTGATTAACTTCTGCATAAGATATGCTGCCCAATTGTCATTTGAGATCCGGCAGCAGGCAGGGACTGCCGCGCTTTCTGGGAGGATGTCCGCCGATAGGATGTGACCGCATTGCTTGGGTGGTTAAATGTGCTGCTATTTTGCCGCGACACTTTATAATTATTATATGATCTTTTTTTTTTCCCCTCCTTCTCGCTTCCTCATTTGATTTCTGCTGTCTCCACGTATGTCACCACCATTTCCAAATGGTGGACTGGTACAAAGCTACCAGCTTCGTTTTCTGCAGGTTGAAGGCAGTCTGGAGCCGAGGCTGGACCCTTCCTTTGTACCGCATAAAGTTTTGTTGCCAGAGCGCTGCCAGTTGAAATCTATCGTGTCAGGTGCCTTGTGGCTATCCGCAGTAGAGGCCATCTTCTGGAACCAGGGTTCTTTTCTGGCTTCGTCACCAACAAGCCGATTTGACTCTGCCTGATTATAGTAACGAAGGCAGTCCAAAAGAATATGCACAGACTCACTGTACGTCACATTGAATCACGGCACTGGCCACACAAAGCTGACCGCAGCCTCATTTCTTTAGACAAATGCATGCTTAAGGAAAAACCTCCTGCAAGAAAGCATCCAGGGCCACTTTATTTGCTATGCATGCTGCACCAGATTTAATTTTTAGTGAAAGAACGTTTGTTATTATTTTTTTCAGAGGCATCTACACTGGGTAGCTACTGTCTCTAATAAACTAACCTTTTGGGTGCAGCAGTTGCAGTGCCTTGGTGAACAGTTAGAGAAGGCTTATTTGATATCACAAAACATAAAGGCAGATACAAATGGGTTATTACATGCAAATGAAACCCTATTTTAGGCTATTTTTCACACTAATGATTAGAAGGAATCAAGTCACATATAACAGTGCCCATACACACTGGTGGAAAAATAGTCAGTTTTGATTACAAAGTGAGAGATGCAGCCCTAGACAGGAGCTACATGCTGATATACATGCTATCAGAATGATTTATGCAAATTATGCATATTATTCCCAAAGGAATTCCTCCTCAAACTGCCAGGATAAATTGCCGGAAATTAGCCATAAAATCTGTCGTGCTAGGAGCAAAAGGTGAAGGCCACTGGGAAAGCAAGGACATTCAGCTTCTGGAGCCTTCCAGGATGTGATGGTGGAGACAGAAATCTTGCTTTCCCCAAACCTGAAAGGACTATATTTTGTTTCCTCTAGGCCAATTAGAAGTGTCTTTCTCTCTTAAAATTACTCGGCAAATAATGAATTTCTTTCATTCACTCTGACCACAACAGACACTATAATTTGGCAGCATAGTGCATTGAAAAGAAAATACATTTAAAAATTCTCAGAATGACTACAGAATTAACAAGCAGAATGATTTCTAATGTACAGTCCTACCATTAAATCCAACATCTTTCAAAAGGCAAGCTAAGCAGCTCTGTGGATGCTTTCACTGGTACTTGTTTGCAACCACCAAAATATATGTAAATGCATAAAGCGTTCATGTCTTTTGATTGCGTTGTTTTCAACACGATGCCTGAATAATGACTTTCCACCCAAAACCTGGTGCTGCTTATAACCGACAGGATTTATCATCACCATCAGGGAGAATCACTTCTGGAGGTTCAGCATCCCTGACTGCCCCACCCCAACCTTGCAGGGTTGTGTATTGTCTCCTCCTGGTCTCTGCTTTGTGTTTGGTTTCGCTTGTGTGGTTTTTTCCCTTTTTTTTTTTTCCCCTTTAGCCTGCTCTACTAAACTCCTGGAGAATCAGCAGTTGTAGCCATGTATAACTTCCAGTCATCTCCCATATTTCTGATGCTTCCTCCCTCCCCCCTTTTGTTGAATCGCAGAGAGTGCCTTAAACGAGAGTTTAAGAATGTGCTCGTCCTCCATGAACATCCGCATCAGCCAAGAGGATTTTGTTCTCAAGCTTGAAGGGAATCAAGAAGTCGTTTTGAGGAAAGGAGACTGGATAGCCCTTTACCCGCAGATTTTGCACATGGACCCTGAGGTCTATGAAGATCCTAAGGTAAACATTCAGCTCGTGCTACTCTTCCTACTCCAGGCACATCGAAGCAGCCAAGCCTTTTGTGATCTGTGGTTTTTTTTTTTTTTTTTTTTTTTTTTTACTGCTGTTCCTTCTTGTGGAACAAATCTTCCTAGTTTCAGATGTATTTTCTAGGGCCCTGCAGGTCAAAGGATTCATGGCCTGAAGAGAGAAATATGGTGATGAGACTGACTGCGACCGCTTTCAAAGGAATTGACAATTGCACATTGACTACCATAAACTTTAGGCTAAATGTGGGCTTTGTTTGGCAGTGGATCATTTGATACCCAAGGAGGGCTGAATAATAGAAGGTGGTTTAAATAGCAAATAATGTGGGCCATTTAGCTAAGTGCCCGCAAAGCATCATTGACTCTCTGAAGCCCTATAATAGCAGTGTCTTACTTGAGCCTTATGCTTTTTCACCTCCCTTCGTAGGGATTCACCCCTTCTTGATCAATTAGAGTGTTGTGAACTTGAGACTGTAAAGCTGTTGCTCTGCAGCGAAGCTCGGAGGGTAATTGTGTCATCTCCTTGTATTTTTCTCTGACGCTCAAGTTAATGAATATCAAAGACTCAAAATTAATCCACCCTGCCTCAGCTGTAATACAGCTTCAGAAGTTCAGCACCTGCATGCAAATTGAATAGTCCTCCTCTCAGCTAGGTTGCTCCCCAAATTGCTGTCCCCACCCAGGGTGCCACGGAGGAAGAGCAAGAAAGAGCAAGGGTGCGGCTGTTAAATGGCTCATCTGCCTGAGAGGCAAGATCTTGTACCTCATCCATTCCTCACCCCTATTTTCCTAAGCAAATGGCTGTCTCCCAGCCATGCTGATTTCCATCCTTGGCATTTGAACCAAAGAATAAAGGAACTGGATTTTTATACAGGTTTATAGAAAGCCCGTGTTACAGACATTGCTCCATGAAGTTCTCCCTTTCAGGAATTTAAAGATGAGAGCTTGCAAAGAAAAGATGAGATTCAAGTGCCTCGTTGGTGCAGGACAGCATTTCGCTGTGTAGGAGCTCTGCCAGCCTCAGTGAGAGGAGGTGTGGAGCATGTTGGAGTCAGCAGGAGTAAGGTATAGTCACTGGGATGAACACTGGAGCCACGAGAATGAAAATTGCATTCAGGGGAGCTCTGATGCCTGTCCCCACACAAAAATGAAGATAAAGTCTGCAGAGAAAATCAGGGGTTTAAAAATAATTCATCTATTGGCAAATAGTTGATTAATATTTTTATCCTTAAAAAGGACAGATAACAGCTAACAAATAAGCTTTTTTTTATTTTATTTTATCCTTAACACTTTATTTTGGAGAACGTTATTGATTTGTCAAAAGTCCATCTGTTTGTTTAGGTCCTAGACCAAAAGCATCAGTGTGGAAACTGATCTCCTCCCTTATCCAATAATTGCCGGAATATATTACCATATTTCCATTGCTTGAATATATCTGCTTAGTATCAGCTCTGCTCAGCTTTCACAGTACAGCTTTAGTTCATATATTTTATCTTTTTGATAGTGAATGAGCAATCCACACATTGCAGTACATTGATTTCAGCACATGGGCCCCTCTCGAAAAGTGGGGAAATCACTGTTCTGTTTGGTTCTTAAAATATGCAGTGTGCTTTCAACAATAACTACTGAGGATCAGATAGAGATGGAGAATGAATTTTTTGAAAGGTGCAGTCTTGAGCTTGTCATGTATTTAGGGAAAACTTTTCCTGGGAAAACAGGCAGCTTGATGAGATAATTTTGTAGCAATGCTTTTTCTCCTGGATACATAAATTTAAGTTCAAGCTATCTTGTGCTTTGGCACCATATTGTGTAAGTGTAAGCATATATTTCTGACCTCTTTCTCCACCCATTAAGGCCTAAATAAATTAGTCAGTTTTCTATAAAGTGCATAAGTGAATCCCTAAATTGTAACTCAGCTAGTTATAGAGCTTAGTAAATGAACTCTGCAAAACCCATCGAGTAAATATCAGGAAACCCTGCAGGAAACCCTCTATGGTGACTTCCCAAACAAAGCTAAATACAGTATGTGACAGAAGGAGACTTAGATCAATCACAGGAGATTGCTCAGTTTTCATAATACTTGTAGCGGCTCATCCACACAGAACTTCATTGCCTGCTTTCGCTCAGCATCCTGACCTTTTCCTTGCTGTCAGCCACCATGTCTCTTTCAGGAGACCTTGTGCATGGCTGCAAATTCCTTCATTTTTAAAAATTAGTCTTTATTTAGCCAGTGAACTAGCTTTTAAGGAAACACTACTCAAGGGGCTTCAGCCGCACTGAGTTTGATGTCCCTGTCACTGGCTGCATTCCTGTCTCACACTTGTTTTCTGTTTTTCCTATTCTTTAGACAGCAATTTATTTTTTGTTAAAAACAATTACGAGTCTCAGAAAGCTCTTAATATGACAAAGCATAAGGTTTGACCCAGTGTGTCTGTGCATTCAATACCACAGTTCATAATTCCTCCAGACACCAGAAGTGCACCTTGTGAAAGCGTTTGAGCGAAGTGAAGAGCTCTGGGTTGGGTTTTTAAGCTATTGCAGTTCATATTTAGCAGTGCTTTTTTAGACCAGCAGAATTTAGAATTCAGGAAGTAAATCTTATGATATTCTGGGCTTTCATTTGTTACTGTGCTGCTCCAAATGAAGCAATAACTTCCTGGCAGAAAAAAATAAAGGCATGCTTCCTTTTGAGAGACTGAAAATAATTACTTGTCAGTGGAAATAGACATAGAATCACCTTTATATTTGTGGAAAATCCAGACCTCTGCCATTTAATGAAGTAAGCTCTTGTTCTTCAGCACCCAAAGTTACATCCCCTCCAGTGCACCTAGTATTTGTTCCCTTTATCACTGACCACCTCCCCTGACATTAGTTTCTCAACAGCAAGACCTGGAGTACATAGTTTTCAGAGCCTTTCATGGGTAGATCAGTATCAGTGTATTTTTAATGGTGATGTGGGGTTTTTTAATCAGTTGAGGTCGGTTTCTGTCTGACTGACTTGTTCTCAGCCAGCTCCAAATGGCTGCTGCTATAGCAGATGTATGCAAAGCAGGACAAATGCTAATGAGTGACCATAAGCAAGAAGTGCCTGTCATTTTTATTCAAAGCATGCAGGAGGGTTTTGTAAGTGGTTAATTTGCCATTGACTGAGTGAGGATGCCAGATCTCCTTCATTCAAAAACACAAATTATCTCTAAACAGGGATCCTGCTACTCAAAAATAGTCAGAAATATGTTCAATTTATGGAATGTAGGTTACAAGTGTGACCTCAAGCCTTACTTGAAAACACCCTCTTTATAATAGTCAGTCACTGGCATTGTCCTGCTTTGCTCATAGCTTCTGCAGCAAATATTTGAAGGTAAGATGTAGCAAAATAAGCAGCAACTATCTCCAACTGAAAGGAAAACGGACTGGAAAGTGTTGGAGTTTTCAAGTAATCTGCACCATTCGGTGCAAAAAGAAGGATGGATTTTGCTCTGTCTTGCAATAGCAAAATCAGTGCAATGCATTAATTTATTCAGAGGCATTTGCAGAATTTGGCAGATTATCCTTATTCATGATGTATGTACCACACTGAGTGCGTATGATGCTTTACAAGAAAATTGTCCTTCCACTAAGGTTCATTGTCCCTGCTACAAAGCGGTCAAAATCTAATTGCAATCAATATAGGCCAGACACTCAGTGGATGAGATGAGGAAGTTGAAGGAGCTTGATGTAAAAGGACTAAGCTAAATAAGTGGATTTAAAGAGTGTTCTTTGCAGGGAAGATAATGTGAGTTAATGAAACTTGAGGGAACCAACTAAAAAGAAGAAGCTGTCAGCTCCTTGTCTTCCTCTTTATCTTATTTTCTGGGTTTCAGACGCGTTACCATTGTGCAAAGAAAGCAGCTCATGTAACTGCCTTGTTAGATATCACGCTGTCTCTCTCTTTCTCTTTCATTTTCAGGAGTATAAGTTCGATCGATACATCGAGAACGGCAAGAAGAAAACCACATTCTACAAGGCAGGAAGAAAACTGAAGTATTTCCTAATGCCCTTTGGCTCTGGGATCAGCATGTGTCCAGGGAGGTTCCTCGCAATGAATGAGATGAAGATGTTTCTTTTCATACTATTGTCTCATTTTGATGTAGAACTAGCAGAAAACAAAGCTGTCAGACTTGATAACAGCCGCATGGGCCTTGGTATCCTCCTGCCAGACGTTGATATTGCCTTTCGTTACAAGCTAAGGTCCTTAAGAAATTGAGCAGCTGCCTATATGCCTTCCACTAATCTCCATGTTTGCTCTGTTTCATCACTCAGCTTTATATTTTTGGAAACGTTTGCTTTTCCCTCTCTGCTTTTACCTCCTTCCTCTTTGTTTCTAAGGAGAAAAGCTGTTGGGCTGGAGGTAGAGACCAGATGCAGGGACGTGCAACCTCAATTTGTCCTGCTTGAGTTGTGAGAAGTGAGGTGACATGACAAGGGTCTGGCCAAGTAAATAGCCCAGCATCTCTACAAGGTGCATCCCCATACTATTGGCCCTGAGATGAGCAGGATTTACAGGGAGGATGATTCCAGGCCGCTTACATGGACATCAGCATCTGCTCATAGAAGCATAATAACAAGAAAGGGGGACCTTATTTCTAGAGGATGAGAGAATTTCTTATGATTATTATCCTAACTTTACTTTATTTCTTTCATGGTCTTGAGAGTCTTAGCCCTTTATTTGGGAGATGTGATGGAAGTTGTGTGGGGTGGTGGAGGATGATTTGCAAGAATTTCTTACTGACGACACATTTCTAACTTCAGGTTTATGTACTGAGGGTGAATTGCTTTGCTTTCTTGCTCCTTTTATTTTTCTTTTCTTTTTCTTTTCTTTTCTTTTTTTTTTTTTTGTGCAGTGCAGTGCAGTGCAAAAAATTTTAAATATGTGATTTCTTTCCTGTAGTAATTTTAAGGCAGAAGAGAAGTTCTCTTGATTTTTAATAGGCTCTTGATCAAGGCTAAATTATCTATTTTGGCTTTTGAGTCCCCCAAAAAAGCATATTGTTCAGGGAGAAAATATATAAGCCTGTTTGAAATTATTCTATCACCTCAAAAATTAGCTTCTCTTTCTCTCACTGTTTCTTAGTAACATGTTCATGCATTTATTTTGACCATTTCTTATGTTTGTTTATTTCTCATAAAGACAAAAGAGAAAGAGGGTTTCAAGGGCAAGTGTGGTGTCTAAAAATGCTTTTTAACATTGTTTTACTTTGCCTAAGTTGCACATAGGCAGAGTAGTGTGACCTGTGTTTGGAAACAGATTTGTCCATCTGCAAACTGGAAAATAGGCTCTTCCCTGGGGCCAAAATTTGAACAAGTGAAAACCCTGGGCAGCCACAGAAGTTTATACTGGCTGCCCAACCTGCTTCACTGGGTGCCCGACTCTTGTTTGGAAAATTAATTTCCTAGTGCATAAAATCTGAGATTTTAGACCCTGTCTCTCTTCCCAGCCATCACTTCAGAGATTGATGAGGATTCCCGTGGCTGTCCAGTCTTAATTTGCCAAGATGATAATTGTAATGGCAGAATAGCCACGTCTGTGGGCCTTGCCTTGTGTTCCTAAAAAACACCTCTCTTTGGGATGTGCCAGAGTAAGTCTTTCAAAATCAGAAATTCTTCCCATCTGTATGGCACTTGATGGCCTATGGATGAAAACTACTATGTACACACTAAGAAATATTTATTGTTATTTTTGTAGAAGCCTGTTCAGTTATTTGTGTAAAGTACATACCCTAAATAAGCGTCAGCATCAGCAGAAAGACTTTCAGACATTGGTACAGCCACATTCCAAATCCTCCAAGAAGGAAATTGTGGTTTTGTGAGGTATATCAAATAAACATTTTCTCTTCCTATATAGTATCAATAATGTCTACAGATTTGGAGAACACTTACATTAAATGGGCTTTGCAGTTGATTAAATGCTTTAACTTTACTTCAACATTTAATCAACAGCAAAAGCTGATTATTTCTTTGTGCCACAGAATAAAATTGGTTTTTATGGTAACATACTTGTACTCAGGTTACTTACTCCTGTGGTTACTCTGTAGAAGCTATTCTGTACTCAGCTGTAGTCACAATCCAGTTTGGACATTAGAGCCTGGTTTATTGAGAGAGGGAATGTTGATATCATTACACTGTTGACTGTATTCCATTATTGCTTATATGTAAGCTGTAAAATGTCGCATGCTACAATTATGATGAATCCTTCTTTGGCATCCAACTTTAAAACAAACCTGAAGCAACTGCGAAAAAAACAGTGGGTATTTGTTTTAAACAGAAGCCTCTTTTTTATAATTGTATTCTATTTTTAGGATTCTGAATTAGACTATCACGGGCTGCTGCATAATTTGATAGGGCATAAGAGGACTGTGCCAAAAGTACATGCAAATCATTAGTAGTTTCAGATTAATTGCTGATAGTATCTATTCTGAAATTAAAAGAAGAACTAGATTGTCTCCAAAGTAGCAAATTAAATCTGTATGGTATGCTTCATTTAAAAAAAAAAAAAAGAGAAAAGGGTCAGAATCTTTCCCAGGAGTTGGATGAGACCTCTATGAAGCTGCTTGGAGACCTTCGATCAGAGTTAGCACCACGCAAGAGGCCAGCATTCTGCTGGGATAAAAGTTGCTTGCTCTTTTTGCTCAAGAGCTGAAATAATCAAATGCAAAGCAGGGTCTGCCCAGCCTGGCCTGGAATTGTGACCCTGGTAACTCAGGCTCCTGGTAAGGAATGCATCACTACCTTGGCATACCTCGGCTGCTGAGGAAGTAAGCCTCATCCCCATGTAAAGCCATGAGAGCTGGAGCTGGACAGAGAGGTTAAGCTCTTCTGGTCCATGTATTCAGCAGCTGAGGATACAAATATCATAATGCCACCTTAGGACATTACATATTGAGAGTCTGCAGCTGGCCTGACCAGAAGTGACTTAGTCTCCGTGGAGCAGGACTGAAAGGCCCAGGGTATTCCTGGTCAATAAGCTGAGACAGCACAACAGGGAGTAGCATCCCCAGAAGTCCCAGCTGCAGCCAAGCTAGCTGCAGGGTGCTGTGCCAAGAAGAGCATGTTTCATTACATAGGGCTCAACACCCTTTCTGATGACCTCCTCTGCTGCAGGACCCAGGAGTGTGCAGCTCTGAGTGTCTGTCACTGGAGCACGACGAGGCAAAGTCACCTAAGCAGAAAGAGCAGTGCTCTTTGCCAGCGTTCAGGTGCCGGTGGGGCTGCAGGGCAGGGTGGGGGGAGGCAGACCTGGGCTTCCCTCTCCCGCCTCTCCACTTCAGCAGGGGGGTCTGCCCTGCCAGCCCAACAGTACCTGCTGGGGGCATCCACAGACCTGGCAGGTGCAGGATCAGGCAGGAGGAGCACGTGGGTACCCCCTGAATTTCTCTGCTGTTCCTCGATGAAGTGGTGCACTCACCCCTCAGTTTGAGATGTGACTCAGCTGGTCACTACCAGCCTCTGACTGTAAGTTGTTGATGTCTATGGCTGTATCAATAGTATCTTCTGCTATTAAAAAAAAAATTATATATAAGCACCTTTTTTCTCATTAAAAATAGGTTTATTAAGTCAGTATGACCCTTTTAGAATCCAAGAAGAAAGTTGGAAAATTTATCATGAACTAATGTGAATGCTAAAACATAATTTTTTAATTATTTTTTCTTATTTTAATTTACAGATTGAATGTTCTCCATTTTCATGCTGGCACTTAGTACTTCTAGATGTTATTGTAAACTTTAAAATGTTCTATTATTTAGGAAACCATCTAGTATATGTGTGCCTGTTTGCAAATTAGATTTTCATATCTCTGTCAGTATGTCCTAATGTAATAATATAAAACCATGTAAGAGTTGTTCTTTATGCTTTTAAGCCAGCTGCATGTCACAATTTTTGGCATTGCTATTTTTATGAATAATTACTGATCTGTGAATTTCTCCTGTAGAATTTTACATGATCCTTTATTTTGTCATTATTGAACTTTCTGTCATTCAAGAGATTGTGAAGTGCTCTTAATTTTGTGAACTCACAATTTTTATATAGATGAACAATGGCCAGGTTCTACTTTAACAGTTAATATCCATTGTTCAGGCTCCTAGATCAACTAAGGTACTTCTGAGCAAGAAAATGGAAATGTCATTATTTTAGTAATCTAACATCTTAAAGGAATTTTTTATTTCAAGGACACAATAAAAAGGAATATATCTATTTTAATATTGAATGGTTGTCCGTGGTATTTTTTCCAATTTATGTTTATACTTCTCTCACAGATTCACAAGTATTGCTTTAATTTTTAAACTATTATTTCAACATACTATATTTTTCTGTTATTTGATTTTGACAGATATTTCTGTAATGAAAAAAAACCCTTTAATTCAGCAGTAGAATATAGAAACTCCTCTGAATATTGGAAATGATTGTGTTTTTTTTACCACACCCCCCACCAGGAAACATAAGCCAGTTCTCATCAGATGAGGCAAAAAAAGTGGTACTTCTCACATTCTTAGGACATTATTCAAAATTAGTATAAAGATCTGCAGTCCACTAGTGATTCCTAAGTACAACTCCTAGGCTTTTGCTTTTGCAAACCTCCATGTAGTACAAGATGTACAACCTAAAGTAAAATATTCTGTCTTCACAGATCATTCATTTTAAAAGGGGTTATGAATGAAATTGTTACGATGCTCAGCACTGCACCAGCAAAGCACAACTTGGCTTTTCTAGGTATCACAGTAGCTGCTGAGTTCTACAAGTAGGTATTTAATAGGAAGGTTGTACCCTAAAGACATCGGTGTTTCTCCATTCCTTCATGCAGAAATGCTTGTCAGGTATGTCTGTGAGGGTTATTGAAGATGCTTCCTAGAGAAGACAAACCTGCAGCATTTTCTGGGTTTGGTAAATGTGTGTGTAGCTGTGCAATTGTTTTAACTCCAGGCTACGTTAGAAGTTACTGAAATTTGTAAATTAAAAAGTGTCATTGTTTGAGATTTCTTGAAGGGCACATTCTGAGTGAGCTTTCCATAATGGTCTGAAAAATAGTTTGAAAGGAAGGAGTTAGTGAGACCCTCTAACACTTTTTTCTCTAGTATTTGATTTCATACTAGGTACTGTCTTGATGTTGCTTGTATAGCATTGTATTTTAAAACTGTTCAAGGTATCAAATTATGCATATACTTAACTCATATGAATAGAGCTATTCTAACTGCCAGACCATAGAAAGTGAAGTATTTTCCTGTCTACTACCTAAACCAACCTATGTACCCTGGCTAGTCATGTCCCCATACCTACTACATAATAGAAAAATTAGTACAAAAACACCCCTCAAAGCTATGTTTATAAAAGCATTGTGATCCTTAAGTTATTGTCTATATTTATAATTAGTAATAAATATGAAGAAATATATAAAAGCATATCAAAAAAAGGTAGACAATGTTCCATTTTAAAGTGAAAGCAAGGAAGCTGTGGTGGGATATTGATCCTCATATAAACCAGTTCTGTGTTTATTCTATGCATCAGGCTTTCCTGGGATCTCATGTACTGAGGTTGTATGAATACATCATTTGTAACAGCAGAAATGTGCTCATCTTCAAAACTATTCACACCAAAATAATCAAAAGTAGCCTAAGCTTCAGCTGTTCTTGCTAGAACCCTTGCAGAATTCTTTCTATCTTCAAAGATTTTTAAACCTATTTTGACACTTATGAGTTGGTTTATTTTTCATTTCCCCAAAACCAGCAGCTATGAGTACAGAAAAGTTGAACAAAAGTCTAAGTTCTGGCTACAGGGAGAGTAAAAGTCAGTAAGCAAGCACCCGGTGATGACTTTTGACAGCGACTTCTTCCCCATCAGCTCATCTTTCCAACTACCTCTTTCTTCCAAACAGTTTAGTCGCTCACTAATCTCCTACAGGCAGCAAGTCTTTCCCTGTCTAATTTCCATCTTGTGAGCCAGTGAATCGCCTCTCTTCACAACGTATCTTTCAGTTGCCTTTAAAAAATGAATTCTTTACAGCAGCCTCTTGCAAAACCGGCTTCGCAGGTGGCTGCAGCTGGGAGAAGTGCCGCCTCGCTAAAGCTTTGAACCTGAAAAGCGGATGGGCATTAGTTGAGCTGGTGGTGGAAGCACGGGGGGATGCTGCCGCTCCGGGATGCCCCCGGCCCGCGGCGGCGGCAGGGACCCGCACCCCCGCCCGCATCCCCGCCCGCTGCCCACTGCCCGCCGCCCGCTTGTGCTCCCTGCGCTCCCACCTCCCCCGGCCCGCGACAAAAATCAGGGGAGAGGGGGGTGAGAAAAGACTCCTGCATGCCCCTTCCTAAAAGCATCACGAGCCTCCAGGGATGCTGCAGTGGGACAAGGGCACGGGACCCCCGAGGAGGTTCCTAGGAAAGCGGTCTGGGTGTTGGGTGAGTTTGGAGGGCTTCGGCTGGTGGAGAGGAGGTTTACTCTGGAAAGGCGATTGTTTTTCCCTAATCCTCAATTATGAAGATTTAAAAATAGTATTAAAGGGGCAATCTGTTCTGCAACTTCTCGGAAGAAATAATTGTTGATTTAGATAAGCACTGATCCCTTCAGTGTTTGATGAAGACGTTAATTTATGGCTGTCTAGCAGTTTATGGCTGTCATTAGATTTTCAGCTTTGTCTCTCTTCGAAATGTATCTTTATTTTTTTATTTTAATCCGAGACAATTACGTAAGAAAACGGTTATGTTTGATCTAAAATACATCATTTTCCTATAGCATTTCAAATTATTCACAGATCATAGTTCTTATATGTGCATATATGAATTTAAAAATACAGCAGTAAAGTGCTTGAAACAGACCATAAATTTGCTTCCTATTTTATTACACGTCTCTGAATCAGGTTGAGAGGACAAGGGCAACTAGGGGCTTAGGGAAGGATTTAACCCTTCCCGAGGCTGGAGAACGAGCCGAACCAGACCAAATTCCTCTCCGGAGCGCTTCGGGGGCGGGTGGGGGCGGGCTGGATGACACCGAGCCGATGAGTGACCAGGGGTAATTGGGGCTGGCTGCAGCTCTGTGCTCATTTAGCAGATGTCCCCTCCGCGACGTGGGGGACTGCTAGGAGCCCCCGGGTGGGGCTGAGTCCGGGGCAGCCACGCCGGCTCCTGCTCCCGGCAGCGGCTCCCGCCTTTGCCCCTGTCCCTGTCCCTGCCCCGGCGGGATGGCAGCGCAGGAGCGGGCACAATCGGCTCAGCCCCTGCGGCGCCCGCCTAAGCCATGCGCAAGGCTTCGGGGAGACCCTGCCCTACGCCCTCCATGGGCTCCGCCAGTGCCGGAGCTTTCCCAGGCGGGGCCGGGGCCGGCGCGGGGCCCAGAGCGACTTCCCCAAACTTTTTTCCCTCTCCGACAAGGAGCTCTTCCGCCGTTTGCTTAGAGCCTCAGCATCCGTCCGGCCTGTGGGCAGGGGCGGTGCGATCACGGTTACAAATGATCCTGGGGAGAGTCGCGGAGTCCCGGCTCGTTTGTTTTACCCCCGCAAACAGCCTCCCTCCGCCACCGCCACNAAAAAAAAAAAAAAAAAAAAAGTGTTAATTGCCGCAAAGTTTCCGAGCACGTGGATAATTTACTTTGACTGCTGAGTTTTAATTACAAGCAAACTTATTTATGTTTCTGATGTTTATATTACGCGATTTAATTACGTTTAGAGGCAGCGTCGCACTTTTTTCCCCCTTCCACCCTAAATCACATTTTCATTAAAGGTTTTAATAAGAAAACTCACTTGACCACTATTCATTATCTAGTCCCCTCCATGCACACAAGTTCACTTACCCATTCATTTATTCACTTACTCATTCCAGCAGATCCGCTGCAACTGCTGCTAGCAGGGATGTGAACACTCATAATTATTTGTCAAAGTCTGGAAAGTGTATTATCCCTTCTTCTAGTGGTAATTAGTTACCATAGCATCTAATACGTAAATGTGCCCAGAGCACACCATTAACAGTTAAGCGGAGGATTCAATTTAACACATGATTATATCTTTCATAAGTCATTACATTAGGAAAGCCAATGTCACTCATGCTGGGACAATCTAGGCTCCGAGCCGGGGTAAGGGGCCGGGGAAGGGAGCCAGGCTGGGCGGCGGGGGCAGAGGGAGCTCCGGATGAGGCTGAGGGAGATCCCGGTTCGGTGGGGCGGTTGGAAACGGGGAAGAAGCTCTTTTTGAAAGGGTACATGTTAATTTCTGGCTAAGTGATCTGTCAAGCTTTAAGGCGGGCGGGGGAGCCTCTCTCCTCCCCCCAGCCCGGCACACATTACGCTTGCATTGGCAAGACCTGCTCAGGGACTGGCCCAGTGGCTTCGCGCCGCTTCCCAGGGAGGATGCCCGGTGCAGCGCGACCAGAGAGTGGGGCCAGGAGTGGTAGCACCTCCACCTGGCACGGACCCCTCGCACCTCTACCTGGCACGGACCTCTCGCCCCCCTCCGAAGCAATCGAAGAGGAAACAAGACATCCCAAAGTCGGGCGGCAGCGGTAGCCAGGAATGACAAAGATTTCCATTCCGCTGTCCCGTCGCTCCGAAGCAGAGGCAGGCGGGAGAGCGGTGAAAGGACAGATCGCTCCATGTGCCACAGACCTCGCTCCCCAGAGCCGGCGGGGAGCGCTCCGGGCCCGGCCCGCGCACTTCGGACCCTGCCCACGGGAGTCGGGAGGCAGGGCGTGGGACTCCCCAGCCCCTCACCTTCTCCCCACCTTAGGTCCCGGCCGCTCCAGGAGTTTGCTGGGACCTGGTTTATCTTCCCCCACCCCACGGCCGGGCAAAGCCGAGCAGCGCCCGCGCCTTCCAAGGCAACCTCTCCGGGAAGGAAGCCCGCTCGGTAGCCAGAGACATTAAGCGGTAAATATTGCAGCAAATATGTCCTGCGATGTTATATGCACGAACACACACTCACACAGACACACACACAGGCACGCACCACGCCAAGCTGGTGGCGGTGGTTAATTCCTAATCAGAATGATGGACAGCAGAGACAGAACAATACAAACTAATGGCTGTGTTGCTGATCACTTTACCCCTTGATTAAAGACACCCAATTATGGCGCAGAACAGTGTCGTAATTATGTTCCTTAATCACATCCAGGAGGTTTAATTGCCTTAACGATGTGTTTCATTAAATGAATTTAGGTATTATAGTCGACAGTTTTCATACACAGTTGTTTTCAAATTAACATAATATTAGACATCGTCATGGAAATTGTTTTAATAATCATAATTAGACGCACCCAGCCTTTGTCTAGTAAATGCTGAGAGACGCTTCTCCTTGCGCCTGGGGGCTGATCTGCCCACCCTCTCTGGGCTGCCTTCCCACAGCTCCGTGGCACTTTACAGTTATGTTTCCTGAAAAGTTACAGGTTCTGATTAATCTTTTTTGATGGGAAGTGGAGCAGAAAATATTTATACCCTTCCCCCGCCTGTGGTGCTGCCGTTGGGAGAGGCGGCTCCGNCGGCTCCAAACCTCGGCGGGCTGGGAGGAGGCGGGGGGGCGGTCCTGCAGCGTACCCCGCGGCGCATCCAGCCCCGCGGCTCGGGGCGGGCAGGGCCCGGCGCTGCCCACGGCAGGAGCGGGAGAAACGCAGCCAGGG
>WBNO01003401.1:0-11045 GCA_013400575.1 Peucedramus taeniatus | reverse complement strand
TCTTTCTCTCTTTCTCTCTTTCTCTCTTTCTCTCTTTCTCTCTTTCTCTCTTTCTCTCTTTCTTTTTCTTTCTTTCTTTCTTCCTTTCTTCCTTTCTTTCTCTCTTTCTCTCTTTCTGTCTCTCTTTCTGTCTCTCTTTCTGTCTCTCTTTCTGTCTCTCTTTCCCTCTTTCCTTCATCTTTCTCTTTTTCCTCTCTTTCTCATTGGCTGCCTGGCTAGCTGGCTTTCTTTCTGTCTTTCTCTCTCTGTATTTTTCTTTATTACCTTTTTTTCTTTCTCTTCCTTTCTTACTTTTTGTTGGTTGGTTATTTGCTTCATATACCATATGGCCTTGCTTAATTTTAAAAGTGACGGGATCCTTTAATGTTAACAACGATCATGACCAACAGGAAAGCTCCTTGTAACAGTGCCTAGCTCTGATTAGCACTGTGACACTCACAGTATTTTTGAGCCATACCATTGCAACGGGATTTGAACTTGTTTTTCCATCCAGAGAGGAGAATGTTGCCAGCTATGGTCCCAGCACTTCACTGACTGTGTGGGCAGAGGCCTGCTGGTGCAAGCTAAAGGAGTCTACTTCACTGCATCCTCAAGAACCAGGGAAGAAAAATCAGGGAAGCATCAGCAGGTGAGGTATGGACCCTGCTGAGCTCTTGAGAGGTCCAGCTGCTGAGCTCTGACATGTGGGGCAGCCTTGGTGTTGCTCAGTTAGTCCTTTATTCAAACACAGACATAGCACACCCACTGAAGAGCAGAGCTGGATACCAAGGTGGGGTAAAGACAGAGGCCATATGGAGAAATCCCATGGCCTAACATATCCACGGAGAAAAAAACCCATACATACCCATACCCATACCCATACCCCATACCCCTCAGTTTTGTGAGGAACTTTGTCTTTCAGAGTATTTTGCAACATAGCCTCAGTTGCCAAGAACAGTCCAGGTACTACTGAGCTTACAGACAACTTCCTTTCTGAGGGTAAGATCGAGTGACCAGAGAGTGCTTGAGGTCTGACAAAAGCTTTTAGCATCCTTAGTCCTGTCTTAGGCTGTCACAGAGACTTACCAGTGTTTCCTTTGCAGAGTAATTTGATTATTCCAGGAGAGGACTGCTGGAGGCAAGGAGTTCCATGCACCTGCAGGCTGAATCCACCAAGGTGACAGTCAGTTGTGCAAAGGCACATTTGCATGGAGATCTGAACATATTTCAAACTGATTTACTTCATAATTGTCCTATTTCTCTCACTGGTGAACCGCTTGGACAACAGTTAGATTTATTTGTGTTTAAACAATCATGAAAAGAGGTGGCGAGGCTGGAGGCAAGACTAGATGCATTTGATCTACAAAACACGTACGATTACTTCTGGGAACTTGTGAACTGAGGCACTGTCAGGGAAAGGGCATGGAGCCTTTTCACATCCCTGACCCTGCACACACCTACACATAACATCAGACCTTGTTAGCACAGGAAAAAAGCCCACCATTAATGTAGAGGTTAGTTCCTGAGTTCTTGTCTGTAATCCTGAATTAAAGATCTTAGTGAAGTATGGCGCGCAATTTTTCTGAGACGTCACTGAGATCAACCTTATACCAGTCTGATTGGCCACCAGACTTGGAGAGGTGCGTTCTTGAGCAGCCAGAGATTCCCTAAGACACATTTTTTAGACTACCAAATAGGTCATGGGAGATTCCCTGCCTTCCTCTCTTAACTGGCCATAGAAATTTTGCAGAAATTATCCAGTGTAATAGCAGAAGCTCATGCATGGGATGAATCTGGACCCAAGTGCTCACACAGTAGAAGACTTGGGCACCATTTTTGGCGATAAACTCTGAATTATTCCGTCAGCATGAGACCAGGCACAGTGAGAAGCATGGACCCTGCAACACATTGTTATCATATTCACGCTGTTGATTCTGATTCTCTGATAAAGTTAATTGACTGAGTCAGGGCAAATTTGCTCCACACCTGCTCTGGACAGAGCAAGCTCAACTAGCTCTCATCAATCACTCCCACCAGGAAACTGGCACAAACAGTGCTTGTTCATCTGGTGCCAGAGGCTGAACTTGATGGCACTGGTACAATCGCAGGGTGTAAGACTGTGGGATGTGCAAGTGACCCTGGGGGAACCTCATCAGAATCTTACACTAAGCCACTCTATTTTTTATCCTTAAAGTACATTTCCTGAACCTTTCTAGTAAACTTTGTTAGTCTCAATATCATTCAGTTAAAGCTCTGGCAGTATTTCCTTCACATGAAGTGTAATTTATTGCATTTGTGATCTGACCATTATCAAATTGGTTCTAGGATGGACCAAGGGTGTCCATGTTCAACATCCTTATCCAGGGACCTTCAGCAGGACACAGGGCTGCACTTTGCTGTGTGGGTAGGACATGCAAACCAGGAGTCCAAGAAACTGTGCCTTGCATTTGCTGGGTTCATTCATCAAGAGGTTCACCCCAGAAAGGGCTATTAGACACAGCACACCTGCCTCATACTTTGTTTTGTGAATATTTCTGAGCTTTTTAACCTGTTTTGCCTTGCCCTCCTGTCTGCACACAAAGCACTCCATCCAAAACCCACGCCTCCTCACAAAGGGAGTATGTCTCTAAGGCTCTGGCATAAGCCTGTGGTAGCCTGTGGCTGTCCTGCACAGTGGTTCCCAGCGCATGGAATGAGAAGCAGTTGGACATAAGCCCTGGGAGGAGCGGAGTTCTGGCACCCCCTGTAACATGGTTATGACATGGACTTTGGGAGCCTTGGCAAACCCAGGATCTTGGGTCAGGCAGAAGACTGGTTAAGAGCTGAAACTATTCCTAAGGCAGCTGCAGAAGGTTAAACTCTATATTTGCAGACAGTAGGTGGCAGGAGAAAGGGAGGCAGACATCACCAAACCTTATAGATCATGTCTGCTTTTGAAGCCCCTAGTGTGTTACTGACTTTTCATCAGCAGAGAGAGGAGCCTGACTAGGACCCTTCCTTTGGAGACAAGTCAGACCACACAACAAACTGAGAGGAGGAGGGATGTGCATTGAGCTCAAAGATAATTTGACAAGAAGAACAGCAGCAGCAGCAATAGCAGCTGCAAAAGTCCTAAAGCCTTAAATGGGCAACTACTTAGAAGGTGGCAAATAGACTGTAAAGTAAAATATATTGTATGGAAAACACATTTAAACATTTGAATCCTTTCAATTCTGTTTATAGGCTACAGACCCTCATCCTATATCAAATCCTAAATAATTCTCTATGCAGTTTGGGATCAGGAGCTTCAACCAGGACCAGGTGGCACTCAAGGGGTTATTGTGATTTGCACTCTGTCTCATGATAACTTGCTTCTTTGCCCAGAAATGAAATCAGAAATCAAAGAGCACATTTAAGACTTCAGACTGGATGCTGACAAACAAACCTGGGCACAGGCAGAAACAATGCTATCAGCCCTCCTGTCCTCACCCCAGATCTCATGGGCACATTGCTGGTGTGCTTCTCTCTGGGCTGGGCTCTGAAGACTCTCATGCTGGAGTTCAGCTGTCCCAGTGAATTGAATTCCTTGAACATCTGGTCTCCGTCTGCTACAGGAAAGATGGTGGGCCAGATGGGAAATCCTAGTGCAGACAGCCTGGGGGGCACCTACTACATCGTTCTCAAAGATGATTTGAAAATGATAGATCACAGGACCTAAAGAGCTTTCACATAAAAGAGCTAATATTACTATAAATAAAGTGCCTTTTCGTTTTGGGTTGTTGGTTTTTGTTTTTTTTTTTCCAATTATTTTGTGAGGGAAAGATGTTAATACGTCTAAGATGCAAGAGACATTCACTAGATATTTAGCAGGCCAACCATGCTTCCAGGAAAAGGAAAATAAAAGGCAGGCATTGAGCCTGAGCTGTGCCCACACTGTAGTTGTTAGTACACACCCTGCTTCTGCTGTCAACCATTCCAGATAGCCATTTCCAAACCAGTCTGGGAAGAGAGAGGCTTGAGGTGTGGGCCCATGTGAACCTCATGAAGTTCAACAAGGCCAAATGCAAGTTTTTGCACCTGGGTCAGGACAATCTGGAATCTCAATGCAGACTGGGGAATGAAGGGATTGAGAACCACTCTGTGGAGAAGGACTTGGGGATCCTGGTGGACAGGACTCAAAAGAGTGCACTCACAGCCCAAGAAATTTGTTATAGCTTGGGCTGTATCATAAGAAGTGTGTCCAGCAGGTTGAAAGTTAGAGAAGGTAGAATTAGATTGGACATAGGGAAGAATTTTTGTGGAGTGTGATGAGACATTGGAATGGGTTTCTGAGAGCTTTTGTGGATGCCTCTGGAAATGTTTCAGGCCAGATTCAATGAGCTTTTGAGTAATCTGATCCAGTGAAGGATGTCCCTGTCTGAGGCAGAGAAGTTTGGATTAGTTGATCTTTAGAGGTCTCTTCTGACCCAAACTAATCTGTGATTCTAAGGGTCCAAAAGCAGTCCCTGCCAGTTCATGCCCAAAGGGTAATATGGCCTGCAAACAGGTTTGGTTCCCTTCATGCTGGATAGTCATCTCAGACCATCCTGGAAGGCTTTGTCTTCCCAGATGCCAAACCTGTCAGCATGCTGTCTTTTTTTTCTTGGTGTGATGGTGCACATGCTGTGCGTGCAGACTATACCTCATCTCTCATATTATTTTAGGTTTTGTAAACTGCCAAAAGAAACACCCAGTAGCAATTACATCTTAGGGCTACCAGGGGCTTGAGGAGACAGAGGCCAAGTGCTCAGGGCTCTGGGTGAAGCCATCCTGTTGAAGGTGGGTTTGGCCTTAGCAATGTGGGTATCCATCAGTCTGTGCACTTTGTCTGGGGAACTAGGGACTCCCACTTCCTTTACTTAAGAGTGCAGATATAGCCTAAAAGCTGAACCTTCATCACTGGGATAATCTCAGCTGACAAGTGAAGGTTGCACAACTTTCTCAAGATGTGAAATGATGAAGAAAACTTTGTTCTACTGAACTGGATAAACCAGACAGTACAGAGGGTCAGCAATTTAGGGACAAACAGACTCACTGTAATTGGTATCAGCCCTTGGATTTTTGTTTTTTCACCTTTCCAATCAATGATAATCTGAGACTGACTGTGCATCACTTACTGTCATCACTAAGAAGGATCTGGCAGCTTCTACTTTGGGATTGTAGAAATTGTTCTTTCAAGTCCAAATCAGTGATGCTGCAGTTTGAATACAAACCTGACTGAGGTTCAGTAGTTAATAGAAATGCAGTGTAACAAAGTCTAGTGCTAGATCATGTTTATGTTATGCTGTCAGAAAAACAGAAATCAATCCAATTTCAAATGGAAGGTGGACAACAGCTGCCAGAACTGCTGCTGGAATGAAACCTTGGAAGAAAAAAAGGAAGGGTATTAGCATAGGGTAGTCAGAACAGTTTATTTACAAAAAATATTGTCAGTTGAAGGAAGGGGCCAAAACAGGAAGGATTTTATTTTACAATATTCACAATATTTAATTCACAATATTCACAATATTTAATTCACAATTTCACAGTATTTTATTTCAGCTTGTATTGTGATTCTTAAGCAGTTACAGAAAAAGGTTTATCAAAAATAGAAGAAAAAACACCAGAAGAAATAATCTTGGAACTGGAAAATACAGGAGAAACATGAGAGGGATGTTTTAATGACTGCCAAGAAATTTTGAGTCTTCAAACAGTTAAGGAATTTCTACAAAACATAAAGACTAATTAAAGCAAAAAGACATAAAGGCTATCCACATAGGTGACACAGCTGGTGCAGAGATTTATCCCTTTAGATCAAACTTGACACAGATTATTCGCTGAAGTGTTTGAGAAACCTCCCTCTTCTCACATCTTTGAGACAGCCTTGCTACAACTAAACAGGAGATTTTGGTATTTCAGGTAATTTTTGCTGTTTTTTCTGGAACAGAAGACACATTTTAGAGTCTCAGTCTCATGTATGTGGACATGACTTTATCAGTTTGCAGTAAAGTGCAGGTTTAGGTGAGCACTCTTCTTCAGTCCATTTGTTGTAAACTATCACTCAGGTAATAAATACCTATTGGTAGAAAAGGGCTACAGAGCCATTTTATTACTATGTTTAGTATTTCTATTACAGAATAGTGGCAATGAAACATGGTTAATACAACCTTAGATTTTGCTTGCAAGAACAACACAGAAAAATCTGCTATAAACCGAGGGAGATTGATACTTAAAAAAATAAACGAGGGAGATAAGGCAAAACCAGAATGCCCTAGGAGCTGCCACCACTTGATAAAAACAGTCTGTGTGTATGTGAGGATATTGGTTGTGTCATGAGAGGTAGCCTGGTGGTCATAGGAGGTTGTAAATCCAGATGGACACATGCTCTGCCAAGAGGAGAGCAGACAAGAGGCATTAAGTCAATTGTTTTGCACAAGACATTTTCAGGCAACGACCAGCAGGTAGAATTGACCGAGTCCCAAAATACAGCACAGTCAGGAAAAGGCTGTGTCAGGGTAGACCCAGAGTTTGAAATGACAAATATGCAACTCTAATTCAGCATTGATTCTGTTAATTAACTTACTTACTCATTTGCAAGTATTTGAAGATCTTTGCTGTGTTAACCATAGGAAAATGGTGAAGATGGTGATGGTGTGTGCTGTCTAAGGGAAGGTGTGGGGAGGCATGTTGTAGATGGTGCTGGCACAGGCCTTTTGGAAACAACTGTTGGGTTGTGCTCCCGGAGTGCTGTACCGATCCGCTCACGCACAGGCAATGCGTGGAACAGACCTCTGTTGGGCTCCTTGGCTCTTAATGAGTCTAAACAACAGCTGTTCTCTCTTTCTTTGGGCCAAAGTCAAATGCTGAAGCATAAAACATGTGGGTTACAGTGCCATGGAGGGAGTGTGCAATTCATCCTCCTGTAGCTGTGGCAGGCATGTGCACTTGTGTGAGCAGCATTTACATGCATATGACAGTCTTGGGGAGGGCAGGAGAGTCACAAACTACAGATTACAGTTAAAAAGCCCAAAGGAACCACTGCAAGCATTTAATTGGACCTCCTGTGCAATGCATAAGACTGAAGTGAATTAATTTGTTTAAACTAGATCATGTCTGTGGAAAAGAAAATCCTAATGTTTCGATTTCTCTGTTAATGCAGGCTAACCTTAGAGAAATTGCTCCAATGATAGCTGTCCTCACTTTTTAAAAGATGTCACTTTCTCCTGGTTTGACCCTGGTTAGTTTCAACTCCTTAGCATTGCACTATCGCACCTCTCTTGGCCAGACTGAAGACCTTACTGAAGTTCTTACTAATGATGAGTTGTCAACTTCTCACTTGTTAAAGTCAAACCCTTCAGTTTATCATAATAAAACACACCTCAGGGAGTCTTTGGTTAGTTGCTGAACTCTTTCTGTATTGTTGGCTGCCTTATTGAGGAGGAGCAGCAGAACTGAACTCTGTGCTCCAACTGCACTCCTTCAGGGGATCAGTCATTACCTGGCTGTTTGAATGCTGAGCCTGAATACCAGGTTCTTCTCCCCTGCTTGATATTCTTTATTTATGTATCCAAAGATTACAGTCGACCCTAAATTGCACTTGGAACAGTGTTCAGCTCTCTGGCCATTTTTTCCCTTAATAAAACCATCCCTCTTTCTTTGTCAAGCTGACAGATTTACAGTCAACTCAGTAGTTTTGTTTAAGATGATGTGGGCAGGATATTACCATGGTTTTAGTAATCTTTCCAGTATTTTACAGACTATAGAAATACCTTTCCAGTATTTTACAGACTACAGAATAGAGTAAACGTCTTTCTGAACTCTTCTGAAATTCTTTTACACAAAATGTCTTGCAACATAACCCTCATCTTCATCATGTCAGGGAATTCATATTCATTTGAATGCACCTGCTATATCTACAAGGATTTGCATGTGCACTTCAAGTATGCTACAAGTTATATTTAAATATGCATTGCAGACCAGAGAACTGGTGTTCAGCTGCTCACAGGGTTTAAAAGCAGAAAACACTATTATCATAATTTAATCTATGTTAGTCTATGAGGATTCTAGAACAGGTTCAGTTCAAGAAGCAAAGAGAAGCAGCCTTACATTTATTTCTGAAGCTGTACACTTTGGTCTAAATTTGCATGACTTAGACTGCTGATTTTCTTTTCTGTACTTGTTAGAAATAAATATAATTCCTGTGTGATCCGAAGCAGCTTTTTTGAGCTTACATTTTCACTGAATTCAGAAGTTTCAGCTGCTGAGAAGGTATCAGAGTAACTGAAATTTTTTTTAAAAGTCTAATTATCTTCACCATTAACATTTTACACAAGTTCTAAATGAACTGTGTTCAGTGTCTGTTGCTAGCTATTGAAACTTGCAAATCAGACAATGGTTGAGGTTGGAAGCGACCTCTGGAGGTCATCAGGGCCAAACTCCCTGCTCAAGCAGGGTCTGTTATAGGAGGTTTCCTAGGACCATTTCCAGTTGCCTTCTGAGTAGCATCACAGGTAGAGACTCCACAACCCCTCTGGGCAAATTATTTCAATCTTTGACTATCCTCACAGTAAGAAAATGTGTGAGCTTTCTTTGTGTTTAGATGGAGTTTTATGTTTTCAGTTTCTAACCATTGCCTCTTGCCCTGTCTTTGGCTATTGTTGAAATGAGTCTGGCTCTCTCGTCTTTTGGTTTGGTTTGGTTTGGGGTTTTTTTTGTTTGGTTTTTGTTTTTGTTTGTTTGGTTTGTTTGTTTGTTTTTTGTCTTGTTCCATCAGATATTTATAAATGTTGATAAGTTCTCCCCTGAACCTTCTCCAGACTGACAGTCCTAGCTCTTTCAGCTTCTCCTCACACAAGAGATGCTCTAGACCCTTGATCCTCTTTGTTGGTCCTGCACTGGATTCACTCCAGTAAGTTCATCTCTCTCTTATATTGGGGAGCTTAGATTTGGACAGATTGCTACACATGTGTCTCACCAGTGTTCAGTGGAGGAGAAAGATCAACTCCCTCAATCTACTGCCAGCATTTTTCCTAATGTAGTCGAGGATAGTGTAGGCTTTTTTTGCTTCACTGGTGACTCATACTCAGTTTGCTGTCCAAGGACCCCAAGATCCTTCTTTATAGAGTTGCTTTCCTGATGGTTGTCCCCAGCATGTGCTGGTCCCTGGGGTTATTCCTTCCTAGGTACAAGAATTTGCATTTCTCCTAGTTGAACTTCAATAATTTCCTCTCTTCCCAATTTTCCAGCCTGTCCAGGTCTCTCTGAATGGTAAAACTCTGGTGTATGAGACACACCTCACAGTTTTTTGTTATCTGTGAACATGATGAGTGCATTCTCTTCCAGTGTCCAGGTCAGTAGTGAGGCTAAACAGTATTGGCACCAGTTTGTTGGTGTACCCTGTGGTATACCACCAATAATTTGACCACAAATTCAATTTATGCTGCTGATCATAACTCTCTGGCCCCAGTTATTTACTCAGTTTCCAATTCATCTCACTTTCCAAACTTTTAGTTTATCAGTTGGTCTATGATGATTCAATGAGACAGTGTGAAAAGCTTTACTAAAATCAAGGTGGACAACAACTTCTCTTCTTTCATCCATCAACCAGCTGTCTAATTATGGAAGGCCATCACACTGGTTAAATTAAATTATGCTTATGTAAGCATAATTCTATGCTTACAACTTCCAATTACTTTCTTCTTTGGAAAGGGCTTCCAGGCAGATTTTCATCATCTTTTCAGTGGTTGAGGTGAGCTTGACCAGCCTGTAGTTCCCCAGCTCTTTGTTCTTGCCCTCCTTGAAGAGTGACACTACCTTTCTTCTGTTCTTCAGGAACTTCACCTACACCTTTGCAAAGACAATCAAGAGAGACCTTGTAATGAAATCAGCCAGTTCTTGCAGGAGTTATTGTGTATGATTAATTTCTTTAAGTGTTCCCTAACCTGTTCCTCCTTCACCAAGAGTGAGTCTTCCTTGTTCTGGCTTTTCTCTCTTGTCGAACAGTCCTAGGGATCCTGAAGGCTTTGTTCCTTTGGGGAGGCTGAAACAGCCCCTTCTGTGTGTCCACTGACATGAGATCACCTGCATCATTCAGAAATAGACTCATATTTTCCTTGTTCAATCTTTAATTACTATAACACAATGGCAGGACATCTTCTGGTTGCCTTGACATCCCTCAGGAAGGCCAAATTTAGGGGAGCTTTGGCTTTCCTAAAATCATCCCTACATGTCCAGGAAACATTTACACATTTCATCTTTGTAGTCTGTCCTAGATTCCATCTCTCATATACTGCCTTTATGCTTTGGAGCTCTGTCATACGTTGCATGTTTAGCCAAGCCTGTATCCTAATATATCTGCCTTTTTTTTTTTTAATTTTTTCCTGAATGTTGGTGTGAAGCATTGCTCTCAGAGGATGCTGTCCTTAAAGACCTGCTACCTTTCTGAGCTGCTTTAGCCTTCAGAGCTGCCTCCCACAGGATCCTACCTGTAAGATATCTGAATAAATTGAAGTCCACTCTTCTGAAGAGCAGACTTTATTCTGCTAGTCATCTTCCCCAATAAGTGTCAATTCCTATGGAGATTTACCAAATTTATGTTCACTTAGAATAGTTTAGGGGAATGAAAGACCAAGATTCAGTAATTGCTTAAGGAAGTAATTTTGGGTTTTGGGCTACAAGCACATATTTTGTGTTTATGCCAAAGTAGAAATTCTTTAAAATCAACTTAAGACAGGTAATAAGATGCCTTTTGCAAAGGATGGACAAAAAAAGACCCATTTTGTCATCTATCATGTTTTAGACAAAAAAGGAATCCTTCATCTTTCTCACTGAGGTCACTGCATGGAATGGGTTTCTTGCAGTGAGTGTCTAGCATCTCTTGGCAGGTGGCAATGACTCTCAATAAGCAGTGTGGATGGGCCACCTCATTTTGGATAGAGAAGAGTTTGGGCATATTGATACAAACTGTACTATTCCATTTGCTTTCAGCGTCATCAAATGGCCATGATTTATTTTATTTACTGTCACAGATACTGTACATCTGACACTAGAAAAAATATTTTTGAGAAGGT